>CM038633.1:36097390-36264890 GCA_021554675.1 Leuciscus idus | reverse complement strand
CAACCCAACGCTACATGCTGAGCTCACCTTGCATTCTTTGCCATATTTTTCCTTAGTCTGCAAAAACAAAAATAGTGTAATTCATAAATATTAAATGAAAGCTTCAAATTTAAATTATGTTTCAGTGCACCTAATAGTGATACAGAGCTTTTTGCAGGTTACTTAAAGGGGTCATCGGATGCCCATTTTCCACGAGTTGGTATGATTCTTTAGGGTCTTCATGTAAAGTTTGTAACATACTTTGGTTAAAATTCCTCAATGGTTGTTTAAAACAACACCCTTTAACCTCCTCAAAAACAGCTCTGTTCACAGCGACCCGTTTTGGTGCATGTCTCTTTAAATAATAATGAGGTGCATGTCTCTTTAAATAATAATGAGTTGCATGTCTCTTTAAATGATAATGAGGTGCATGTCTCTTTAAATGATAATGAGGTGCATGTCTCTTTAAATGATAATGAGGTGCATGTCTCTTTAAATGATAATGAGGTGCATGTCTCTTTAAAATGATAATGAGGTGCATGTCTCTTTAAATGATAATGAGTTGCATGTCTCTTTAAATGATAATGAGGTGCATGTCTCTTTAAATGATAATGAGGTGCATTGTCTCTTTAAATGATAATGAGGTGCATTGTCTCTTTAAATGATAATGAGGTGCATGTCTCTTTAAATGATAATGAGTTGCATGTCTCTTTAAATGATAATGAGGTGCATGTCTCTTTAAATGATAATGAGGTGCATGTCTCTTTAAATGATAATGAGGTGCATGTCTCTTTAAATGATAATGAGGTGCATTGTCTCTTTAAATGATAATGAGGTGCATTGTCTCTTTAAATGATAATGAGGTGCATGTCTCTTTAAATGATAATGAGGTGCATGTCTCTTTAAATGATAATGAGGTGCATGTCTCTATAAATAATAATGAGGTGCATGTCTCTTTAAATAATAATGAGGTGCCTGTCTCTATAAATAATAATGAGGTGCCTGTCTCTTTAAATAATAATGAGGTGCATGTCTCTTTAAATAATAATGGAAATATGCTAATACAGGAAATATGCTAATACGGGAAATATGCTAATACAGGAAATATGCTAATACAGGAAATATGCTAATACGGGAAATATGCTTATACAGGACAGTCTGTCAGTGGTCGTGGGCGGAGCATGAGCATTATGACATCATATTGCTCAGAAAATCGAAATGGCTTGATTATTGAGAGTGTTTGAGGATAAAAAACACTGGAAATTGAGGATAAAAAAAAGGAGTGAATGGATTTTCTTCATTGTATGGTGGTTGTGTCCATAGACACATCTGTATGCAAACACCATATAAAAGTGAATTTTGCATCCAATGACCCCTTTAAAAAAAACTGGATCACTTACCATGCGAATGTATGGATTTTCCCCGAGACATGTTTGACAGAGAATAGGGAAGTCCTGGAGGGAGAACACTTGGACAATCAGGACAACAAAATGTACAGACACTTGACAAATATCATATTAAAATAAAAATAAAATGCTTAAAAAAAATATTATTAACATTCGCTGTGTGCCCGAGACACTGTGGCACTGAAATATATATATACATGTTAGACAAAATAATAAATACAATATAGCTAGATCTAATCCAGAGGATCATTTATATTGTTGATGTACAGTAGTGGCCAAAAGGAAAATTGGCTCAAATATTTTTAAATCAAATATTATTAAAAAAATTGTCAAGGATTTTGTCAGCATATTGCATAGTTGTGTTTGTGATAATGCATTGAAACATAATATCATTTTTGTCCAAGCTGCCATACAAAGACATTATGAATACATGCAAACTTTGGCTTGCTCAGTTGGGGATATTTTGGGGATATTTAATTTAATTTTATCAATCAATAAATTCCTCTTGAAACAAACTTTGTTGTATTATTTTAATTTAATACTGTGAAGCTGCTTTGATACAATCTGTATTGTGAAAAGCGCTATACAAATAAACTTGACATGCAAAAACAAGACAGAACCTACAAAATATTAAAAACTGAATATGTCGTCATTGTGTGCTTTTCTTGTGAGTGTTTGTTTTTCTATGCAAAGTAAAATAAAACCTGTAGCTGTAGTTTAGTGTTAATAAGTTTAGTGTTTTGATCTTCCCGCATATTTAAAGTATTTTCCTCATATTTTGATGGTTGAATCGAACTTGTATTTCATGCAGTGTGTAATACAGCTGTACGTGAATGTAAAAGGTATGCAAAGTTTCAAAGATCAAAGTACAGTTTGGTTGGTGTTGTTCATGTGGAGAAGACGCTGTTTTCTGAGATTGATACGGTAAAACCCACGCCATCGTTACTGTTCGTATCACTGAGATCAAGAGCTGAGATTCAGATATGATAATGAGCGTTTGGTTTCTGGCCAATCACAGCAGACTGGGCCATCCGACCAATCAGAGCAGAGCAGCTCTCAGAGAGGCGGGGTTTAGAGACTGAATCCTTGATCGAAGCGTTTCAGACACTTGAGAAAAGTGTCTTTTTTATTTCAATGAATGTACTATATTTTACTACGATAATGTTTTTTATTTAATATTTTGTATATTTTGTATAATATTTTATAGTACTGAAATGTATTTATGTTGTATTTATAATCCATTTATTCACTTTTTGAGCATTCAATTTCCAACTTAAACTGTGGTAAATCTTAAATGCTTTAAAGCACAGATTTCAGTTTGATCTCTTTTCATAGACGTCACTTGGCAGATTATTGCTGGAGTGAAAAAAGTTTTAAAAAGTGAACTTAAAGTTACAGAATTTTACGTTTATTGTTAATAATATTTTCGATTTTGATATGAAACATATATTTCCAAAAACACGTTTTTCTCTAAAACTGCAAGAAAATCAAAGCCATAAATGTAAGGGTTTATATATCAAAAAATGAACTTTCAGTAAGATTTTGTTTGGCCGCAATACCAAACGCTTCCACTAGATGAAATGAAATTTTTAACTGCGAACAACACAAGTGTGACAATTTTTTTCAGGACCATTTAACCTTTTCGAATAATGTCCGTGTTCATACAGCAAGTGCCAAAACCTTGACCAAATTTCATACCATTCCGATGAAGTAAAAAATTCTATAAAATCAAAACGTAAAATTTTGACCGAACACTACCGGAGGATTAATGACAAGGGTTAAAACCTCATGATGAAATTCATGATTGAATTTTTTTTTTAATAATAATAACAAAATTGAAAAGGGTTTTATAATGATTAAAATGTGCAACGCATGTGTATTCAACATGCACACAAAACCTGTTTTGCTTCAGAGTAAGGCAACATCACTACATTTTTCATAATTTCAGACATGTTTAAATGTCGACCTATTTCCAGCAATATTGCATCTGTGATCATACGAGGGTCAATCTCTATGCTATCTTCACAGATTCTGTGTAAACTGCTCCCTCAACAAGTTCTAGCATGTCTTTCACCTCATTAGACGAGCTAAAGATAGTTTCAGCAATCACAGCAGCACAGATGATACTTCATCCATCACGATCAGACAGACAATTCAACCCATTTACTTATTTTCTCATTACAGTCTGTGTGCACGACATTCAGACAAATCACAATTCTCAGTTATGATTGCAGCATTAATTCTGATGTCATAACATGTGACAAGTGACTATTTGGATTAATGATTGTTTGCTAATATTTGGTATATGAGAAAAAAAGCTTTCATGAAGACAATATTATACAACCTAACGACAAAATACACAAAGATATTAAATAAAAGTTAGTTTTAAGTTAGTTTTAATAACTAATAATCAGATAAGCAGTTTGTTGCATCAGATAGAGTGACCTTAATCATGATATTTTATTGGTTTTACCCTTAACAATCCCTCTGTCAACGTTTAAGCTTGGTTGCTTTTGCAGTTTTTCATTTGTCTCTTCTAAAATGATTAGTTTGTGGACTGCACAATAAATCCTGATAGTCAAAAATCCATAACTAATATTTGACATTTATGTAAAGAAATTTGTTGAAACAAATATTGGACATTTATTAAAAAATATATATATATTTATATCTACGTAAACTTCATTAACTATTTATTTGATATTCTAATAAGTATTTGACCACCACGCACGCGCATAGTGCTCGCTATTCTAAAACTGTCATGAAAATGTTTCTTTCTTTTAGTAAACGAAGAAACAGACACATGTTTGAAGTAGTCTGCAGTGCGTCACATTTTCGATAAATTAATTAAATTAAAACATACCGAATCTTCCCAGTTCTGTCTGTTGTAAGTGTTTGAGCCGAGGGACGTCGCCATGTTCGGCCGCGCGCACGCACGACGTGGAAATGACGCAACGACGTCACATATTCTATTTACAAAGGCAGGTGGGCAGGTGCGTGAGTCAGTTGATCATCTTTTTTTCTGTCAAATAATTTTGGTCTGATCTGACAAAATTCCTTGCTGCCAAACCCGAATTGGATATTGCCTTAACATTGTGTGATATAATCTGTTATTTCTCATATTGTAGTGAGAAAATATAGGAAATATAATGTCTAAATATATGTATGTGTGTATATATATATATATATATATATATATATATATACACACACACACACACACACACATATATATATATATATATATATATATATATATATATATACATACACACACACACATATATATATATACATACATATATACATATATATATATACATACATACATACATACATACACACACATATATATATATATATATATATATATATATATACATACACACACACACATATATATATATACATACATATATACATATATATATATACATACATACATACATACATACACACACATATATATATATATATATATATATATATATATATAGTAAATGTAATTCTTTTATTGGCAAAACATTATATTTTAAAAAGTTTTTCCTTAACAATACATAAAATGACATTACTTATGTCACCAAAACAAATAACAATAAAAAGTGTCAAAAATGTGAAATTGTATGACGAACTTTTGAATGTAGCATAGTTTGATTTATTGCATCTTTATATTTAATTTCATATCACTGTATTTATATATATATAGGCCTATAGTATAGTGTAGGCCTATTGGCTATATATTTGTCTTCCATGTTATCCATTGTTATTGTACTTTGCTCAAGATTTTATTTGGATTGTAATTGTATTGTAACTGATTTGTTCCAATAATATTCAATAAAAAAATAAAAAAAATATATTTTTTTTTTTTTAAAAGGCAGGTGTGTGTACCAGGCCTTGGACATGAAAATATTTGACCTATATAATTCTATCAAATGTATAGCCTAGTATTTTGTATTTAAATCCAATATTAATATAGCCGACTATTAGTAAATAAATGAATTAATAAATGCATTTAATACAAGCAGCGTATTTGTTTCTGCTTGCTTGGATGGTCCTGTGAAATACACTGCATGCCTTTTCTATTTATATAACTATATATAGAATAATAATAACATTTTTGATCAATAATAACTTAAATTAAAACCAATAAATAAATCAATAAAAATAAGCACATAAAACTTTTCCATCTAAAAGGAACATAATAAACGTAGATCTTATGACTTTTATTTTGCTACTTATCATTTAACAATATTTTAAATTGACAATTTATTGTTTTATTTTATGTACAATAAACTTGGATGTTTGTAATTTTTTAACTTAAATTACATTAAACCAACTTAAAAAATGAGTAGAATCTTGTATAACTAAAAATTGCTTAACTTATTTTGATGAGTTAAAGCAATTTAAAAACATATGTTGTAGTAACTTATTAATCATATAATTTTTTACAGAGCACCACTGTTTAACTGAGTCTTTCTAAAGCAATCCATATCAAGAATAATCAATAATACTCTATATATTTACTAAATTAGTTTTGATTGCAGTTCAAACAAAAAAGGGCAAATTGTAAATAAAGTTTTAGTTACATTGAATTTTATAAAAATAACCTACAATTTCATTTTAGCAAAGTGTAAACAAAAAAACATCTTTAACCAATTGTTCATTAACCATAAATCATATTTAATTTCATTCATGTACACCTCTTGCATGGGAAATTTACATTAATATCGTGATAATATTTTTGATTAAAAGAATCTTTGTTTATCAGAGTCATTTTAACACACACACACACACACACACACACACACACACACACACACACACAGTTTATTTGGCTCATCTACAGGTCATAAGCTGATTAAAACAAACAACAAAAACAACCTGTGCATAATAAACACACGATTACAATGAACATGAAGCAGCAACCAATGAAATATAAGGACGCATGTAGAAAGCTCCTAACAATATGAGATTGTCACGCTTATAATATTATATAATACACCTGAAAACAACATAATATCATCTGCCATTAAAGCCTTCAAATAAATAAGCACTTATGCAACAAAACTGGACGCGGTTTGTGCTGAGAATGCAAGCCGTCTTTAAAATAAAGTCATCATATACACAGCATATGGCTTATATAGATAGATATTCATATTAATCACCGCGGATTGATACTTGGCTGTGTTTAAACTTAAGGCACGTTCAGGCCAAGAACGATGACTATAACGATAACTTTAATCATAACTATATTAGCATAATGTCTGTTCATTCTAAGCGCACTGCCGCTTTAAATGCTTCCCGCGTCAAAGCAGGATGGATTCTGATTGGTTGTCGTTTTTATCGTTCATCAGGCTATAAAAAATAGTTCGCAAATGATATTGTTTCTGTCATTATCGTAATAGTTGTGGACTCTGCTAATCTATCATTTAGATTTTTAGAGCTATATCTTAATAGTTAAATCGTTATATTAATCGTCCTTGGCGTGAGCGGGCCTTATTCATGAAACACAAGCAAAACTCATTTGAGTAAATCATTCATAAAAACACATTATGAACCATTTGTACAAGGCACCATTCTTTGGAACAATATGTAGCATTATAAGTATGTAGAAAAATAAAACTGAACACATTTGCTTTGCCTGCGTTTCTTGAATAAAGGCCCGATTACAGTATTTTTTTTCCTAAAATAAAAACCTCTTCCCTTTTTTTATTTTAAGTTACCTCATGTCCTGAAAAAGACTTCATACCATTACAACTACTGGAAGACAAAATCTTTAAATATTTCCCAGTTTCCACCAAGTGTTTTGCACTTCATGTCGATTCTGAGGTAACTTACAGTACAGTTAGCTTCGTTTGTTAGCATGTGTGCGTTTCCCCTCACATCAATAACACTCAAATGCAGCTGAAGTCCATTAATAAGGCACATTTTTTTCCCTGAGACTGTACAAATATTTCTCAAACACACATATACACAATGTGAGATCGTTACAAGAAGCTGAATTTAAAAATTTGAGGCCACAAACTTTAAAAAAAATGAAGGTTAGCTGTGTTAAGCATTGACATCATGTTTGGCTTTTCTACACATTATATCATCAGAAGAAAATTGCACTCAGATTAAAGAGGAATCATTTTGTCTTCAATAACAGAATTAGGTGTTTGCTTAGGTTTATCCTCTTTCTTTTCTCTTAAAATAGTCAGGTGGTGTGAAAATATGGGATGTTTGCCTGAGTCGAAGCCTTCGAGTTACAGAACGGATCTAGGGTATTTAATCTTATTAAACAACAGTCTCTGATCGCTCTGTTCAGACATGAAACCCAGACCAGCTTCATCTGAGGCTCTTCCTCGGGTTTACATTTTGATGTTGGAGTAAAGCTGGTCGATCTGTGTCCTGAAGTGTTCCCTGAGATCGGCACGTTTGGCTTTAAGGGTGGGCGTCAGGAGGCCGTTTTGGATGGAGAACATCTCAGTGTGTAGAGCAATGTCCTTCACCTGAACGTGAAGACGAAGACGTGAAGACGTTCATCATTTAATAAATCATTAATATATACACTTGCGGTCAAAAGTGTGAAATAATTACGAGTTTTTAAAAGTCTCTTCTGCTGACAGAGGCTGCATTTATTTGATGGAAAAATACAGTAAAAACAGTAATATTGTGAAATATTTTTACAATTTAAAATGTGTAAAATCAATTAAAAAATGTAAATCTATGTGAATATATAGTAAAATGTCATTTATTTCCTGTGATCAAAGATGAATTTTCACTGTCATTTTCAGCATGACATGATCCTTCAGAAATCATTCTAATATGATGATTTGCTGTTCAAGAAACATTTCTGATTATTATCAATGTTAAAAACAGTTGTGCAGATTTATATGTTTGTGGAAACTATGGAACATTACCATTTAAAACGCATTTAAAAAATATATAAATTAATACTTTTATTCAACAAGAATGCATTAACTGTAATGACCGTGTGCACTGTAAGCGTATAAAACAGTCATAACTTCATATTTTTCAACTAAAACCATATTGTATCTGATCAATAACTTCTCATTAATGAGCAAATGCACATTCAAGTTTTGAATGTTACCATGTTTTTACCATGCTACTACCTTTTTACCCCATTTTTATTAAAAATAAACCAGTGCAATGCACAAAAATATGACACTGAAGACTGGAGTAATGATGCTGAAAATTCAGCTTTGATCACAGGAATAAAATACACATATATATATATATTCACATAGAAAACAGCTAGTTAGAATTTCACTAGGCGCGTTTCCATTACAGATTTGCGCAAAACTTTTGAGATTTTTTCTAAATGTCGACAAAAAACTATTGCGAAATGAAGGCGTTTCCATTAACCGATGTTATGCGAATAAAACTCACTGATCTATATAATGATTCATGAATGAGTCATTCAATGATCATTCTATATAGATCAGTGCTAAAACTTCATTTTTCCTCTCGCGATAAGTAAAATAATTCCAAAGACCATGGTAACGGCCGTTGGTAGGTTTATGTACTATATCCCAGCCACTGCACTGGCCATTATTACTAATCGAAGGAGTTGTATGTGTGTTTTCCAAGCATTAATGGTAAGGAACGACCCTTATTATACATATGAGGTGTTTCTGGGTGTTTCTCCCTCATTTCTGCTTCGAGGTCTTTGATTGTGGCATTTATTTGAGGTTTAGAATCCATTATTCCTGTAATTCTTTTGTCTTATATGAATTTAATAAAGAACTCTTTCTCGTATTCTGTCCAATCACACCGCGTCATCTACGTCAGCTGACCTGTAAATGCGCAAAAACTGTTTCCATTGCAGTTTTGCGAAATATTTATTTTTCGAATTGCCTGAAAAACCTCCTCATGCGAGCGGGAAAACTTTTTTGCGATAAATGGGAGTTTTTGCGAAATTGACGTGTTTCCATTGGGCGTATTTTCAATTCGCAATTTCAATTTGCGCAATTTGAAAGGTAATGGAAACGCAGCTACTGTTTGACTGTATTTTTGATGAGATAAATGCAGCCTTGGTGAGAATAAGAGACTCTTTCAGATCATAACTTTATACATTTCATTATAAAGACGAAACTCACCTGTTCAAAAGACATCAGGCCACTTTCTTTACCCAATTTGACAATGTCCTCCAGAATAGCTTTCTTTACCTCCTGAAAACATCACGCATTTATTTATTTATTAACGGTTTATGGAGAAATTAGATCACTTCGATTTAATTCAATACCCAAATATACCAACGCATACAAACTTCCTGAAAAGCGAACAAAATGCAAATGGTCACACGCGCGAGATCTGCAGGTTTACTACCTTATTTCTGCACAGTTCTTCATATGAGCCCTCGATGCCTCTCTTCTTGGCCCAGCCGGGCAGATAGTCCGGATCGGGAACAATGATGGCAACAAGACAGGCCTGGGAGAGAAAGATCAAATAAATAAATAATAATAAACAGCCATGTTATTGTTACGCCTCCATCTGAGCGGTATTGTCTCACCTGCAGACTGTCTCCGTGTACGAAGGCCTGTGACACAGCTTCACTCCTGATGTAAATATTCTCGATCTTCTCTGGAGCGATGTATTCTCCCTGAGCCAGCTTAAAAATGTGCTTCTTACGGTCCACGAGCTTTAGAGTGCCATTCTGCAATAAAGAGATGCCTGGTTGCTTGACTGTGTGTGTGTGTGCAGATTTATGTGCACCTTCTGTCTTCATACAATATAAACATGGCATGTCAAAGTAATATTTGACTGTATTTTTGATCAAATAAATGCAGCCTTGGTGAGCAGAAGAGACTCTTTCAAAAACATTAGAAAAAGCTCACTGACGCAAAACGTTTGTAGTGTATATTCTACATGCAAGTCATTTAATCAGCTGCATCATGCTTTATTATTATTATTATTATTATTATGCACCAAAATAGTGGATGTAAATTCTTAATTAGAATAAAATGTGCTTGTAAACACAGTCTTACGGGAAGCCACCGGCCGATGTCTCCTGTGTGAACCCAACCTCCTTCATCGAGAGCTTCCTTTGTCTTCTCAGGGTCTTTCAGATATCCCTTAAAAACATTAGGACCCCTCACACACACCTGCCAGAAAACAACAAAACCTGTCAAATGTGAGAAAGAACACATGCAAACATACACACACACACACACACACACACACACACACACACTCACTCACACACACTCACTCACACACACTCACTCACACACACTCACTCACACACACTCACTCACTGCTGCCAGAAAACAACCTGTCAAATGTGAGAAAGAACACATGCAAACACACACACACACACTCGCACTCAAAAAATAAAAATGAGAAATAAAAAAACGAATAAAGATAACAAAAAAACAGCAAAATTATTATAACTAACTAAAATTAAAGTGAAATCAGAAAGTATAAAACTACAATCTAATTCAAAATAGGAACAAGATATATCATAGTATATTAACACTGAGACACACACACACACATACACACACACCTCTCCCTCGCCATTAGCGGCATAATAGTTCATCTCTGCCACGTCCACCAGCTTGATGTCATTACAGGGCAGAGGAGCGCCAACATGACCTGCAAAACACCAGAAAACAGTCAACGTACACAGGCAGAGAGTGTGTGTGTGTGTAAAGGCCCGTACACACCGGGACGAATATCGGCGCGCGTTATTCGCCAGCGTTTTTCAACGCGTTTTTTGTGTTCACACCCAAGCGATTTTCGCTGATGATGAGCCAAGTGAACATGCAAATTCATTCCCTGACATTAGATGGCGCTTAATGCAAAACAGAAATACAATACCACTCCATAACAGTCTATACTCTGCAATACCACTCCATAACAGTCTATACTCTGCAATACCACTCCATAACAGTCTATACTCTGCAATACCACTCCATAACAGTCTATACTCTGCAATACCACTCCATAACAGTTCTCTTTTAACAAGATTTGTGTAGTCGCTGTCGCGTTTGTCATATAGTTCTTTATTCCGACACCAACGAGACCAGCAGCTCTACATTCATCTTGCCTTGCATCTTCCTCGTCATTTCTTCCCGGCAGTGTCTGTCTATGGGCAGTGTAGACGCTACTTGGCGTATATCTTCTTCGCTGTTACGTATGTGTGCTCGGCAAGACCGTTTTGTGTTTGAGCGCCCCCAAGTTGTGTTTTACTGTAACTTCAGAAGCTCCAGACACGTGAGCAAAAGCGGCAATCTCATTGGTCGGATAGTTTTTGACGCGGCGCGTCAAACCAAAAAAACGAACCCGAGGCGTTTAAAAAAAAATTACGCTTTTACGCGTGGCGTTTTTCGCGTCGGTGTGCACACTCACATTGGCGCCCTTTGTTTAGTCACGAGGCGTTAAACGTCGGCGAATATCGCGTGCGAAATTCGTCCCGGTGTGTACGGGCCTTAAGAGTGTGAGTATGGTTGTGTGTGTGAGTGTCTGTGTGTGAGAGTGTGTGTAAGAGTGTGGGTATGTGTTTGAGTGTATGAATGTGAGAGTGTGTGTGTCTGTGTGTGGGAGAGTGGGAGAGTGTGTGTGAGAGTGTGTGTGTGTGTGTGTGTGTGTGTGTGTGTGTGTGTGTGTGTGTGTGTGTGTGTGTGTGTGTGTGTGGTGTGAGAGACTGTGAGTGTCTGTGAGGGTGTGTGTGTGTGTGTGTGTGTGTGTGTGTGTGTGTGTGTGTGTGTGTGTGTGTAAAAATGTAGAAAGTTGTGTGTGATGGGTAAGATTAGGAGTCTGGTTAGTGTAAGGGGAGAGAATATACAGTTTGTACAGTATAAAAACAATTACGTCTATGCAAAGTCCCCATAAAACATGAACACAAACATGTGTGTACGTGTGTGTGTGTGTGTGTGTGTGTGTGTGTGTGCGCATGTGAGTGTGTTAGAATGCGTGTGTACCTGCAATCCAGTCTCCTGGTAGTGTAACGGTGCTGCCGGCAGTGCATTCGGTCTGTCCGTAGCCTTCATAAAACTGAGGAAACAACATTTACCTCACAATACTGTGGTAAACCGCATGTAAATGTGTGTGTTAAGAGTTAAACTGCACCTGGCAGCCCAACGCCGCTCGCAGGAACGTGAGAACCGGCGCTGACACCGGTGCGGCTCCAGTCACCATCATCCGCACGCGCCCTCCAACACTGGCCTACAGGGGGCAGCACACACACACACACACATCAACACACATGTACACAACATTGGCCTACAGGGGGCAGCACACACACACACACATCAACACACTCATGTACACAACACTGGCCTACAGGGGGCAGCACACACACATCAACACACTCATGTACACAACACTGGCCTACAGGGGGCAGCACACACACACACATCAACACACTCATATACACAACACTGGTCTACAGGGGGCAGCACACACACACACACATCAACACACTCATGTACACAACACTGGCCTACAGGGGGCAGCACACACACATCAACACACTCATGTACACAACACTGGCCTACAGGGGGCAGCACACACACACACATCAACACACTCATATACACAACACTGGTCTACAGGGGGCAGCACACACACACACACACACACACACATCAACACACTCATGTACACAACACTGGTCTACAGGGGGCAGCACACACACACACACACACACACACATCAACACACTCATGTACACAACACTGGCCTACAGGGGGCAGCACACACTCACATCAACACACTCATGTACACAACACTTCACTTCACGCTATCTGGGAAATATCATATACATAAAGCAAAATTTATGTACCAAATGATAGACTATTTTCCACTGACTAAAAGGTTTTTTACGACTCTCTGACTTCAATACAGAACACACGTAAGACATCAATGTTAAGACATCTCAGATGTTGAAAAGGATGCTTGATGCAAATATGTGACCCTGGATCACATGACCAGTCTCGAGTCACACGGGTATATCTGTGGCAATAGCCAACAATACATTGTACGGGTCAAAATTATCGATTTTTCTTTTATGCCAAAAATCATTAGGATATTAAGTAAAGATCATGTTCCATGGGTACATTTCCTACCGTAAATATATAAAACATGTATTTGTGTGAGTGAATGCAGCAAAATCGTGAACATAAATGAACAACTTTAAAGGAGATTTTCTGAATGTTTCGATTTTTTTGCACCGTCAGATTCCAGATTTTCAAATAGTCGTATCTCAGCCAAATATTGTCCTATCATAACAAACCATACATCAATGGACGTCTTATTTATTCAGCTTTCAGATTATGTATACATCTCAATTTAAAAAAATTACCCATGTGACTGGTTTTGTGGTCCAGAGTCACATATGCAGAATTACGTTTGAAGTGTTTTGTATGACTCTGTATTCCCCTATTGTTACTGCAATAAAAATTAAAAAAAATAAAAAAACACCACATTTCAGCACAGAAGACGCAGAAAGCAGGTCAATAATACCTGGACTTTCTTGAAGATGATCTTGTCCCAGATGCTGTCTCTCCTCATGATCCCGCTCAACATCTCGGACTGTTTCCTCCTGAAAGCGAACTCCAGCACGCGTCTCTTCAGGGAACTGTTGGCCTGACCGTAGATCTGAGAGACCAGAGAGAGAGGCTTTCACTGCGTCATCTCACGCATCATAACCGGGAAGGTTACCACATATTTCCCTCAGGACAAAATTACTATTTTATTGTTATTTTAATTACAAAAAGTAAACAAATCAATCAAGAAATATTACTATTGTACTGTAAAATAATACATTTAGTATTTAATTATTATTATATTATTATTCAAAATAATATTTGTATTTACTTATTTTAATGATAAGAAATTAAACACATCAATAAAGAAATATATTACTATTGGAATAATATTATTGCACTGTGAAATAAAAATGCGTAATCATAATAATAATAATAATAATAAATCATTATTTTTATTATAAATTAAATCAAGGAATATTACTATTGTAATATTATTGTAAAATAAAAATTCATCATTAATAAATAAAATATTAAAAATAAATATTTTATAGTAATAATTATACATTTTGTTATTTTAATTATAATATAAAATAATTATAGTTATAATACATTATTATTTTTATTATTCAAAATAATGTTTTTAGTATTGTTATTATTATTTTAATTAAAATAATTTAACAAATCAATAAAGAAATATATTACTATTGTAATACTATTGTATTGTAAAATAAAATAAGTATTTTATCATAAATCTATATTTTAAAATAATAATAATATTTATATATTTTAAAGGTATTTTAATTATAATAATTATTATAATTAAAATAACTATAAAATATATAAATATTATTATAAAATATTATTATTATTTTAAAATATAGATTATTATGATAAAATACTTATTCAAATCAATATTAAATAATAATAATAAATCATTTTTGTTATTATTTTAATTATGGCTGCACGATATTGAAGAAAAATGCAATAACTGGTTGAATAATGAGATATTCGATATGCCCTTCGATATTGCTTTAAGTGTGTAAAATACATTTTAATTATGTTTATGCATTTTAAATGTATTTGGAAAAAGCAGCAGTTTTCCCCTCATGCTTTTAGCAAGAAAATATGAAAATCAGTATAAATATGCAAAATGACAATCCTGTCTCCAGTAGCGAGTGTAAGCCAGTCTCTGATCTGTGTTCTCACCCTGTCAAACATGCGGTTCAGCAGACGAGGAACCACAGGGAACACGGTGGGCTTCAGGGTCGTGAGGTCATCCATCAGAGAGCGGATGTCACCCTGGAAGTATCCGATGCGAGCGCCGTGCACCAGAATCACTCCCTGAGGAACAGCGGATTATTCCAAATCAGAAATAATGCATTTACTGAAAACAAAGCTTGAATAAAGAAAAGCGCCCTGAACTTGCCTGTACGACTCTCTCGAACATGTGTGCCAGCGGCAGGTAGGAGATGTGCACGTCCTGAGGGCTGATGGGACAAGCCAACTGGAAGACAAAAGGGGGGTTTTATCCTAAATATTCAGAAACGGCAACATATTATCACAGGTCCAGTCACTCTGGAGGATGGGGCTTGCAAATACATGATTACATTCAACTCTTTTCCCGCCATTGAGGGAATTTGGCAGAATTTTCACTGTTATACGATAGGGGGCGCTATTACACATCTTCTGAAAGAGTAGAGAATCTACAGATCAAAACACAGGTGAAGAAGAAGCAATAAGGAGCGATAGCATTTGTAAGCAGATGCATATGTAAAATAACATGAGCATCAATATTAAACAACATATAAATCAATGAAAGTTATGTAAAATAAGAAACGTATCCACATTCAAGTTTTGATTAAAAAAGAATGCATGAAGCAAGAATTAAGCTAGTTTTGATATATTGCATGTTCAGATATTCATGCAACAAAATATTCTGGGGGCCATTTTTTCAAAAACGCTGGTGGGGAAAGAGTTAACTATAAAATAAATTATTACATTATAAAAAAAAAAAATAAAAAAAAATCAACAAATAATATGCAATGTAAATAACATTGCATTTTCTTTATGAGAAGTGGGGATAAATGTGTATAACTGTCATGAAAATAACATGCTTACAACTTAGTTGAGATACTATTATAGTTTATAGCTTTTATTCGCATTTTATTTTATTTTTATTTATTTTACGGTTTCATTTTAATTTTAGTTAAAGTTTTAGTAATTTTGTTGTTGTGTTTTTGTCATTTTTATAAATTTTAATTTGTCTATTTACATATTTTTTATAAAATTTTATTTCTATTATTACTTATTTCAGTACATCAACTTAAACGATGAAAATTAGAAATATTGCCAAGGAAAATAGTTTTTGTGTGTGTGTTTTTTAAAAAATATATATTTAATTTATTTATATTTATATATATATATATATATATATATATATATATATATATATAGAGAGAGAGAGAGAGAGAGAGAGAGAGAGAGAGAGAGAGAGAGAGAGAGAGAGAGAGAGATAGAGAGAGAGAGATTAATTATATATTTGATTTCAAGCAACAAAAATGTTTTTTTTATGGTTTTAGTTTTAGTTTTAGTTTAGGAACTTCCTGATTACTTTTTGGGTCAAAGTTTGTAGCCAAAAGCTGATAACAATAGTCCCAGCACCTAAAATCCACTCTTTCTCTTATATAGTGTGATATAGGGTTATATAATGTGTTATATACACTTATATATCTTATATAGGGCATATAAGATGTTATATGTCATATGAGACAGTACCTGTGTGACCCGCAGGAAGGCTGCAGTGTTAGACACGATGTTCTTGTGTGTGAGCATCGCCCCTTTAGGGTTTCCTGTGAGAAACACACACCAAACCAGAGATGTTGTGTTCATCAGATCACATGTGCTTTTATTATGTGAGAAAAAACAGTGTGGAATCAACAATTAATTATAGAGTTTGGCTTCATTATCAAAAATGAAGCAAATGAAAACCCACAACCGGCCAATCAGAATCAAGTAACAAACGCATGATGCAAACGTCATCATACCTGTGGTTCCACTTGTAAAACATATAATGGCCAAATCATCAGGCTGAGGCGGCTGTGAACACAGTACATACAGAGAGGACTCAGTAAATATACAGAATGATATGGGAGAACATTTAAAAACTGAAACAGAAACTATGGCACTGACCGCAGGATGCTGGCGATGGGTCTTGCCGATATTCTGTAAGTGGAAGAGAAACTCATTTAATGAAATGAAGGAGACGGAGGAAGTTCAGCGAAAGAGGAAGAAGCTGCAGACGTGAGTGTGGTTTGTGTTTGCGGTGAACACTGAGTGAACACGGAGGAAACACAGAGTGAACACTGAGGAAACACAGACTGACAGCAGTCAAACACCAGCTCAGCAAACTCATCTCACTCAGGGAGATACACAACACATCACAACTCACAGTGTGAATCAGGGTTTCCCAAACTACAGGGGTGTTAGATGATATAAAAAGCAAACAATTAAATAATAAAATTAAAATAAATAAATACAATTAAAATAAATAAATAAATAATAAACTAAAAACAATCCAAATAAAACACTAAATAAATATATATATATATATATATATATATATATATGTGTGTGTGTGTGTGTGTGTGTGTGTGTGTATGTATATGTGTATGTATATAATATAATAATAAAAAAAAATATATATATATATTAAAAAACACATATACATATACATATATATATATATATATATATATATATATATATATATATATATTCATTATATATGTTTTTAATCTATTATTTATATATATATATATATATATATATATATATATATATATATATATATATATATATATATTAATTTATTATATATATTTTAAAATATATATATATATTTTAATTGTATATAATATTATATAAAAATTTTTTGGACTATTAACCAGTATCAGAGAACCATGAACAAGCAAGTCTGTTTTCAAAATATTGAAATACTAACTTAAAATCTCAAGTAAATATTTTAAATCAGCTGACACACACACACAAAAAAAGTGAATCCCTGGTTTAAGGAAAACTTTCCAGAAAGTACAAGCAACTACTATTGAAAGAAAGAATAAAACTTGCTTAAAACTGCAGTGTCAGACACACGAACAAATATCAAACCAGTGTGAAATGTTCTGTCATGTGATCATGGCTAATTGCTTAATTAAAACATTCATTAAAATATTCCTGAAACACTAACAAAAAAAAACTAAACTAAATGTGGAATTAGCGTGTGTTTTTGGACTGGCATGGATTTTTGTTCCTATGATATTCCTATGAAGTGCCATGCAAATGTTATGGCTCAAGAATAAGATAATCATGCATATGATAATCAGTCATGCACATCCATCATTAGCCATGCTTTCATCCAAAGTTACGAATTTAACTTTTGGAAAATGGCATAAAACATCTGTCAATAAAGCAGCGTTTCCATCCCATGTGTTCAAGAGAACAAAATCGTCACTTCCTGGAAAATGAGTGTGAAATATCAGTAATAAAAACAGAAGTTGCTGGAATCGGGGAAGAAACTGTGGCTCTTCTCTTCTTTCCTCCATCATTAATGAGTTGCGTCTCAGTAAACACTGTCATGTTCTCTTGCGTTCGGATGCTGGTGTTTGAGAACTCAATCATGTGAGACGCTTCTGGAGGGGATTAAACCCAATCATTCTGATGACAGACTTCGGCTCGGGCGTTTCAGAAACACCAGACATCTGAGATGCTGCGATGCGATTGGTCCGCTGGTTAATCCAGTTATCCAATCACAGCCTCTGCTGAGTGTGTTGTTGTGCATCGGTAAAATGTGTTTCCATCATAGTTTATGCATGTCGGATAAAAAAATAAATCATGTGCCTAAACTGAGCACATGTTTTTTTATGCACAACTTATGTGTATATTGGCCTTTTTATGCATTATCCCAAAATTTGCATAAAAATAGGTAGATTGAAACCGATTGAAACACTCCTGGTTCTTTTTTTAAATAAGTTATATTGTTTCAAGGAATTTCTATAAATAGCCGTTTAAATGTCACTGCGTTCTGAGAGCAAACGATCAAGACAAACAAACACCACCAGACGCACACACACACACATCGATCTCGCTCAGTGGGGTCAAGCACAGATTTGAGCAGACAGTCTGTGGTTCATTCACCTCTGCATCTCTCAGACTGATGATGTCGATGCCGCACTGCTGTCCTCGGCTCACCAGATCAGCCTCCAAGTCTTGGATGAGGATCAGGGTTTTGAGCGAGTGCTGTTTGCCGGAAACACAGTCCAACAGCAGCCTGGCCTTCTCGGGAACATCACACACCACTGTAGAGATACAGGCTGCAAAGCACACACACAGATGCACATGCATGACGCATATCTGCATGCATACTAAATCAATGACTGATAAATAGACCATTTCAAGATCAAACTGCATGAGAAACTGACGTACTTTTGTCGAGGACGTAGCTTATGGCGTCTGTGCCCAAGGTGTCGTACAGAGGAACTGATATCAGAGAGTATGTGTAACAGGCCAGCTCGGAAATCGTCCACTGAGGGAAAGATTTATGACATTAGATTCACAAAATATTCAGATGAACGGCACAATCCATATGAAGAGTGTTGGGAGGACACAGATGTTTTCATGCACACATGTATTCACACATGCAGAATACAAAGTTAAACAGAAACTCAAGGCAGTTTTTAATATTGCCATTTCAATTTCAATTTCAACTTGAGATGAATATTTATCCTTTAAAGGTAAAGTGTGTAATTTTTGCACCATTAGCACCACCAAACAGAATAATTAATTAAGTGAAGAAAAAGATTAATTTTTATTTTAATAAAAATAAAATAATAATTATTTTATTAATAATAATAATAAATAATTGTATATATATATATATATGTATGTATGTGTGTGTGTGTGTGTGTGTGTGTGTGTGTATGTGTGTGTGTATGTGTGTGTGTGTGTGTGTGTGTGTGTGTGTGTGTGTGTTGTGTGTATTATATTATATTATATAGGATTTAAAAAAAATACTTTAAAAAAATGTAGGGCTGTCAATCGATGAAAAAATTTAATCACGATTAATCGTACATTTTTTATTTGTTCCAAATGTACCTTAAATTAATACTTTTCAAGTTTGTAATACTCTAATCAACATGGGCATGGATAAATATGGATGCTTTATGCAAATGTATGTTTATTACTGAAACCATAGTCAACATAGGGCATGAAGATGAGACATGTTTCAAAGGTCATAGATGTTTTTCAAAGAACTTGTTCATGTCTATTAGACACATATAGAAAGAACAAAGAAATATCAGGTTCCCATTACTTCTCTTTCATTGCACTGAGCAATTTACTAACACAAACATGTTTAGATGTTTGCATGACAGGGCAGCTCTTCTGAAAATGCTAAATGTACATTTATTATTTATTATTAAATTATTGTCTCTCTCTGTGCCCATTTTGATGAAGCTAAACTCTCAATAAAACTGTTTTCTTTGTTATATTTTACTGTTTCTGTTGTCAAACAACGGAGTGAATATGAAATAGTGACTGAAACGCGACCCATTAAGACATAACCAGCTCTCCCTTCCAAGATGTTAATCTGCACAAAAATCCTGATAATCGAGCCGTCGTCTGATGAAATCAAATACACATAAGATAAAAAAATTTGTGCCGTTAATATGATTTTACGTTAACGCGTTATTAACGCGTTAACTTTGACAGCACAAAAAAAAAAAACATAAAAAAAAAAATACATTTAAATAATTCAATAAATAATAAACAGTTTTTTTTTTTTTACTTCCTTCTGTCATTGGTCAGACAAAGACTCAAAAACTGAAACTACTTGATAGAAAAAGTACTTTATATTAAAAAAGAATTACACCCTTGACCTTTGAATAAGTTTTTATAATCTAAGATTTACATCATATTTATAATTTATAATTTACATCATTGATTTAAATCTGGTCAAAATCCAAACACACTAAAACTCAACTTCTTATCTTTTGTCAAATCAACTTAGATTCACCAATTTTGTTCAGATAACATAATATTTTGAGTTTTGGTTGATTATACTATTAATTCGGGTAATAAAGGCCATATCTCTGAGCTCTGACCTCTGGTCTGTTCTGGGAGAAGATGCCGATGTACGGGTCTCCGTTTTTCGAGTGTCCTTTGTGTAGAAATGCTGATCCCAAATTCTCCGCTCGCTCAATCACCTGAGGAAGACCACATGACAAATAACACAACCAAAGAAAACGATCAGTTAAATGCAGTTCACTGAACACAAGAAGGGGGGAGAAAACAAAGCAAAAGAGAGAGTACCATAAATATGTTTAAATTCAATTCAATTTCCTTATGATAATAACCCTGGTGCATCTATACATTTATGCATTTGATCAGTTTATGCATTCCCTGGGAGTTGAACCCATGACCTTGACTTTTCCAGTGTCATGCTAAAGGAATGCAGTATCATGTGCAGTTTAACAAGAAACTAATCATCTGAGAAGCCAGGAATGTAAATGTGCAGTTAACCAGAAGAGTCTGAACACCTGTGTCAGTGTGGACAACCGTGTGGACAATCTCCAAAACCTGCACTACAGTGGTCTGAAATCCCAAACCAGCTTCTCACAGGTGTGTGTGCGGGACGCTCTGATTACACATGACACACGCTGAAGGAACTTGGTGTCTCTCTGCACGAGTCCTTCAAAGCAGAGGACGAATTACTTCACAGGTTTTACAGCGTGCTGGATGTCAGTCCAGGGACTGGAGTTATTATGTTAAGTTATTATGAAATAACCAGGTAACTTATTAACCTGAGAGCTAAGAGAAGAGTAAACGTGAGCTATTATACATTCCCATGCTCAATAATAAAGATAGGCGGATGTCTAGGTGGCAGTACGAAAGACTTTCCTAATTTTATATTAGTACTTTTATGTCTTGCAAATGTAAATATTTGGTTTTCTGTGATGTATTGGATGTTGTGAATTCTTTTGATTTTTTTTTTGAGGTGCTGTTCGGGCATTTTTGACTGAAAAAGTTTACTTTAGTTTTTTCTCTCTCTCTCTCACACACTCTCTCTCTCTCACACACTCTCTCGCTCTCACACTCACTCTCGCTCTCTCACACTCACTCTCTCACACTCTTTCTCTCACTCACACTCACACTCACACTCACTCTCACACTCTCTCACACACACTCTCACACACACTCTCACACACACTCTCACACACACTCTCACACACACTCTCACACACACTCTCACACACACTCTCACACACACTCTCACACACACTCTCACACACACTCTCACACACACTCTCACACACACTCTCACACACACTCACTCTCTCACACACTCACTCTCTCACACACTCACTCTCTCACACACTCACTCTCTCACACACTCACTCTCACTCTCACTCACACACTCACTCTCTCTCACACTCACTCACTCACTCGCTCTCTCACTCTCTCACACTCACTCACTCACTCACTCACTCACTCACTCACTCACTCACTCACTCACTCACTCACCTCTCTCACACTCTCTCTCTCACACTCTCTCTCACACTCTCTCTCTCACACTCTCTCTCTCACACTCACTCTCTCACTCTCTCTCTCTCACACTCTCTCTCTCTCTCACACTCTCTCACTCTCACACTCTCTCTCTCACACTCTCTCTCTCTCACACACTCTCTCTCTCACACTCTCTCTCTCTCACACTCTCTCTCTCACTCTCTCTCTCACACTCTCTCTCTCACACTCTCTCTCTCACACTCTCTCTCTCACACTCTCTCTCTCACACTCTCTCTCTCACACTCTCTCTCTCACACTCTCTCTCTCTCACACTCTCACTCTCTCACACTCACTCTCTCACACTCACTCTCTCACACTCACTCTCTCACACTCACTCTCTCTCTCTCACTCACTTGGTACTGCAGCCAAACAAAATCATACTGAAAGCAAATTTTTTATCAACCTCAAATTTGGAACACAACTTGTGTTGAAAATTATGAACAAATTATTGAATGTCACCGTTTCCAGCAAACATGTGTTTCTGAGTTAATAGCTGCTTCACTTGTTTGTTTGTTTGTTTTAGATGCATACATTTTTGTACTGAGGTTAATGAAAACATTAGAAGCAGCAGAAAAAAAATCTGAACCAGCATCTTGACACTCTGAATCACTAAGAGTTAAATATGTACAAAAGTTCACATCAATTACAGAAGAGTGAATAAAACAGATATGGATGCATAAGTGTTGTATACCTCTGAGTATGAAAGCCATTCATACGGCTGCTTTGGTTTTCTGGATCCCAGGCAGGGGCCGTTTTCTGAAATGGAAACATAAATACATCACATTTACAGCAGTTTGCATTTTGCAACAGTTGTTTTTATGTATTCAACATAATGTGACTACTTTACCACAGGTTGACATCACATTTCATTGCAAAATGTAACTATACTATTGCCCAGATTTTTATGTAAAGTTGGATATACAAGTCTGTCCAACTTTATCCGCATACATACACTTGCATAGGGCGATATATATATGTTGCTGTTACAAATGCTGCTGCATCGTCAACATTTTTTAAAACTATATTCTCATCCAGCTCAAAGCTGCTAAATTATAAGGCATGAAGATATTATTACATAAAGATATATTTTACAAAATCTTGATGTTGTTTTCAGGCTCTACTAGAACAGGTTTTCCTGCTTGAATGTTGATTATTTTCCTCATATTCTCCATAGTTGCAGCTCCTCTCTTCCCAGTCTTTCAGTAACGCTCTGTCTCTATGAAGCCCCTCCTTCTGAAAAGCACACTGTGCTCTGATTGGTCGGCTGGAGCAGTGTGTTGTGATTGGTCGAGCGCTTCAAGTGTGTTTGGGAAATGTCCCGCCCCTTACCATAACCACCAGTTTAACACACTACTAACTAACTCAACCAGGCCCCGCCCCTTTATTCTGCGCATGAATTATTTAAATGAGGAATATTGTGACGTGTTCGTTCCCGGAAGAAACTCAAGACTACAATGGAGGCGTTTCAGGAGTTCAGAAACACTGACACTGATATAGAGAAGAACTGTGACTTTGCAGATCTTTATCATGCTCAAACAGCAACATTACACACTGAAGAGAGTTCAGCATGTGAAAAAGCATATGTCCGCTTTACCATCATGATTTTCTTTAAAGCTGCTTTGAAACAATGTGTATTGTGAAAAGACTTGATATGACATTCTAAGAGACGTGACGATATCAGTACTCAAAGTGAAGCCTTAAAGGGTTGAAATTAGGGGTGTAACAAATTAGTATATCGCAAAACCAAAATGCAACAAAATGTATCGTGTATAGTGACAATATATATTGTGTATAATTCACCCAAAATAAAAATTACTGTATGAGTAATATGCATTGTATCGTGACATGAGAGTATTGTTACACCCCTAGTTGAAATAAAACTGAAGAGTACGTACTCGACTCCCTCAGGCCCCTGTGAAAGCACTCATACATGGTCTTGGCGTCTTCGTAGAAATGGGTCATGAGCGGGCCTCCGTTTAAAACTGCACTTCGACGAGCGAACTCTCCACCCTGATTGGCCAAAACACAAATGCAACTATTAAATACGTTTAATATCAAACCTGTGATTGCAATGCCAGGATTTGAGTTCACTCACCGGTTGCTCCACCGACTGCATGCTCAGGTCACAGGGCGGTTTGAGGGCTTTGGGTCTCGTGGCGTACCAGTACGCCGTGACCGCGGTGAACGCGCCCATGCCGAGGAGTGTGTTGGTGGAGAGACCGCGGAAATAATCCCGGACCTCGGAGAACTCGGGGATCCTCATCTGCTTCAACAGCTCGTGTGCCTGCATGACTGAATCTGTGGAGGACAGCAGGGTTTACATTACATACTGCAGAGAGAGGTTTAGTTTAGTTTAACATTACTGTTCATTCTCTTGGACACTGGTATCGTACATCAATACAGATTCAGATTGTTTTATTTAGTGCCATGTCAGCATTCAAGGCTATTGTCATGGCAAAAATTAAATTACAAAAATACAAATATCATATAAATACAATAAAAACCAAACAAACAAAAACAGCAAGTCATATTATACAAGATTTCTTTAAATGAACACATGATCGTACATAAATACTTACATATGAACAAACACAGAATTTCACTACTTGCATAATTCTAAGCATCCCACAATAATATTAAAGTGCTATAATGTTATTTTAGAGTCTCCTACAGCATGTTTACATGCATTCAGAGTCAAAAAACACTTTATTTTTCTCATAATATCCATGTCTGAAACGCTTCGATCAAGGATTCAGTCTCTCTAAGCCCCGCCTCTCTGAGAGCTGCTCTGCTGTGATTGGTCAGACGGCGAAGTCTGCTGTGATTGGTCAGAAACCAAACGCTCATTATCATATCTGAATCTCAGCTCTTGATACTCAGTGATACGAACAGTGATGATGGCGTGAGTTTTACCGTATCAATCTCAGAAAACAGCGACATGAACAACACGAACCAAACTCTTCCAGTGTCAGATACACTACAGTGTTTGAGGGTCAAAGGAGACATCTATTAAATGGTAAAGTATTTATCCTTAATGCTAGTATTTGTTGCATTGCTTTTAATTTTTTGTTGACGTCCATTTTAACACGTAATGAGAAACTAATGCAAATTATTTCTAAAAAGAAAAAGTAATTGTGTTTATTTGCCATGTAAATAATGTCACAACCGGACAACAAATAAAATCCAATAAAATGCTTAATTTGGTCATGCAAAATATAAAATTATACATTTTCTATTGATTTTTTGGATGAAAATCAAAGGAAATATGATGAATATTAAAATACCCACTACCAAGACAATGTGGAAGTTTGCTTATTTTCCTCCAATGGTTAAAAAAAAATCAGTTCAGTAAAATCTTTCTTTATTGGCACATTCTTGTGCCATAAAATCCTGTCAAGTGTTTTGAAATATTGTGTCGAGCAATCAATTGGTGAACTGTGACATTATCTAAACCAATCAGTGATGAAGGGTCAAACTCAATCAACTATCAGATGTTGTGTAAGGTTATGATGTTAATCTACTACACCTGTAACTCAACTCAAATCAAACCTTAACAGCAGTCTCAACACTCCTCATTAAACCTTACACAACTTCACAACACTCCTCTAACATGTCATTAAACCTTACACAACTTCACAACACTCCTCATTAAACCTTACACAACTTCACAACACTCCTCTAACATGTCATTAAACCTTACACAACTTCACAACACTCCTCTAACATGTCATTAAACCTTACACAACTTCACAACACTCCTCTAACATGTCATTAAACCTTACACAACTTCACAACACTCCTCTAACATGTCATTAAACCTTACACAACTTCACAACACTCCTCATTAAACCTTACACAACTTCACAACACTCCTCTAACATGTCATTAAACCTTACACAACTTCACAACACTCCTCATTAAACCTTACACAACTTCTCAACACTCCTCTAACATGTCATTAAACCTTACACAACTTCACAAAACCAGCAGCAACTTGTGTTCACAAAATGTTCATTGTGTGGAAATGTTCATGTGCTGATTCATGAATCAGCACATGTTCTTGTGTGATTTCTTATGATTCACCCACACTATAAAAAAAGATGAAAAATAAAACAAAAATTACTGTAGTACGTTTTACAAGAAAATATATTTCCGTTTTTCTACTTCAAAATTACGTTTATGTGTTATTTGCAGTTTCTTCGTAAATATTACAGGCAATTTCTGAGAATTTTTTTTCAAAGTAAATCCTACACAGGGTTATTATTATAACTGAAACCAAAACTATTAAACTAAAAACATTTCTAAAAAGTACTAACTTTTACCTATTTAATACCTATTTTATTTCAGCTAGTTTCCCATTTTCATTTAGTTTAACTTGATTTACTAAACTAAAACTAACTAAATAAATAAAAAACATAAAAATGACAACAACAAAAACACAATTACTGAAACTTTAACTGAAATTAAAATGAAAACAGAAAATATAAACAAAATCTAATTGAAAAATAATAATAAAAACTATAAAAGATACCAAAATAACACCAATTTTTTCAAATGCTTTGTTTTGGCTATATCTCACAATTCTGGCTTTATAACTTGCGATTTCGAGTTTATATCTCGCAATTCTGACTTTATAACTTGCAATCTCACAATTTTGAGTTTATAACTCGCAATTTCGAGTTTATATCTCACAATTTTGACTTTATAACTTGCAATTTCGAGTTTATATTTCACAATTCTGACTTTATAACTTGCAATTTCGAGTTTATATTTCACAATTCTGACTTTATAACTTGCAATCTCACAATTTTGAGTTTATAACTTGCAATTTCGAGTTTATATCTTGCAATCTCACAATTTTGACTTTATAGAACTAGGGACACTATATCCCTAGTTATAAAGTTATACTTTATATCTCACAATTCTGACTTTATAACTTGCAATTTCAAGTTTATATCTCACAATTCTGACTTTCTGAATTCTGAATTGCAAAATAGAAACTCGCAATTGCGAGAAAAAAGTCAGAATTGCAAGAAAAAAGACAGAATTGCAAGTTTATATCTTTAAAATTGCAATTGTGGAAAAAAAAATCAGAGTTTATATTGCGCAATTATGAGGGAAAAAAATTTTAAAAAAGAGGAAAAAAAAGAGTCAGAATAGTGAGATAAAAAGATTATTCTGTGGCGGAAACAAGCATCCATCGAACACTGAAGTGGCCCAACTAAACATTATGGTCATATTCAAATCAATTATAATAAGTACAACAAGTTTCATTTGAAACAAGCTAACACACTTAGCATCAGGAGCATTAGGTAAGAGATGTGAGTCACCTTCGCCAGCTATGCTATATGTGATTCATGCTAAACCGTGCGAGGACGCATTACTCCTTTAACCTCTCACCCACTTCTATTCTTACAGCCCCGGGGTAAAACGTCCTGACACACAGACACACACACACACACACACACACACAGCATGAAACACTAGTAAACTCATGATGACTGCATACAAACAACACAAAGAGTTAAATCCAGCTAAAATCAATATGCTTTCATTCAGAATCAAAATGAAACTAAATCATTCGTTGTGTTCTGTCAAAAGTAATTTGTACTATGAAATATAGTTTCCTCAACCCCTCAGCACAGACCAAAACATGTCTGACTGTCCTTCATCACAGTACAGCTGCTGACAGCAAAGGCACAGAACACACACACACACACACACACACACACTTCATCTGAGACTAGCAGAATAAGGTGCGTCCAAACGTAAGTGCCACTGTGTCTCCTGCACCCACATAACCACTGACAGCTACAACACACACACACACACACACACACACGCACACACACTTCACCTGAGACTAGCAGAATAAGGTACGTCCAGACGTGACCACTGCAACACGAAGGTGAAATGAATGACCAGGTGAAGGTAACAGCGGTTCAGTCTGAACAACTACAGCTTGAGTTTATGTGCAGCCGAGGCTCAGACTCCTTATTGGACACACACACTCTTAGAACACGCTGTCTCAGCCAATCACAGAGCAGGAAGTCAAATGAGCAACCGACCAATAGTAAAACAGCTAAGATAAAAAAAATCTTTAAAAAACACAACTGACTAGATATGATGATAACTGTGTCAATACTCAACAAGAAAGACACGCTGATTACATCAGACTGTGATAAAAGTCCTATGATTAGACGACCAACGTTACAAATGCTTCAAAATACACTACAGTTCAAAAGTTTGGGGTCAGTAAGATTACAAAATGCGTTTTATTCAGCAATGGCACATTAAATTGATTTATTATGTTGCAAAAGATTTCTATTTCAAATAAATGCTGTTCTTTTGAACTTTCTATTCATCAAAGATTTGATAATAATCAGAAATGTTTCTTGAGCATCAAATCATCATATAAGAATGATTTCTGAAGGATCATGTGACACTGAAGACTGGAGTAATGATGCTGAAAATTCAGCTTTGATCACAGAAATAAATTACATTTTACCATAAATTCACGTTAGAAAACAGCTATTTTGAATTATAATAATATTTCACAATATTACTGATTTTACTGTATTTTTTTATCAAATAAATGCAGCCTTGGTGGTGATCAATAACACTAGGAAATCGTACAGACCCACAGTTTTTAAAGTCCCCCTGTGGTGAAAATCCAGCTTTTAATGTAGTTTATATGTCTATGTGGTGTTTTTAATATGCTTTAACCATGTGTAAGTTCATAAGTCGACAGCATTGCTGAGTATTTTCTCCTCAAAACTGCAGTGAACCAAAGACAGTCTCAAAAACACAGTGTGAAATCGCTGGTGTTTCTGACGTCACAAACTACCTTGTAACCAATCAGATCAACGTGTGATCGTCAACCAGTGGATCTCTGAGATGAGTGAGTGAGTGAGTGGAGGCGGGGCTCATTTGCATATTCATAGAGCCACGTGTACATACTAAATGAGGCAAGGGTGTCGAGTTACATTCAAGCTATTTTAAGGCATGTCATTTCGGTGATCAAAGATGAGTTTTAAGGGATACAATTATTGACTAAAGGGTCAAAGGTTAAATCGCTACATATCGGCCTAGCTGATACCGCTCAATCACTACCTATGATAGCATCACGCTTCCGTTTATTTATCGACTATTTCCTCGTAATCTCACGGGTTTGGTGTCGACCCTTCAAGAGGAGCTGATAAATACAAACACAGTCTCATTCCACTGCGCTTTCCAGGGCAAAGGTAACGTGACCATGTCCTTTAAACTCCGGCTGTGACGGGCGAGACCAATGACAGACCCTCGGGACGCTCACCCGATGGGCCGGCGAACCCTCCCCTGATGCTATTTAAAAACAGTGGCACAACAAATGGAAAACAGTGGCATGAGGTTGAGTGGAACAGATCCAGATATATATTCTCAAGGCATGCAACTTATGACGAGAGAGCAGCAGACATGTGACATCCACATGAGGCTCGAGAACAGGACAGCTTTACACTGATCTGAGGCGTGATGTGAAGGGATTTTATTTTATTGAGCAATTCAATTTACTTTGTATTCATCAAAGAATCCTGAAAAATTATATTTTCAACATTGATAATAATCATAAATGTTTCTTGAGCAGCAAATCATCATATTAGAATGATTTCTGAAGGATCATGTGACACTGAAGTTTTTGCATAAATAAACTCAGAACTTTGAACACGCAATGAGAAACTAATGCAAATTATTATGGAAGATCCTACAAAAAAACAAAAACAAAAAAAAACACTAAAAAGAAAAAGTAACTGTGTTTATTTGCCATGTAAATAATGTCACAATCCGACAACATATAAAATCCAATAAAATGCTTAATTTGGTCAGGCAAAATATAAAATTGTATATTTTCTTTTGATAAGAAAATTGATTTTGCATAAATAAACCGCAGCCTATTTTTACGAACATTAAGATTATTTGCATTTTAATGAGATTTCCAACTAAATTCTTCTATCGTACACTGATGATTCATTAGACATTCATTTTTACTGTATAATGTCAAAAAAACAAATATTACCATATATACTCTACTGTGCAAAAGTTTGAGGTTGGTAAGATTTATTTTTATGTTTTTTGAATAAATGTCCACCTATTTCAACTTTAAAAACGTAAGTTCAGTCGCGGCCTTAAATTTTTAAGTTGAACCAACTTCACTTACAAGTCATTTCAACTTAAATTATATTAAATTGACTTAGAGTTGAATTTATGAATCTCCAATTATGTGTTAATGTAAAAACATAAGTTGCCATGACTTACTGATCATATAATTTTTATTTGTTTAATTAAAATACAGAAAAACTTGTGAGTAAAAATTGTGAAATATTATTATGTATTAAAAAGCTGTTTTCTATGTGAATATGTAGTAAAATTAAATTTATTCCAGAATTTTCAGCATCATTACTCCAGTCTTCAGTGTCACATGATCCTTCAGAAATCATTCTAATATGATGATTTGATGCTCAAGAAACATTTATGATTATTATCAGTGTTGAAAATATAAATTTTCAGGATTCTTTGATGTTCAAAAGAACAACATTTATTTGATACAGATTTTATCATCACATTATAAATCTTTTGATCGATTTAATGCATCTTTGCTCAATAGAAGTGCTTGAAAAAAACATAACCAAACTTCAAAAACTAAATAATGTGCATTATTGTCATGAAAATGCTGAGATTTGTACGCAAAGCACAATATCTTTTAGACTCGGGGGTGAAATATGACCCATGTTTATATCAATCACTCTAGATCTCGTTTAGTCATTCATATATCGCCATAATGATGAGCCTGTTGCATTATGGGTCTCCGGATCACATTTACAGCAACTTAAACACAATAAAGCACACTTGTGTTAAATCTGACAGGCGGTCTCAGTCTGACCTTGTGATATCTTCATCTGTCACATGTCAGATCGGGACAAAGGTCGAGTGTGTTGACAAAATACATCATGCCATTTAAACTCTTGACCTTCATACAATATGAATGAGTGGATACAACAATCAACAGCGTAGATTATTAATAAAGATGAACAGATGTGAGATACAGGCAAACATTCACACGCTCCTCCTTTTGTCTTCTTGCCTGTCGTTTCCAGTTTCCACCAAACCTGTTCATAAGCAACACAATGATCAAACTAAACAAGCTCTGCAAGAACACCGGAGTATTGAGGCTTCTTTACACCACAGAAGGAAAGAGAGGAAGTTGCAACTTTTTATCTCGCAATTCAGACTTTATAACTCCAAGTTTAGATCTCGCAATTGACTTTCACACATTTCCTAGTTTATAACTGATAATTATGACTTGTTTTCCTTGCGAATTTCAAGTTTAGGCTTAATCTCGTAATTAACTTTCTCACGTTTTCAAGTTTATAATTCAAAATTCTGACTTTTTTCTTGTGATTCCAAGTTTATAATTCACAATTCTGACTTTTTTTTTGTGATTCCAAGTTTAGGCCTATAACTTGTAATTGACTTTCTTTGGTTTCCAAGTTTATATCTCATATTTCTGACTTTTTTCTTGCGATTTCAAATTTATAACTCATAATTCTGACATTTTTCTTGCGATTTCAAGTTTTAAACTTATAATTCTGACTTTTTTCTTGCGATTTCAAATTTATAACTCATAATTCTGACTTTTTTCTTGCGATTTCAAGTTTATAGTTCATAATTCTGACTTTTTTCTTGCGATTTCAAGTTTATAATTCATAATTCTGACTTTTTTCTTGTGATTCCAAGTTTATAATTCACAATTCTGACTTTTTTTTTGTGATTCCAAGTTTAGGCCTATAACTTGTAATTGACTTTCTTTGGTTTCCAAGTTTATATCTCATAATTCTGACTTTTTTCTTGTGATTCCAAGTTTATAATTCATAATTCTGACTTTTTTCTTGTGATTCCAAGTTTATAACTCATAATTCTGACTTTTTTTTTGCGATTTCAAGTTTAAAACTTGTAATTGATTTTCTTTGGTTTCCAAGTTTATAACTTGCAATTATTTCTTGCGATTCCAAGTTTATAGTTCATAATTCTGACTTTTTTCTTGCGATTTCAAGTTTATAATTCATAATTCTGACTTTTTTCTTGTGATTCCAAATTTATAACTCATAATTCTGACTTTTTTCTTGCGATTTCAAGTTTATAATTCATAATTCTGACTTTTTTCTTGTGATTCCAAATTTATAACTCATAATTCTGACTTTTTTTTTGCGATTTCAAGTTTAAAACTTGTAATTGATTTTCTTTGGTTTCCAAGTTTATAACTTGCAATTATTTCTTGCGATTCCAAGTTTATAGTTCATAATTCTGACTTTTTTCTTGCCATTTCAAGTTTATAACTCATCATTCTGATTTTTTTCTTGCGATTTCAAGTTTATAACTTGTAATTGACTTTCTTTGGTTTCCACGTTTATAACTCGCAATTATTTCTTGCGATTCCAAGTTTATATCTCATAATTGACTTTCTCACGTTTCCAAGTTTATAACTAAATAATAATAATAATTAATAATAAAGTTTATTTCTCAGAATTGATTCCATTATTTATTTTATATTCCATGGTAGAAACAAGCTTCCATACCAAAGCACCCATGAATCCCATTATCTTAAATATAAGACATTGCATAAACATTATGAAACCAACCATTTACACAACCACAATGAGGACCAGAGACAATCTATGATTACACACTGAACACTACGGCTTCACAATGTTGGCAAATCTTAACAACCGCAATGGAAAGTGAGATTCTGTCCAATGAAAGCCTGTTGTTTAACACTAAACTTTAATGTCCGCACACAGGTGATGTCTGCAGGTTGGACTCTGGAGGGATGCTGGGAATGAAAACAATAAACAGAAACATGGCTGTTGCCACAGAACAAGGTCAAAAGGGTCATAAATCATGCAAGACGATATTCAATAACAGAGTAATGATGAATGTCTATGAGGAAAATTAACATCTATAATTCCAGCTGTGCTGAACCACACGATTAACGCATTTAGAGGTCAGAAAGTTAAATTAAGAACTTGAGTCATAGTTTATAGTCAGATACACAAGACAGATGACGTGTCTAATTCACAAACCAAGAAATATTAAACGTCAGTCATCATACTTTGATGCTACATAAAAAGAATTGCACTCCACACAATGTGCATTCGTTATATTATAAAATTATCTTTCCTAGAAGCAACAACAACTAAACACTAAACTGCATTGTTCATTGTGTTCACAGTGTCACACACACACACACACGCACTTCTGCAGTTGTCCATACGCATCATGAACACGTCGACATGAAAACAAAGTGGCTATCATTATTTACAAGGAATAACATGTTACAAGTAACACAGATGAGGTTTAGTCTGCTCTACTGACCTGTATGAGACCGGACTCTTCTGATAATCGCACATGCGTTTGTCTGTCGGCGAGCGTTTACTACTTTTTCCGTGTTGTTTGGTGGTTACCAAACTCTCGACCAATCAGAGGCGCCGTACGAATAGAAAGACTGTTAGGAGGCCTCTGATTGGTCGCTTGTTTGACTCGCAGTAACCCGCGTTTACAGACTCGTTTACCTTTGTACAGACTTTCACAAGTGGGCCAATATCATATCTATACTCAATAAATGCACCTAAGATATAGATGATTGAGCTGTGTTGATGAGTTAATAAGTAAAATGTTTCATATTTATGATAAATACAGTCAGTTAAAGGGATAGCATATTTGTGCATGCGTATATTTTTAAATCATGTGTATGTGCTGAGTTTTATACTGTATATGATATGGATTTATTTATTATTATAGCAGATAAACCGAGCTTTTTTTTTTTTTTTTTTTTTTTTTAATGACGTGTGGAAGGGACTGATCAAAACGGCGAAATAGCGACACATAGTGTTAAAATATGGCATGACAGGATGTAGTATTAAACAGCCAAACCAGAAACCTCCGATAAAAAAAATGCTATTTTTCTTGTTAACAATGTATAACAGCTTTTATTAGTTACAATAAAAAACAATATTCCGGTATTATGCCAAAAGAGTGTTTAAGTATTTTTTTTAATTCCTTTTCCATTTATATACATACATACTTCAAAACATTTATATAAATGTAATTCTTAAAATACTTCAAACATTTAAATAAAGAAAAAAATAATTATAATACTTCAAACATTTATTTTAATAAATAAATTAATGTAATTCTTAGAATACTTCCAACATTTAAATAAATACAACATTATTAGAATTCTTAAAACACTTAAATAGATAAATAAATAAACGTAATTCTTAGAATATTTCAAATATTTAAATCAATAAATAAATGTAATTCTTAGAATATTTCAAATACTTAAATAAATATATATTTTTTAAATACTTCACATTTAAATAAAAAAAACACTTTTTAGAATACTTAAAAAATGTAATTAAATATATAAATACATAAATCAAATTCTTAAATTACTTCAATCATTTAAATAAATACATGAAACAGTTTTTTAGAATACTTAAAAAAACTTTTAAAATTTAAATAAATAAAACTAATTCTTAGAATACTTAAAAAATGCATAAAACTAATTCTTAAAACCTTTAAATAAATCAAATTAATTATTAGAATAGTATACTTAAAACATTTAAATACATATTTTCCCCCCTTCATTTTTACAGAATGTCTGTTGTCATGTGATGAGCCAGTCCCGTGTGCGTCTCAATAAAATGAAGTCACGTGGTTAAGAGTCAGAGGTTTCTCTGAAAGACACACACATAACAAGCAGACCTTTATACTGTGTGTGTAGTTACTGTATAGCACAGTCCCAGAAGGTGTTCCTGCAGGCAAACAGGCGATATATGGATTGCATATGTTTAGAACAAAATCAAGAAATCAGCCATTAGTGAGTCTAACAAATGTACTCGCACTTTAATTTGTCCTCTGATCTCAATGAAGAAATCTCAGGTGTCCACTAGAGGGCAATCAGTTCACTGCAAACTTGTGAAAAAGAGATTATTTTATTGGAACTATTATCATATATAATAATAATACAAAACTTTGTGTTTTAAAACCCTGTAGATTCAAGCAGCAAACAAACACAGACAGTCACATATACAAGCTTTTCATTTCATATTTCATATTTATGATAAATACAGTCAGTTAAAGGGATAGCATATTTTTGCATGCTTATATTTTAATATCATGTGTATGTGCTGAGTTTTATACTGTAGATGATATGGATTTATTGATTATTATAGCAGATAAACAGCTTTTTTTTTTTCTTTTTTTTTTTTAATGATGTGTGGAAGCGACTGATCAAAACGGCGAAATAGCGACACTAGTGTTAAAATATGGCATGACAGGATGTAGCGTATACATTAAGAGGTTTATAAAGCAGAAGTGTTGAGGTGTTCTTGTCTGATCTTGTCCAAGAATTTTTCAACATTTTATTCTATGCCAAATAATCACTTTCTGTGTCTTAAACCAGGGGTTTTCAAACTGGTGTCTGCAGGGACTCTGGGTCTGTAAGAAGGTGCTAGAAGGTTGGACATTTTAAATTTCAGAGAGAAATAATGTTAAAAATGTTAATAAAAATATGTAAATAAAATTTTAAAAAGTATAAATAAAAAAAAAACATTTCTGGGATTTGATGCCTTTTGTGTCCCCAGTAAAGATCATGATATTACTGCCTTAAAGTGTTGAACAATATCACCATTATATTCTAAGCATATTGAACGGCATGCAGAAATAAATATCCACAGATATATCATATCATCCATGATGAAAGTGAACTGGCTGTGTGTGTTATCCAGCTGATGTGGGCGTTTCACAGGTCTGGATTTAGATAATTTGCGTTTGAATGGCGCGCGCTCTCCGTGGGCGGGGTCAAATTAAAACTTAATGAGCTGAGAAGAGAACGACTGACATCTCTCTCTTTTCATACATATTACATAAACTGTGAATATTTGTTTTTTATAAAAATTACTTCATTTAAAAGAAGAGAATTCAAGCTTCATGCCTGTGTGTCTGTATGCCTGTTTGACTGAGTATTCGCTGAGTTATTGTTCATTTTCGGACGCGTTTCAGAATGGACTTCACTGACAGAGAGAAAGCAGAACTCACATCATGTTTATTTTTCTTTATTTGGCAAAAAGCACAACACTTTGTTTTTATTGTGAGTATACACAAAAATAATACACACTTAACAGGATCGATTGATGTATGTGTTGCGACCTAGAAGTATTATGTTTAGAAGTATTATTTTATAATTTCATAATTTCCTAGAATAGGGATATGTTTAGAATTTTGTAAGGGAAATCACTATAATTTCATTGTAATTTAATTTGATAAATATTCTGGATATTATTCTGATTTATGTTACTGAGAGGCGAAAGTTCATACGATGATGTCATAGGCCAGCGCGGGAGTAAAAAAAAAGACGACGTAGGCTGAGCTAAGTGAAGTGAACGTAGGCTATATCACTGATGGTATACAATGTTGTGTTGCTTCGTGTAAAAAAATTATAATTCCAACAGAACTGGCTAAATAAAGTTGCAAAAGAGAAGACGGAGTCTGTTTTAAGTGTGCAACATAAGAAACGTGTATGGAAGATCAAAGTCAACAGAGTAATTAGAATCTCTTTTGCACTGATAAGGAAAAACGCGAGCTGGTATCGTCGGCGATACCGCCGCCCGCAAACATCGTTTACATTTATAGCTCAAGATATGGGCAAAGAAATAATGGCAATACATCCAGGAGAAACAAGGATACATTAACTATCCTTATCATTACTGTCAGTGCTGTGCTTTGATTGGCTAGATGACAGCTCTAGAGGTGTGGCATTGCTGGAAACTGTCAGAGTCAGTAGCCGCGTTTCCATTACCCTTCAAATTGCGCAAATTGAAATTGCGAATTGAAAATACGCTCAATGGAAACACGTCAATTTCGCAAAAACTCCCATTTATCGCAAAAAAGTTTTTACGCTCGCATGAGGTGGTTTTTCAGGCAATTCGAAAAAGAAATATTTCGCAAAACTGCAATGGAAACAGTTTTTGCGCATTTACAGGTCAGCTGACGTAGACGACGCGGTGTGTTTGGACAGAATATGAGACCGCGTTCTTTATTGAATTTATAAAAGACAAAAGAATGACAGAAATACTGGATTCTAAACCTCAAAGAAATGCCACAATCAAGACCTCGGAGCAGAAATGAGTGAGAAAAACACAGAAACACTTTCATATATGCCGCTCACAGACACAGTATGTATAAGGGTCTTTCCTTGCCATTAATGCTTGGATAACACGCTCCATTAATAATAATAATGTCTAGTGCGGTACGTGGCTGACTGTGATATACTTACCAACGTCCGTTGCCATGATTTTTGGAATGACTTATCGCGCGAGAAAAAAATGACGTTTTAGTCGCATAACATCGGTTAATGGAAACGCCGTCATTTCGCAATAGTTTTTTATCGATATTTAGAAAAAATCGCAAAAGTTTTGCGCGAATCTTTAATGGAAACGCGGCTGAAGAGACTGACGCTGCTTTATTCATAAATAATAAATCAGGGAAAGTCTGCAGCCTGAGCAAACCTTACTAAGGCCTAACTGTGAGAATATCATATTCATTATTTATTCATTTTTTATTATTATTATTATTATATAAATTGTAAAATTGCTTTTCTGCCCAGACAGGATGGGGAAAAAAAAGCATTTGAACATGATTCAAGAGGAATATTTCCTTCCTGTCTGCTGGATTCTCTGGTATACCTCACATGAGATATTATTATATATTCCTGTTTATTGTCTACTTTATTTCTTGTCTAGGAAACTCCTGCCTCATGTTTGGTATCATTACGGACAGAAATCTTCACACTCCTAAATATATATCGCTGTCTTTAATTTATCAATGACCGACATTTGTGAAAATACCGCTGTTATCCCTCAGCTTCCGGATGCAGTTTTGTTTGGGAATCAGTTGATCTCGTATATGGATTGTGCATGTTCAATATGTTATTTGTTTCAGTGCAGTCACAAACTCTCACTGTTCTGTCTTTTGACAGTTTAGTAGCTATTTGTTTACCACTGAGGTATCATATGATTGTGAGCCATAGATCAATGCTTGTTATGATTGGTGCTTTATGGACATTGGCACTGATGCAATAACGGCAGCAGACTTTCTTTCTGCAGAACTAGCGTCATAATCCTTCGTTTCTGTGATCACAGGTCTGTTTTCCCAAGCTTTGTCATCATAAGTGTTTTGTTTCAGGTGATCATCATATTTCCAGTATTTTGTATGATCTTTTCATATACATGCATAGCTGTGACATTGTTCAGAATCACAACCCCACAAAGAGCCACATGTACTGCTCATTTAATATTAGTGGCTGTATTTTATGTGCCCATCTGCCTGAAATATATATTTCAGGTCCTTGCAAGCATCAACACTACAATAATTATTCTTTCTCTGACCTCTGCACTTCCTCCAATGCTTAACCCTATAATCTACACATTAATAACAAAGGAGTTTATAGCATCTGTGAAAAGGCATATCAAAAAAATGATCATGTTTTCATCTAGAATACCAACTGTGTTCCAGTTATAGTATGGAATTCCTCTCATCTGTACATTTCTTTTAATGTAATTATCATTAAAGTACACTGTGTATTATAGAATGTTATAGAATTACTAAAGGTGAAACAGTGTTTGTTTTTGTGTTACTTGAAGCATAAATTGTAAGTGCAGCATCTTTAAAGGGATAGTTCACTTTGAAATTAATTTTTGGTATGTTTTAGCTTACCTCAAGGGCATCCAAGATGTAGGTGTCTTTTTTTCCGCATTAGTTTCAATTTTGATATTTTTAGGTCAAACCGTTCTTGTCTGTCAGTCATATAATGCAGGTCGATGGTCACCACCTCAAAGAGCATGCACAGAGTCCAAATTAAAACAATTCCCCGTCGTCCAAATTAAACAATTCCCCATCGTAAGTACACATTGATGGCCTAAGACACGAAACGAGCGTTCCAATGAAGACATTCGTTCCAATGAACTGCCGTAGACAAGGCGACATCTAGATTGTGCCATCAATTGTGCCATCTAGTGGTCATCAGACTAAACTCAAATTACTGACATTCCTTACTGTCACAGTTGTAAACAATACCATGAAAATGCATGAACAGTTTTCAAATGTTCAGTCAAACTATAAGATGCAGAAGGGGTTCTGTTAATGTAATAGTCACGCTCACGTTTTATGCTTTACTATCCTATTGAGGCCTGACATTAGAAGAAATCAGTCACAGTCAATTAACAATATGAGGGGCTGATACCTCTTCATATCTAAACAGCCAGAGTAAGAGTACTCGCACACAGTCCAGTGGCCTATGTAACAATTAATTGTAATTGCTAATTTTATTCATTGTGATTTGTTTATTTACACACATCAGTGGCTTCTGGTATACTTTTTGATCTCCGCAACTTAAAAAAAATAAACATGCTTTTGTGTTATAATTTAAGGACGTACTTCTAGAAAAGAGTAAAGCAGACGTATACGCTCTAGTAAAGCTCAGACACAACATTGTGGAAGCTTGTTTCCGCCAATTTCTCTCACAATTCTGACTTTTTTCTCTCACAATTGTGAGTTTATTGTACAATTCTTTTTTCTTACAATTCCAAGTTTAGGTATAAACTCAGAATTGTGAGTTATAAACTTGGAATTGTGAGGGAAAAAAGTCAGAATTGTGAGATATAAACTCACAATTACCTTTTTCCAGTTCCAACTAGCAGCACATAGTACTGTTATACCAGACAAATCTACTACTAAACGTACTAATGTGCTGTTGTATTCCCTCTAAAATGATGTCACTTCATGCAGGATCATCCTCACTACTGCTCCGGTTGTGTGGGGATGGGGAAGGAGCCGATGCCATACTGTCAGAAAAACGATCATTTAAAGATGTGTGTGTTATTATATCGATCGAAGAAAATGTATGTAAACAAACCGGTCGTACATCAGTAACTTATTCGTTTTTCTTTCACGCTCGCGTGTAGAAAAAACTCTTAAAGATGTAATATTTAAATGAACTTGCCTTTGCAGTTTGTGATGATATTGTAATAAACCTCTAAGCTGGGGTTTCTTTTAAGAGGTTTAATTAGATTTCAATGGAGGACAGAGGGTACACCACACCACAGGCTTTAATGGAAAATATTACTTTATTGACAATGTTCAATTTAGAAAAGTAGTCATTATATGAAACAGCATTTAGTTCATCAACCCTCAACTCAGTACGCTCACTTGGACAAACGGCGATACACAAGTGAAACTCCAAACACGTCACTCCACTGCACTCTAGTGGTTAACCTCAGACCAACACAGTACAATATAAATCGTGATCACACAGCAATCAGGTTTTAAGTGGAAAATCAGCACGTCTCTCTCTAGTCCAGCATACACGAATTATAATGGCCGTAAACCTCAAAATCTTAAAATACAACATACACACTCACTCATACATGCTCACAATGGTAATTAAAATATAGAACACTTCCCCGTTTCCATGACACAAGACCCCGACCCGGGGTCTAGGGAAAGGATCAGCCGTGCCAGGCAGTCCACAACAGCACGCACTCTCCTCAGCGTGGTTCCCGTCCCCACAGTCACGGCAATTAATCACTGGTTCTGGCCTGAATTAGTCCTCTTTGGCCGTCACAGCTCTCTTTAGAACTTATAAAGTGTCTTTGGGCTTTACGAGGTCTCTTTGGACAGCACGGCTCTTAACCGTTCCTGGAACATGTGGCAAGCGCTCCTACACCCCAGCCCCACTATTATCTAACTACACAGGTCGGTCTAGCTAACTATCTTCGTTGCCGGACAAACCCTAACGGTCTCGAGCAACACAAAACGTCCCCCTTTCTTTCCCGAGCGCGACAAGCCAGTCCCGTGCTGCCTCCTCTCCGCTTCTCTCACTCTCCTTAAATCTCCTCACTCCAGGTGAGATCAATTATCTCTTCCTTCAGGCCATCAATGAAATGTGCTGCAGAAAGTTTCAGATGGGCCGAACCAAACCAGGAAAACAAATCCCCAGCGTTCATCACACTATCCCCTCCCCTCGGGTAGGCAGGACTCGTCCTCGAGTCACATCAAATTATAATCCTTTGACCAAGCTGGTGGTCTCCGAGAACGCGCTGGCTGAATCCTTTGTAGACATAACTCTGGAAGGGAACCTCCACCTTCTCTCCTCTGGCAACCACTCTCCTGCTGCATCTCACCTAGACCAGTGTCCACGGGAGCAGGATGTAAATTTCCACTGTAAAGACCATCTTCCACTGAAGACTTTAATAGGGGATTTCCTTCAATGCTAGATACCGCGGTCTTCTCCCTTGTCTGGACAGCCTCTGGAGCAGCAGGTTGATGATACCCCCATACAAAATCATGTTCTCCTGCATGGCTTTCGACCTCCGGGTGTCGTTCCACAGTCCGGTCCACAGGAATACTATGGTTATCCTGCTCCATAGATTCTGAAACAGAACAGGCAACATAAGGTTTCAGTCGGTTGAAATGCACAACACTCTCAGAACCCCCCTCTGATAGCTGTACTCTATACAGCACATCCGACACCCTTTCCAAGATTTTAAATGGCCCCTTAAATCGTCTCTGCAACTTAGGGCACACACCCCGTTTACGAGCTTTGTTTTGAATCCAAACTAATTCACCAACTACATAGTAGTGGAAATTTGCTCGAAAATCAGCACATGTCTTCTGTCGCTGAGAAGCTTGACTCTGATGCCTTTTTACTGCTGCTACTACAGTAGATAAACTTTCTGCTATTCCAGTCACATACTCATTTACTGACTGAAATTTCTGCATATTATCCACTCCCAACATAATATCCACTGGAAGGACCATCTCCTGACCGAATAACACCTTATACGGTGTAAACCCAGTGCTTGCCTGCACACTACTACGATAAGCCATCATCACATATGGCAGCAATCTATCCCAGTTCATCTGGTTTTCATCCACGAACAATGACAGCATTGATAATAAAGTGCGATTGAACCTTTCTATTAGCCCGTCAGACTGAGGGCGATACGGAGACGTACGAGACTTGTTTATTTGCAGCAATCTACATAACTCCTTAAACAGGCCAGACTCAAAGTTTCTCCCTTGGTCAGAATGTAAACTCCGAGGCATTCCATACCGGCACACCCACTCCTCTACCAACACTCTAGCAATGGACTGGGCCTCTTGATTATGAAGGGGAAATGCTTCGGTCCATTTAGAAAAATAGTCACCAATGATTAAAATGTACTTATTCTTATTTAAAGTCTCTGGTAATGGACCCAGTATATCTACAGCCACACGTTCATATGGGCGGGATACCACAGACATCTGAAGCGGGGCACAAGGGGCCTTTCCCTGAGCCTTTCTAGATGCACAATCATGACACTCCCTACACCATTTTTTAACATCCCCAAACCAACCAGGCCAATAAAAACGATCCTTCACCTTAGCTTGTAACTTGTGTATCCCCAAATGCCCCCCAGTGGATGTATTATGCAGCATGGACAAGACTCCTGGAACCAGACTTCTTGGTAAAACCACCTGCACTGCAGAAGCAGCGTCAGAATTTACTGGAGGTATTCTCACCAACCGCTGATTCTGGATCTGCAATTGGTCCCACACTGGCAAATACTTAACAAGGGCAGGGTTTAGCTCCGCTTCCCTATAATCATTTCCTGACCTATTTTTCAACAAAATAAGCAGATGAATATTTGGATCTTCTTGCTGAGCCTTAACCAAATCATCTTCTATTTCTTGCCTCTCTTGTATGATACCTCCCATTCCATCAGCCTCACTCACTACTCGAACTTGTACCTCAGACTGACAATTTCCATCCCCCTCCCTGTTGCCTCCACTCCCAGATCCAGGAAGCCTTGAGAGAGCATCCGCATTTGCATGCTGCTTCCCTGGTCTATGAATGATCTTATATTGGAAGTTAGCCAGTTGCTCTAACCAGCGGGCCAACTGTCCCTCCAACCCACTGAAGTTATGCAACCACCGCAATGAACTATGATCAGTTCTCAACAAAAACTCCCTCCCAAGCAAGTAATGTTTAAAATGCTTTGTAAACGTCACCACACTAAGCAGCTCCTTCTTTGTGGTGGCATACTTCCGTTCTGGTTTAGTCAAGGCCCTACTAGCATATGCCACCACCCGCTCCAAACCCCCATCCTCTTGGGACAATACAGCCCCGATTCCCACATCACTGGCGTCAGTGTCTAAAATAAATGGCTTTTTAGGGTCTGGATAGGCCAAAACGGGCGCACTAATAAGACTTGCTTTTAATCGCTGAAAGGACTCTTGACACTCCTCCCCCCAAACAAATCTTTTTCCCTTTTCGGTGAGCTGATGTAAAGGGCGAGCAATCTCAGCAAAACCTTTAATAAATCTTCTATAATAGGAGGCTAATCCTACAAAACTTCTCACCTCCGTCTGGGTTTTTGGCGTAGGCCAAGCCCGTACTGCTTCTACCTTTGATGGATCAGCCATTACTCCCTCGGAAGATATAACATGACCCAAGTATTGCACTTGGGAAGAAAAAAGGTTACACTTGGAAGGTTTAACCTTAAGATTAGCCTGACGAAGTTTCAAAAGAACCTCATTTAATCTCTGAAGATGCTCCTGAAAAGTTCGCCCAAACACAATAATGTCATCTAGGTACACTAAACAAGTGGTCCACTGCAGGTCAGCCAAAACAACATCCATTAGGCGTTGAAAAGTACTCGGAGAGTTACATAACCCAAAACTTAAAACGTTAAATTCAAATAAACCCTGACGAGAAATAAATGCAGTCTTAGGTCTGTCCTGAGGGTCAACCTGCACCTGCCAGTAGCCACTCGCCAAGTCTAAAGTAGAAAACCAACAGGCATTTGTTAAACTATCAAGAGCATCGTCAATTCTAGGTAGAGGATATGCATCCTTCCTTGTTACATCATTTAGTTTACGATAATCTACGCAAAAACGAAGACTACCATCTTTTTTTTTTACCAAAACCACAGGTGCTGCCCACGGACTACATGATGGACGAATAATGTCATTATCTTGCATCTGTTTAATCTGCTCAACAACCTCCTGCTGGAGGTGCAAAGGTACTCGCCGAGGAGGTAGTTTAACCGGCTGTGCAGAGCCAGTATCTATTTTATGCAGAGCAAGATGAGTTCTCCCTAAATCATTATCCCCCTTACTGAATACAGACGCATTACGATGTAATAACTCCTCAATTTCCCGGATCTGACTAGAATTAAACCCCCGATCCTTCAACCCAAAATGTGACACTAAATAGTCCACACTCAAAGGAGGGGAGGAATTTGGCTCAGTATCTTTGGTAGCAAATGCACTATCCCCTACCTCTATATCAGAAAAAAAAGTACCAATCTTCATATTCTGCTTTAAAACACAATTATCTTCTGACACATTAATAACTCTCACTGGCACAACCCCTTCATCAACCTTACAAACCACTCGAGCTACCATAACGTCACATGTTGGGAGCATAATGGAGAAAGGCTCCAACATACCCTCATAATGTTGTGGAAGGAGTCCTTCTACTTTACCAGGAACAATAACCTCAGTACGAGGAGGGATCATAATATCTGCCTGCACCCTAACTACCTTAGGATGTCCACTACAATCTTCACTAAACAGGGGGAGCTTCTTACCCATTAACCGACAACATTTTTCAACATCAGCCACCAAAAACTCAGCGATAACAGCCAAGGAATCAAACTGACATACAGTCTGCCAACGACCCAAAATTGTCATTTCCCCACCATTCGCCACGGCTACTCTACCCTGATATCCATCTAAACAGGACCCCCCATTAGTTACATTTAGCCAAAACTGCTTGGGTACAATAGAAACCTGTGCTCCCGTATCAATCAATAAACGCGTTTCACACCCACCTATTTTACCAGTCAGAAAAACTCCAGCACCGGTTGCAGAAACTGAGGCCAATTTATCAGGCACAACTGTGGGGGCGGGCATTTGGCCTATTGTGCCCACCCCCTCTAGTTTCCCTGCAAATAAGGGCAATTTCTGCGTAGGTGTCTAGTACAACCACATTCCCAACATGCCTCGGCCCGAAAACGATCCTGTGGCTCGGCTGAATTTTTCAGAGGAGTGGTACGTGCAGACTTGACCTGTATTTCCTTTACAGTAACTTGTAAAGCCTTAACCTCCTGACGCAACTCCTCCACAATGCCCAATAAAACTTCAACCTTATTATCAGATGAATTCTGAACACTCAGACCACGAACTTTAGAATCTGAACATTGTGTATGTTCTAAATTACGAATAAGCTCTTATTCAGATGCTAAATTAATTGCACCTTCCAAAGTGGCAGGTTTTGCACTGCGCAAATGTATACGCATATCACCACTACCTACATGTGCAACAAAGTGGTCACGAGCCAGTAAATCTTGTGTAGCACCATCAGCAGAAGGGTAAGCTTTATAAATCAGGCGTCTTAATGCATTGCCAAACTCACGAGCAGTCTCATTATGGAGCCGACGTCGGGAAGAAAAGCTTACCCGATTCCAGTCTGCACTCTCACAAGGCTCTAAACACTTACCCATCGCACCTTTTAAAAGAACATAATTATTCTTTGCCTCATTAGGAAGTCCGCCATAAATATCTCTTGCTCGACCCGAAAATAATAGAGACATGAACTTTAACTTAAGGTCATCATTCCACCCATTTACTTGCGCCGCCATCTCAAATTGTTCAGACCAGTAAGACCATTCCCTTCCCACCCCTGTAAATGTTTCTGGCATAAAAAGGGGGCGAGACACTGGAATTACATTGGAGTTAGCAGTCATATCACCGTTTGAAACTACTGAGCTTGCTCCTGATTGGGACACAGACGCACCCTCTTCCTCCATTTTTATTTTTGTTTTTTAATCCCACCGCTGCCACCAGTGTAATAAACCTCTAAGCTGGGGTTTCTTTTAAGAGGTTTAATTAGATTTCAATGGAGGACAGAGGGTACACCACACCACAGGCTTTAATGGAAAATATTACTTTATTGACAATGTTCAATTTAGAAAAGTAGTCATTATATGAAACAGCATTTAGTTCATCAACCCTCAACTCAGTACGCTCACTTGGACAAACGGCGATACACAAGTGAAACTCCAAACACGTCACTCCACTGCACTCTAGTGGTTAACCTCAGACCAACACAGTACAATATAAATCGTGATCACACAGCAATCAGGTTTTAAGTGGAAAATCAGCACGTCTCTCTCTAGTCCAGCATACACGAATTATAATGGCCGTAAACCTCAAAATCTTAAAATACAACATACACACTCACTCATACATGCTCACAATGGTAATTAAAATATAGAACACTTCCCCGTTTCCATGACACAAGACCCCGACCCGGGGTCTAGGGAAAGGATCAGCCGTGCCAGGCAGTCCACAACAGCACGCACTCTCCTCAGCGTGGTTCCCGTCCCCACAGTCACGGCAATTAATCACTGGTTCTGGCCTGAATTAGTCCTCTTTGGCCGTCACAGCTCTCTTTAGAACTTATAAAGTGTCTTTGGGCTTTACGAGGTCTCTTTGGACAGCACGGCTCTTAACCGTTCCTGGAACATGTGGCAAGCGCTCCTACACCCCAGCCCCACTATTATCTAACTACACAGGTCGGTCTAGCTAACTATCTTCGTTGCCGGACAAACCCTAACGGTCTCGAGCAACACAAAACGTCCCCCTTTCTTTCCCGAGCGCGACAAGCCAGTCCCGTGCTGCCTCCTCTCCGCTTCTCTCACTCTCCTTAAATCTCCTCACTCCAGGTGAGATCAATTATCTCTTCCTTCAGGCCATCAATGAAATGTGCTGCAGAAAGTTTCAGATGGGCCGAACCAAACCAGGAAAACAAATCCCCAGCGTTCATCACAATATCAAGAGTTTACTTCAAAAAGGTTTCATAACTTGTCTAGCCGGGCACATTTCATATCACGAACAGGAAATGTGTTACATTGGTAAAAGTCCGAGTCTATTCATCGACGTAAGTAAAATGACAGTACATGTAGCCTAATTACAATCGTTATCCATTAGATGTCAATGTTATATCACAAAATAGCAATGGACTGAGGCCACTTGTTCACGAAATCAAGTCAAAATAGTTTTTCTACACGTTTCATGTATATATTATTTATTGTTGTCTAAAAGGGATAGTTCACCCAAAAATGAACATTCTGTCAACATTTACTCACCCTCAAGTTGTTCCAAACCTGTATGAATTTCTCCTGCTGAACATAAAAGAAGAATATGGGTAAACAAACAGCTGATGGACCCCATTAATTTCCATAGTATGGGAATTATTTTGTCAATATCACTTAAATAAGAAATTCATACAGGTTTCGAACAACTTGAGGGTGAGTAAATGATGACAGAATTGCAATTTTTGGGTGAACTAAATCCCTTTGTGTTAGGTTAACTTTCTGAACAAATGCTGGTCATTGAGGCAACGGTTTTGACCTTGTTGAAGTAGTTAAACATGGCACCAGCTTTGCACTTTGAAGACAAGCAGCTTTTGATTTTAATCAGAGACATAGGATACAGGGTAAATAAAGTTTTAAACAGAGCAGTTAAAAGAAAGACTTTATGTTAAAAAAATAAATATGCTGGTGGAACGCTCTCCCCACCCTCATCCGGAATGCAGAATCCCTGACAACATTCAAAAGACAGCTGAAAACCCATCTCTTCTGTGAGCACTTAACCTTATAAAATAAATAAAAAATTCCTTCCCCTTCCCTTTAAAACCTCACTTGTCGGGTTTATGCTACTCTGAATAATGCCTGAACTTTGTTCGCTTAATTTAGTCCTAATCTGTAAGTCGCTTTGGATAAAAGCGTCTGCTAAATGACTAAATGTAAATGTAAATATAAATATAGAATAAAGCTCCAGAGAAATTGAATAACATGGACAATCAAAAGCTACAGTTTTAATCAGATCAACATTGCACTCACATTACTGACAGCTTTTTCACAGGTGTAAACATTTTGTGAATATATAACATTGTTATCACACTTATATTCTTTCTGTCCATCCATTCTTAAATTATTTATGAACTTCAAGAATTTGCATTATTTAAAGGATTTTTGAATGCAAAGCGAAGACAAAAACTGGCTGCGTACAGTATCTAGCACAATGAGAGAAAACATGGAGATGTGCTTTCTTTGACTTTTAAATGGTGCGAGTTGATCAAGCAAAAATCATTTTTACAAGTTACATGCAGAGCAAATGTAGAATTGGGAGAATTAAATCAAAAACAATGCATTTTAAACCACAAAATAATACAAAGAAGCATCCCAGAATGCCTCCAAAATAATATCAATAACATGGATAATATCAATTGAATCACAATTATGTTCTACATTAATGTGCATTTTACAGCGCATGAACAGACAGTCTGCGGGTTAACAACGAATAAATCCTGCTTCTAATCTCTTTAGTTTTCAATGAGTAAATGATGGGATTCACACAGGGTGTGATGAGGGACGACAAAGACAAGCACACCGTTCTTACATTTGGGTTTATAATAGTTCCAGAAAATCCAATATTGAAGATAATTAAAATTGGAATGAAGAATAAGGCCACTAACACAAGGTGTTCAGTGCACGTGGCCAGCGCCTTATAACGGCTCTGATTATTTTTCATTCTAAATACAGCAATTAATATACCAATGTAGGTCAAGAAAATAAAAGTCAGAGGTACAACCATGAAGAGTATAGTTAAAGCAGTGGCAAAATTCCATTGGTGCGTCGTATCGCCGCAAGCGAGTCTTAAAACAGGAGTATAATCGCAAAAATAGCTGTTGACCTTAAGAGAGCCACAAAATGAGAGGGTCGGGATGGATGAAGTGCCGTAGAGTGCTGTAGTAAGACCAAAGAACCAAACCGCACCAATTATGTAAGCCATTCTACTGTTTGTGTTTATAGACTCCTGTCTTAAAGGCAAGCAGATCGCAATGAATCTGTCATAAGAGAGAATACATATGGAAAACGACTCGAGGGATACAAAAGTATAGTAAGTGTACATTTGCACAAGGCACAGATTGAATGGCACAAAATTGTCTAAAACAAGGTAAGTCTTTATCATGCCAGGCGCAAGAGAAGTGCTGAGAACAAGATCAACCAAAGCCAGATTACCAACAGCCATGAACTTTGGGACATGCAGTCGGTGGTCATAGAAAATGATGATGATCAGAAAGACATTGCATTTAACTGTGATCACATAGAGCACAGTGAGGAACATGACATAGATGTTATTGTAAGGCAGTGAACTCAAGGCAACAATGTAAAATCCTGCAGGCTGAATGAGGGAGTTGTTGGGGGCAGAATTGCTGGCATTCTGCATGGCCGTCCTTCCTTTAACTTGACTGTAGCGTTCCTTGCTTTCAGTGGACGAGAAACCGGGCAGATTCCTGTGAGAAACAATCATAAACAGCCTGTGCTTTACCTCTAACATCTATGTTATTTGATGACAGAAGCCTTTATCAAATTCAGCAACAAGAATGAAAATATAATCATAACATGTTACAAGGATTGTCTTATTCATATACATGCAACAGTGTTGTGATGGTTTGTAGATAGTGCAGACCGCACTGATGTCTTCCCTGCAGTTTATGCCGTAGCTTCACAGTTCTGGATCACTGTGAATCCTGAATGTTAACTTGGTCATCTTTTATGGGCAATATATTGTCAATTTGTCCTCCAGAGGTGTCATTAAACAGGAGAGATTCTCAGGTATCTAAACAGCCTTGAGAGAAAAGACATTCATTAGTGGTGTTTGCTTCACTAATGTGAGATTATGGTTTAACTAATTGGCTTAAGTGTCACTAATTAGTCTGTTTTTGTGTCTTTTTTTTTTTTTTTTTTGCAACAATAATGCACATTTCTCATGTGGGATTATGCAAAGATGGCATTATAGAAAATTGTGAAAATTATAACAAAACTTTACATTTAAAGGGAAAAGCTGTAAAAAAAAAAAAAATCTTTCCAAAGTAACTTTTGGATTTCATTTATACAATGAAATTGATAAACAAATAAATAATATTTTTTTTTAGTTTTTATCTTTCTGTTCATTAAAGAAACCTGAGAAAAACTATATCATGGTTTCAACAAAAATACTGAGCACCAAATCAGCATCTTAGAGTGATTTCTGAAGGACTGTTGAGGAATGTAGGTGAGTCGACTGAGTGAATATACAGTGGTGTGAAAAAGTATTTGCCCCCTTGGTAAATATGATCAAATATGGCTGTGAAAAAAAAATCTGCATTTTTAATCCTTTTGATATTTTATTTTATTCTAACCTTTCATTGAAGTAAAATAATTGAAAGTGGGGGGAAAATCACATTATGAAATAAATGTTTTTCTCCAAAACACATTGGGAACAATTGTTTGCCCCCTTTTATTAAATACTTTTTGCAACCTCTTTTTTCCCAGATAACAGCTCTGAGTCTTCTTCTATAATGCCGGATGAGTTTGGAGAACACCTGACCAGAGATCAGAGACCATTCCTCCATACAGAATCTCTCATCTCTCAATCATCCTGTTCTCCGTTATAAGATTTCTAGCACAGGCTGTCATGGTTTAGATTTTTTGGTCAGATGAAACAAAAACATTAGCTTTTTTGGCAGCAAACACTTAAGATGGGTTTGGTTCACACAGGGATAAAAAAGTAGCCCATGTGTAAAATGAAACACTCTGCTGTATCTTTAATGCTGTGGGCCTAAGTTTCTCCCAGAGGTCCTGGACATTTTGTTCAGATACACATGGCATCATGGATTCGATCAAATACCAACAGATAAAAAATCTAAACCTGACAGCCAGTGCTAGAAATCTTATAACAGAGAACAGGATGGAGAGATTCTGTATGGAGGAATGGTCTCTGATCTCTGGTCAGGTGTTCTCCAAACTCATCAGGCATTATAGGAGAAGACTCAGAGCTGTTATCTTGGAAAAAAGAGGTTGCAAAAAGTATTTAATAAAAGGAGGCAAACAATTGTTCCCAATGTGTTTTGGAGAAAAACATTTATTTCATAATGTGATTTTCCCCCCACTTTCAATTATTTTACTTCAATGAAAGGTTAGAATAAAATAAAATATCAAAAGGATTAAAAATGCAGATTTATTTTTTACAGCCATATTTGATCATATTTACCAAGGGGGCAAATACTTTTTCACACCACTGTATATATGCTACCTGCTGATAGGATTGACATGATGATTGTTGATGACAAGTTGATTGGATTGATTATTTGAACGTGCTCCTCCAGAACTTTGTTTAATGAAACATAATTTATGTGATTGCAAGCATATTGGGTTAAGGACTTGGGATAAGGTCTGCACCATAGAGTTTCATGACAGAACTTTGTATTTATTTTAAATTGTAATATTATTTCACAATATTATAAATTTTATTGTATTTTTATTTTTTTTATCAGATAAATGCAGCTTTGGTGAGTATATAAGATACTTATTTCAAATCATTTTGTAATATTGCTCACAAAGCACACAATGAAAGAAATAAGAGAACAAAAACAGTTTTTAATGAAATAATGAAGGAAAACTCAGGAGATTGCAGGAGAATACATAACATAACCACGTTAATACTGACAATACCAGACAAATCAACAGAATGAAACTCGTTGCTTAAATAGAAAGAGTAATCAACCTGAACAGAAACAGGGGTGTGGAAACTATAGAAACAACAAACGGGCAAGCAGACAGGGAAAACCAAAACTCTATCCATCCAAACGTCAAGCGAATCTTTCCAAAGTTTGCAAAAAAATAAAATAATAATAATACAAACAAACAAATGTGAATTAGGTGCGTCTCAGTCAAGTTGTTAGAGCTGTTGATGGTGGTATCGGTAACCTAGTAACCAACAGTAAATAAAACACAGTCTTGTGTTTCATTTTCGCTACGTCAGAATTTATTAGGCAAATTTGTTTCCTTCTCCCATTATTCGCATTAACTCTTTTTCGCACAAGTCAAAAACCACATCAAGTGATACTTTTTTCCTAAATTTGGTGTTACCGTCACTCGTTTCTGATGCAATACTTCAAAATGTGCATAAAAACAGGGTGATGGAAACATAGCTAATGACAATAAAACGGAACATACACGCATCTTTCTTTCTTTCAATAATTACATTTAAAGATATCAAGCTTATTGCTTCATGAACAAACATCCCAGTAGACATCTGTCTTAAATTGGAGGGTAAAATAAACCTTTATCTCTTCATTATACATTTTAACTGCATAAAAACACATCAGAATTCATTTGAATCAAAACTTCCACTATAAAGGATTTGAGCTGGTCAGAGGTTATTGGATTGATCAAATGTCTTAACTCGAGGTGAGTTAACTTTGAGTGGTCACAGCCTCTCCAGATAAGCGAATGTTTCCAGTCTGCCATTGGTCAGACAAGAAGTTAACAGAATGACCATTGTTTGACTTTACAAATATTATAAAATGCAGTCAGAAAATATCCTTGCAAATTCTGCATCTGTGCCATATACTGTATAAAGAAATGACAACTCAAAGGGAGAAATAAACACTCATAAACAACCTAATGACTCCCAAACACCCTAATTGTCTCTAAATATAGACAACATTGACAAAGTGACTCATTCGCCTGTCTTATTAAAGCAAATCGGAGGCAAAAACAAATCAGGTCTAGTCTGTGTGAATGATTTCTGCACTAATTAGCCCCAAGCTGCTCTCATCTCATGAGGGTAAGAGGTAATGACCTTAGCTGAGACACAATGTAAACATGTTTGTCCTCAGAGCGAGCTAATTGATCTCCCCAAACTCAAAAAGACATCTTAAAAATAAAATAAATACATAAAAAATAAATAGAGATAAGATTTAAAAATCTTCACGTACACCATTTTTGAAATGATGCTTATTCACACAGATCCGCATTTACACAGAGACGATAACATTATACTTTTGAAAAACTTGCACTTTGAAACCCTTTTTCAAAAGTTTACATTTGCAGGCTCCCAAAACGCAGTTGTCGTGTAAATAAACAGTAAACATTTAGGATCTGGAATTTAAGTCACCTGACGTCACCCTAGATTCATTATTTATTTGTTCATTAACATCATTTGATCATTTTCATCAGGTATAGATGAGTTTATCTCCTATTACGATTATTCAAATGCTTGAGTTGGCAGCATTGATGTATGGCGAGATAAAAACCAAAATATTATACATGCCTGACAAATTTCTCAAAACATTTCATCGCCAATGATGCCAGAGCAACAGGTCTTAAATCATTTAGAGTCTTAGCAAAATGAAGTTTCATATGAAAGGCACAGATTCAATAATTCAATTCAATTCAATTTGATGTATTTCAGAAATGTACAAATACAAATCACAGTTAGCTAAAATTTGATTAATTTAAACAATGTAATAATTTAAGGCAGAAACAATGAGCTCATTGAAGTAATGAATACCTGTCTGTTAACAGATGATTATGACATAGAAAATTGTAGCATTGGTGCACTTTGATTCAGAGTTTGCATCATCTGAAGTCTTCGCAGGAGTTGGCGCCGTCTCTTCACAGGTATTGGTCATCTGAATTCTTCATAAAAGGCTGGATCCAAACTGGAACTGACATACTCTCTACACTGTTAGACTTTGCCGAAATTTTACAGTTACTTACCGCAAAAAAGCCCAGTAAAATACCACTTATATTATTTACGGTTAACTACTGTAATATGCACTGTGTTTGTCAGGCGATTCTACCGGAGGAAAAGGAAAGGCTCCCTGCTGCTATAGACGTCGCGCACCGGGCGGGAAAACTTCGACAAGATCAGACGAAACCTAGAGGCGTTGTCATGAGATTTATCTCTCGAAGATACAGGGATGCAGTTTGGAAAGCAGCAAAAAACAACTCTTATCTCCAAAACAACGGTCTTCGCTTCTCAGAGGACGTAACCCAAGAGGACAGAGAGAACAGACAAAAACTGTGGCCGCACATAAAGAAAGCTCGGGATGAAGGGAAAACGGCCTACTTCGTGGGAGGAAAAGGATTTGTGAATGGTTCGGAAATTCATCTGTGATCTGTCAAGCTTAGATCAGAAGGTTTGCCTAAGAAGTGCCTCGTGTTCAGGTCATTCTAGGATAATTACTCTGAATTGTTTTATCTCAGGGTAAAATTTTGTGTTACTTAGATAGCAGGTGAAGTTCCTGCTGGTTCAAAAAATATATATATTTTTTTGATGGTATAATGTTTACACGTTTCTTACTTCTACGGTTATATGATATAGCACATTATTCTTCTTTTACGTGAGTGATGTCAAGGTTATATTATGGTGCTGAGTTATAATGCTAAATATGGTGCCGATCTCGACAGCCCACTGTTACTTATCAACACTAGTAGTATTTAACCAAGGCTTATCTAAGGTTAAGTTCTTTATCTTTCATAGTTCTTATTTTTTGTCTATATTAATGTTGTCAATTGTCTCACTAAATGCCAGGGGTCTTCGTAATAGTGTTAAGAGGAAAGCATTATTTTTGTTCGCAAAACAATTCAAATCAGACTTTTTCTATTTTCAAGAATCTCACTCTAATGAGGACGATTTTAACTTTTGGAGGTCTCAATGGGGAAATACTATATGGCTCTCTCACGGAACAGAGCGTTCAGCTGGGGTAGCCTCTTTAAATAACAGGTTTAATGGAAGTGTCTTGACCACACAATGTGACCCAGACGGTCACTTTATTTGCCAAGTTATTGAACACAATGACTCAACCTACTTAGTTTCTAATATTTAAGGGTACAATACTAAGAAAGAAAACGTGAACCTTTTGTTGTCAATTGAAAACATTTTTACAGGTTGGTTGGTTAGATTCCCAAATGCGTTTATATTGTTAGGAGGTGATTTTAACATTATTCTAGACGGTTCTATAGATAAAAGTCCACCTTCTCAGCATAACAGTTCAGACTCATACTTGACTGACTTTATCAGAAGATTTAAACTGATAGATATATGGAGAGAGAAGAATCCTAATAGCAGATTGTATACCTGGAGCAATAAATCAGGCTCTAGGCAATCACGACTGGACTATTGGCTTATATCTGACCGTTTAAACAAGGATTATGTTGATGTTAGCATCTGCCCTACTCCCTTAACTGATCATAAAGCCATATGCATATCTCTTAATATCTCAGCTGGTTCTACACTTGCCACACGCTCAAGCTATTGGAAGCTCAACTGTTCTGCACTGCAAAATGGGGTAGTCCAATATAAGATTAAGGATATGATTTCACTTTATTGGTCTAAAGCAAACAAAGAAAACTGTTTTGGGCTCAACTGGGACCTGCTCAAATATGAGATAGGAAAATATTTAAGAAAGTTTGGTGCTGAAACAGTCAAAGCCAGGAAAGCGGAGGAGTTAAAGATTGTCTCTAATATAACAAAATTATCCTGCAGAGATTTTGACTCTCTAACAAAGGAGGAAAAAGAAGGGTTATCTTACTCACAAATCAAACTTGATGAAATGTATCGGCAAAAAGCAAAGGGTGCCTTTATCAGGTCTCGCTCTAAGTGGTTAGAAGAAGGCGTACAAAACTCTCGTTATTTCTTTAGTCTAGAGAAATATCGTTCTACCAACAACAGTATCAGTAAATTGAATATTAATGGAGCTATCACTGAAGATCATCGTAAAATATCAGAGTTTTGTTCAAAATTTTATAAAGAATTGTATAGCTCTCAATTTAGCCCAACTGCGTCTGATAATTTTTTTAACTCCCTTTCAGTGAAGATAAGCGAAGTGGATAGAGAGCACTGTGACATGCCTATATCACTTGAAGAAGTACAGCAAGCTATAAACCAACTAAAAAATAACAAATCGCCTGGGTGTGATGGGCTATCCTCCGAATTTTATAAATCTTTTATCGCTGAACTGTCCCCTTTTTTATTGAAAGTCTTCATAGAATCCATTGAAAACGAATGCCTCCTCACCTCTCTGACCCAAGGAATAACAGTCCTAATTCCTAAACCAAACAAGGACAAATTATTTTTAGATAATTGGCGCCCAATTTGTTTACTTAACAACGATTATAAAATCTTAGCTCTCTTATTGGCTAGAAGATTACGGTCTGTTCTGGACTCCATCATAGACGAAACACAATCAGGCTTCATGAACAAAAGGCATATAGGAAATAACATTAGGCTCATTTTAGATATTTTAGATTACCCAGAAATGGTAGAGGAGGGTGGGCTCATGCTGTTTGTAGATTTCTACAAAGCATTTGACACCGTTGAACATCCATTCATGTTACAGTCCCTTAAAAAATTCGGTTTTGGTGAGTTTTTTTCCCTCAGCTATTAAAAGTCTATATAACAATAGTAGTAGCTCAATTAGACTAACAGGTGGTATGTCTCCCAGATTCAATGTAGAGGCATCCGACAAGGGTGCCCGGCTTCGCCTTACCTCTTCCTATTGGTAGCCCAGCTTTTGTCTGATCATATTAAACAAAGTCCTTTTAGGCAAGTCGTGCCACTCGGCCGCCATCTTGGCAACGCCTCCGGGCAGCTATTTCGGACTAACAAGACCAGGCTCCTATCTAAATGAATGGGCAGAGAGTCAGAACTGCACTTTCACTGGTCACCGGGACATAAAAACTGCATGTATAGAAACAGCAGTAAAATATGATAAAAATCGCTGTAAAAGTTTGATGACTTTGCCCCAAAATAAGGTTTAAAACGCCTTTTTCCCCGCAGGTTATACTTTACTACGCATGCGCAAGGGTTCACGACACCAACTTCATGTGGTGAAATAACAGGAGGATGCAAGATGCAAGTAAAAGTCAGTTTATTATAAATAGTCAGATGTAGACACAGGTCGGGGACAAACACTCAGGTGGCGATGAAGCAGGGACGAGATGGCGATGCGGTGATCTGCGTGCTCGAGTGACAAACCAGGAACCGTGGAACATCCAGACGACACGAAGAAACTGACAAAATCCAGACGAAGAACTTTTGCAGACGAGGCACAGGAACAGGACACACACCGAGGAACAACCACAACGATCTGACAACATGAGAGGGAAATTACTGGGCATATAAAGGGAACTGGGATTGATGACAGCTGGAGACACTAATCAACACAACGAGTAACCACGCCCACACAATTACACTCACACAGACACATCAGCATGAGACAGCCGATTCATGAACCGTGACAGTACCCCCCTCCCTAGGAACGCCTCCTGGCGTTCCCAGACAACCTTACTTGTCGATTGTAATCATCGATAAGGGAGTGATCCAGAATGTCTCTAGCAGGTACCCAACTTCTCTCCTCCGGACCGTAACCCTCCCAGTCCACCAAGTACTGAAATCCGCGTCCCCTCCGTCTTGAGTCCAGAATGCGATGTACCGAATATGTAGGTTCCCCATCTACGAGTCGCGGCGGGGGGGGAACCGGGGCAGGCGGATTAATGTGAGAATAAAACACGGGCTTGACTTTAGACACATGGAAGACGGGGTGAATTCTCCTGTACGCAGGAGGAAGTTTGAGTCGGACTGTCACCGGACTAATAATTTTGGTGACAGGAAACGGGCCAATGAATTTGGGAGCTAACTTGTTAGACACGGAGCGGAGCGGAATATTCTTGGTAGAAAGCCACACTTTTTGACCCACGACGTAAACGGGAGGCTTTGACCGGTGGCGGTCGGCCTTGGCCTTCATGCGCCCCCCTGCTTGGAGTAGAGTCTCCCGGGCTCTAGTCCAAGTACGGCGGCACCTCTGGACGAATGCGTGAGCGGAGGGGACCGCGACCTCGGATTCCAGACTCGGAAAAATTGGTGGCTGGTAACCTAAACTACACTTAAATGGCGAGAGGCCCGTGGATGACACTGGAAACAAATTGTGGGCGTACTCCACCATAGAAAGCTGTTGGCTCCAGGACGACGGATTCTTGGCAACCAAACATCGCAACGTTCTCTCCAGGTCCTGATTGGCTCGTTCAGACTGGCCATTGCTCTGGGGATGATAGCCCGAGGACAGACTGACCGTGGCCCCCAGTAACTTACAAAATTCTCGCCAAAATTTGGATACGAATTGGGAACCTCTGTCAGAGACCACGTCCATCGGGAGGCCATGTAACCGAAAGACGTGATCTATGACCGTGACCGCTGTCTCCTTGGCTGAAGGTAATTTGGGCAAGGGGATGAAATGTGCCGCCTTCGAGAAACCTACGGTTAAAACAACCGTCATGCCATTGGAGTGCGGGAGGGCGGTGACAAAATCTAGAGCGATATGGGACCAGGGTCTCGAAGGGACAGGCAGCGGTCGAAGTAACCCATCTGGGGGTTGGTTAGATGTCTTACCAGTGGCACAGACTGAACAAGCCAACACAAAATCGTGAATGTCGCGAGCCATTAATGGCCACCAGAATCGTTGCTTAACTAAAAAACTGGTACGAGTCACTCCTGGATGACAAGCCACGTTGGAGCAATGACCCCATCGAATAACGTCGGACCGTAACCCCTCCGGAACAAACAAACGACCCGGTGGGCAACCAGGCGGAGGAGTTACCCCTTCTAGGGCTGTCTTGACCCTCGATTCGACCTCCCATACCAGAGTGGAGATGACAACTTTCTCAGGTAAAATACACTCGGGAGTCACCGGGCGTTCGGATGGATCAAAAATACGAGACAAAGAGTCGGGTTTGATGTTTTTGGAACCCGGGCGGTACGAGAGAACAAAATCAAAACGTCCGAAAAAAAGAGCCCACCGAGCCTGCCTGGAGTTGAGTCTTTTAGCAGATCTGATGTATTCAAGATTCTTATGATCGGTCCAAACGATAAAGGGTACCCCCGAACCCTCTAACCAATGACGCCACTCCTCCAACGCTAACTTGACTGCCAACAACTCTCTGTTACCAATGTCATAATTACGTTCGGCAGGCGAAAGTCGATGAGAAAAAAAACGCGCAGGGATGCAACTTGTCGTCTGAGGAAGCGCGTTGTGAAAGCACTGCTCCTACTCCCACCTCTGACGCGTCGACCTCCACCACGAACTGACGTGTGGGATCAGGGGTGACAAGAATGGGAGCCGAAACGAAGCGACTTTTGAGGTTGGTGAACACTGCCTCGGCAGTGTTCGACCACCTGAACGTCGTTCGGGGGGAGGTCAAGGCAGTCAGAGGTGCGACTAGTTGGCTGAAATTGCGAATGAAACGGCGGTAAAAATTGGCGAACCCCAGAAACCGCTGTAGGGCCTTACGGGAATCTGGACTTGGCCAATCTACCACAGCCTTAACCTTGTCAGGATCCATGCGCACTCCCTCAGAGGAGATGATGTACCCTAGGAAGGGAACAGACTGTGCATGAAACGCGCATTTCTCCGCCTTGACAAAAAGCCCATTCTCTAATAATCTCTGGAGCACTCGTCTGACGTGTTGAACGTGTTCCTGGAGAGACGAAGAAAAAATCAATATGTCATCCAGGTAAACATAAATGAACTGATCTACCATGTCTCTCAACACGTCATTAACGAGTGCCTGGAAAACCGCTGGGCTGTTGGAAAGCCCGAAAGGCATAACCAAATATTCAAAGTGGCCCCTAGGGGTATTAAAAACGGTTTTCCATTCATCCCCCTTCCTGATGCGAACCAAATGATATGCATTACGTAAGTCCAGTTTCGTGAAAATCGATGCTCCCTGCAACCTCTCGAAAGCTGAAGACATCAACGGCAAAGGATAAGAATTCTTTACCGTGATGTTGTTCAGCTCTCAGTAATCAATGCAAGGTCGCAGAGAACCATCCTTCTTTCCAACGAAAAAGAACCCCGCCCCCGCAGGAGAAGAGGAAGGCTGGATGAACCCAGAGGCTAGAGAATCAGAAATATATTTCTCCATGGCCTCCCTCTCGGGAACAGAAAGAGAGTAAAGTTTGCCCTTAGGCGGAGATTTACCTGGCAGTAGATCTATTGCACAGTCATAGGAACGATGCGGAGGGAGAGAAGCAGCACGAGACTTACTGAACACTTCCTTCAGGTCGAGGTACTCCGCGGGCACGTTAGACAAATCCGCTGCCTCACTCTGAAACACAGAACCAGACACAGAGGGACAGGCAGACACTAAACAGGACTCATGACAGTGGTTACTCCATGTGGAAACAGTGTTAGTGCACCAGTCGACACGGGGGTTGTGTCTGGACAGCCACGGGTGTCCCAAAACCACTGGTGCAAGTGGTGAGTCCATGAGTAGGAATGAAATGAGTTCTGTGTGATTGCCAGAAGTGATGAGGGTGATGCTTTCAGTAGAATGTGTAATCCGGGGAAGTTCTTGACCATTGAGTGCGTTGACAGTAATCTGGTGCGAGAGGGGAGTGATGGGGATCTGAAGCTTAAGTGCCAGTTTGAAGTCCATGAAATTACCCTCCGCTCCCGAATCCAGTAGTGCGTTGGTGCAGTGCGTCGACGTTCGCCATCTCAGTCTTACCGGGAGGAGGGTCGATGATGGTGATGAGGTCTCGGCGGAGATCCCACCCGATAGTAGCCTCATACTTACTACCGGGGCTTGCTCTTTTACCGGGCAGGAGTGGATGAAATGGCCCGCCCGGCCACAGTATAGACAGAGTCCTTGGGATCTCCGCCTTTCCCTCTCCTCCCGGGAAAGCCGAGCTCTCCCTGACAGCAGGGTTAAAACAAATGCCACTTTAGCCTGTTCGCTCTGGAAAGTGCGTGGTTGTAAAGTGAAATGCATGGAACATCTCGTGAGGAACGCTCTGCAAAATTCGGGCTCGCCAGAATATCCCTCTGGTGTGGGTAGGCGTGGCTCTGGGCTCTCTGCTGCAGCCGGCGCTGGTGGTGGGGGAACGGGCGGCGTGGGGGGCGCAGTAGGAGTCCGTAAAAGTTGTACCTGTTGGGTGAGCTCGGACACCTGCTTCACGAGTGCTTGCACCGCACGACCTGTGCCCGAGATGCTCTCCTCTTGTTGGTCCATACGTGAGATACTGTGAGCGATGAATTCGTTGAGCTGGGAAGTGCTTGCTGCATCCATGGTCTGGTCAGATCGTTCTGTGGTGAAATAACAGGAGGATGCAAGATGCAAGTAAAAGTCAGTTTATTATAAATAGTCAGATGTAGACACAGGTCGGGGACAAACACTCAGGTGGCGATGAAGCAGGGACGAGATGGCGATCCGGTGGTGGTGCGGTGATCTGCGTGCTCAAGTGACAAACCAGGAACCGTGGAACATCCAGACGACACGAAGAAACTGACAAAATCCAGACAAAGAACTTTTGCAGACGAGGCACAGGAACAGGACACACACCGAGGAACAACCACAACGATCTGACAACATGAGAGGGAAATTACTGGGCATATAAAGGGAACTGGGATTGATGACAGCTGGAGACACTAATCAACACAACGAGTAACCACGCCCACACAATTACACTCACACAGACACATCAGCATGAGACAGCCGATTCATGAACCGTGACACTTCATTTACGTCTCTATCCAGAATGCCGGTGTTGTGCAATAATCAATGTCAACATTACATCACTGGATAGGTTTTTTCGTTTATTTAGAGAGTAATTTTATGTCAACTGAATGTGCGGAACGCATTTCAGAGAAGATAAGGCAACGTATTTTAGCACAATTCACACCCAGCGGTAATTCAGGAAAAAAAAATCTCTGAATGCTCCACATGAAACTTTGGTCTTCCGACCTTTTACCATAATGTCGTTTTATTTTGATTAATATGCGTGCGGGAGAGAGAGCAAGACAGCGCTTAATTTGGAGACGGTGCACTTTCGTCTGGCTCCGGAGAGAGAGAGAGAGAGAGAGAGAGCGCGACCGGGGCTCTCTCTCTCTCCGCTGTCGCAAAACCTCAACTGTGCGCATGCGTCAGTGGAACCAGACGATAGGCTTAAATGTTTCCCTGCTTGACTTTTAAAAGCAGATGATTGGCTTTCCAGCGGGAGGGGCGGGACATGTGCATACAACCGCCATCTTTGCTGTTACGGGTTTTCCTTATATAGTTGTATTGAGGATTAAGGAAGTGGCATGTCTCTTATATAAACTGTCTCTGTATTAAATCAAGTGAGATAAACGGCATTAATATATTAGGTAGAGAGCTTATTATATCTCAACTGGCGGACGATACCACTCTCTTTCTTAGAGATAAAAATCAAGTTTCTGTTGCAATAAATACCATAGAAAAATTTTCCATGGCCTCTGGCTTAAGGCTGAATATCAATAAGTGTGAAATCATGTCAGGACTGCATGAAATCTTCCATTTGTAGTATCTGTTATGTCTAGGTCCAGGTAATCATGAAGACAAGAAAGTTCTCATTTCTTCAAGGTTTATTCAAACCCACAAGCAATATAACAGTGCCAGCCATTTACATGATTAGGCAGCAGGTGCACCCCTCCATTCTTACTCTACACCTTTTATAGGTATCAACATGTGAACTACAGCGCCATCTCCTGACAAGTACATAAACACAACATTCCCCCTTTACTCAAAACTGTAAATTCCACCCAAATTACATAGTTGGTGCAATAGGCAAAATCTATACAAAATGTACATCCAATTCAATTAGTTCAACAATATATTCTACATTCTGTATCCAGACATATTAGAACTAGAATTAATTTCTCATTTAGCACAAAATAATCAATGTCTTTTGTACTAAGTAACATAATCATGCAACCAACGCGGAGGGCGTTTCACTCTTGATGAAGACCTTACAGGAACAGATGGAGAAGCAATTTGATTAGGCAAGTTCACAAGTTCATTTTTAGGCAACACCGTAGAGGAAGGAACAGACTGGAGGGGCAAGGACACCAGTTCACTCTCAATGGCATTTTCCACAGGTGCACAAGCTGGAGAAAGATGAGATGCATGGCAGTTTTTTCCATCTGATAACTGGTAAGTGCATGGACCAAGTTGATGTACAATTTTCAAAGGCTTTGAGAATCTAGGATGTCCTTTTGGAACATGAACTGGAATTTTTATACGCACCCAGTCTCCAGGTTTGAACTCAGGAGTACAGGCTCTTCGTTTGAGGTCTGTGTATGTTTTCATCTTCTTTTGAGACAATGACACTTTCTGACTCACAGCAGGATCCTTACAAGTTATAGGAAGAGGGAGAACATTTAGACGAGTACGCAACTTTCTGCCACAGAGTAACTCAGAAGGAGACCGTCCAGTAACTGCATGGGGAGTAGCACGGTAAGTTTGAAGAAAGTCTGTCACTGTTGATTTCCATGGCTTTCCAGACAGAATAGCAGATTGAATAGAACTCTTCAGTACTCGAAATCGCTCAATAGCTCCATTTGCAGCTGGATGATACACTGACGTATGTATGTGTTGATTGTCTCGATCTTTCAGAAATGCAGCAAACTCCACTGACTTGAACTGACATCCATTGTCAGATACAATGTAATGAGGATTTCCAAATCTGCTGAAAACTGACGTCAAGAAGTTGATCACATTTTTACTTGTGATTGAAGAAGTGAATGCCACTTCTGGCCACTTACTATGATAGTCAATCAATGTCATAATGTACCGACAATCCCAGGTAGCGGTTTCAAATGGGCCAACAATGTCAACAGCCACTTTTTCCCATGGCATAGTTGGAAAAGGTACAGGTTGTAAAGGTGCAGCACGAACAGTTGTAACCTTATCAGAAGACAAGCAAACTTCACAATTCTTGATCTGTTCCTTAACCAAGCAGTCAATACCAGGCCACCAGTAAAGTTCACGAATGCGCTGTTTCGTACGCACTATTCCTTGATGACCTTCATGGGCAAGATTCACCAAAACACATCGCAATGCAACAGGAACAACAAGACGTGACCCTCTAAACACATAGTCCTTTTGCACAGCAAGTTCATGACGTATTTGAAAATATGGACGTAGAACAACCCCCACAGCAGCTGATGAAGAGGGCCATCCACGAACAATCTGAGCACGTAATGCAGTCATTTCTGAACATGATGCAGAGGCAAGAGCAAATTCAGTTGGAGACACAGCAGACATTTCAGAAGACAAAAATGCAACAAACTCCGGCTCAGTATCGGAAAAATCCTCATCAGAAGCAGGCAAGGGTAGGCGTGAAAGATAATCAGCAACTTGGTTTTGAGAGCCAGGATAATAATTCACCTCATAGTTAAAACACAAGAGTCGCTCTGCCCAACGTGCGATCCTCATTCCAGCGCGATCTGTGCCTTTAGAGGAGAGGAGCACTGTCAAGGCCTGATGATCCGTACGTAGAAGAAATTTTCGACCCCAGAGGTAAGTTCTCCATTTTTCAACAGCCCAGACACATGCTAGAGCTTCCTTTTCAATCGTTGAATATTTGCGTTCTGCAGTAGACAATGTTCTTGAAGCAAATGCAACAATGTGCTCTGTGTTGTTTTCATGAATTTGAGAGAATACAGCACCTAGTCCATAATCTGACGCATCCGTTGAAACGACAATAGGCAAGTTAGGGTCAAACAATGCTAAAGCAGGGCTTTGGAGTAACAACTCCTTTACAGTACTGAAACTCTTCTGAGCCTCATCTGACCAGCTGAATTCAGAACCTTGTCTGATGCAAGCACGCAATGGTTCTACAACTGTAGCGAAATTTGGAATGAATTTATTGTACCATGACAACAATCCAAGAAGGGAACGGAGCTGATGTACATCTTTAGGAACAGGAGCATGAAGCATTGCACTAAGATGATCCTCATCTGGGTGAATACCCTGTGCAGATACAGTATGACCAAGGAAGCGCAAACTGCTTTTATTAAAGTGACATTTTGAATCATTCAACTGTAAGCCTGCATCATGTATGCGCTGAAGAACCACTTTAAGCATGTGGTCATGGTCACTTTTTGTGTGTCCCCAGACAATGACATCATCCAAATAATTGGCTACGTTTGGCAATCCTTGTAATACAGTTGCTAGCATTTTCTGAAATGCAGATGGAGCTGAAGCAAGGCCATAAGGTACTCGACAGAATCTAAATAGTCCTTCATGGGTGATGAATGCAGTCAGATCACGACTTTCTTCATGTAACAAAAGCTGGAAATAAGCATTCTCTAAATCAATTGTAGAAAAGACAGTTGCTCCACGCAGCATAGACATCATCTCATCAATATGGGGCAAAGGATAACTGTCCGCAACAACAGCTTTATTTGGTTCTCGCAGGTCTACACACATGCGAATACCACCGGTCTTCTTCTGAACAACTACAATTGGAGAAATCCACGGTGATGCATCCACTCATTCAATAACACCCAAGTCAAGAAGGCGTTGAAGTTCATCACTGACAGCATTTCGAACAGATAATGGCAACCGTCTGAGTTTCTGACGTACAGGTTTCTCCACTGAAGAAGTTTTTACCTTATGCTCAAATCCTTTTGCACATCCTAGCTTAGTAACAGGCACAGAAGCAGAAAGTCGCATTACAGAGGCTGAAGACGGAGTCGGTCCTGGAAGTATGGAAGAACCTTCAAACTTGAGATGCAATCCATTAATTAAATCCATTCCAAGAAGAGCAGTGCCACATTCGACTATAAAGATTGAAGTATTACAGGTCATATTATCTCTGGTAACAGTAACAGGTAGACAACCAAGCACTGGTATTGGATTTCGTGAATACGTCACCAATTTAACAGCAGGAGGCAGCAAAGAGTCTTGTTTAAAGTGTTTTTCATACACAGATTTAGGCAGAATGGAAACGGAAGATCCAGAATCCACAATCAACTCCACAGGTACAGAGACTGATGCAGTCATGATAGTAGTAGTACACTTTATCTTATTAGATACTGAATCATGCATGTAAAGAATCTGAAGCTCAGGAAGTTCAATCTCATGTACAGAATGTGTTTGCTGTGAACGACACACTCTTGAAAAATGTCCCAACTTTTGACAATTATTGCACTTTACAGAAACTGCAGGACATCTGGAATCATTTGCAAGATGTTTTGTAGATCCACATCGATAACATGCACGAGCCAAGGAAGTAGCAAAAGACTTTGAAGGCACAGGCAGAGGTTTCAAAGGTGATTGTCTTTTGTAACGATCAACAGCAGGCACACTTGTTGCTTGTATTGCTTGCACAGGTGCTGAAGTCTGATTTGAAAAGTTTAGCTTGTTCACCAGCAGCCTCCCTTTGTGTAGCAATAGTAATAGCCTTGTTAAGCGTCAAATCAGTCTCTAACAACAGACGTTCTCTAATACGATGACTGTTTACATTCTCCACTAATTGATCTCGCAACATTTCATCATTATTAGATGCAAACTCACATGTGGTGGCTAAGTCCCGAAGAGAAGCAACATACTGCAGGATTGTTTCACCTGGTGCTTGAATTCGTTTTCTGAATGCATGACGCTCAGCCACAACATTACGTCGAGGAATAAAGTGTAGTTTCAAAGTCTCAATAGCATCCTCCATTGTTTCTCCTGGGTTTGGTAAAGTATAGAATAGTCTCTGCCCTTCTGTTCCCAGGCAATGAAGAAACAACGCTCGCTTTCTTGCAACTGGCCAGTCGTCTCCTGATGCATTTACGACAAGTAAGTAATTCTCAAACATCTTCAACCAGACGCCAAAAGGAATAGACGGCTCACCCAGACATGGTAAGAATGGCGTAGGAAAAGAAGCAACAGCAGACATCTTTCATGTAGAACAGCAAAATCCTCGTCGCCAATTTGTTATGTCTAGGTCCAGGTAAGACAAGAAAGTTCTCATTTCTTCAAGGTTTATTCAAACCCACAAGCAATATAACAGTGCCAGCCATTTACATGATTAGGCAGCAGGTGCACCCCTCCATTCTTACTCTACACCTTTTATAGGTATCAACATGTGAACTACAGCGCCATCTCCTGACAAGTACATAAACACAACAACCACCGCATCACGTAACGAACTAAAAACCAACTTATTTTTGAAACAGACACTTGAACTTACATCAGCGTGATAAAAACGACAGCAAATGAAAGAAACCACCTTTGGAAAAAAGATATTTGAAATGTAATTTAATTGTTTAGTTGGTCTCACGTCCCGTTGAATAACACGGGGAGGCGGGACTTATGGTCTATACTAGGACCAGTCACCGGGGGGCGATCGAGACGTTTTGGCTTCACTTTTCAGGGCTTGTGCGGCACGCTCATAGGGCACGCTTGGTGTTTACACGTAGAGGGAGTTGGGCTTGGTGGGGGAACGCATACAGTTTTTACCACACACACAAAGTTAGATGTTCACCGTCTCTCAAGTATGTTTAATATTTGCATTTGGTAAATAAAGAAACAGAAAAGTAGAAATGGACTACAAGACTGTTGATGTGCGTAAAAAGTGTGTTGTAACAGACCCAATAACACCAGACACACGCTCGGCCACCTAGTGGACATACCTATACTACACTATACTATACATACATGACTCGCTGAGGGCCTTTTGTACAGTAAACAAACATCCAGACTGCTGAGAGTGATGATTAGATGAATATGTGAATATGTGCTGCGCTTTCCTCTCAATAACTAAATACACACGCAACAAAATTGAGAATTGCAAGCTTTTTTTTTTAAACAGAAAAACAAACAAGAAAAGCATGTGAACATGTCATGTTTTTTAGCAGCTTTACAGTATTAAAGATGAAAACAGTGTCTCGTTTCATCAGTACAACTTCATTTGCCTGTTATCTAGCAACAGATTATCAGCTTTATCATCATTATTATTATCTTTTGGAGTTTTAGTGTTGTATGTGGTTGTTGTATTTCTGTCTGTCTTTAAACTGAAGATAATATTATGTTTCTTCATTGACAGTTTCTGTGGATCCACACACACCTGTAAAGTGTCAATCTGAATCATCAGAGAAGATCAAGCATGAGCTGAGATCATGATATCTGAGTAAATGATGAGAGGACGCCTGAAACTAATGTAAGATCATGTTTGGCCATCATTTCTGAGATACGCTGATGATCAGCTGATCAATATTTTATTTATATTTCAGTGAATATTGATGATGATGAAACCGCATGTGTCTTTTTTTTATTTTTAAAGCTCATTAAAGTGTCTTCTGGACTCTCAAGATCCTGACAGCAACTTTATTCATGACAGAACATGATGAACTAATGTTTCTAGACCTTAAATCTTCCTCGGATAAACTGTGTCAGTTTATTAGGCTTTGTAAATAGAACAGGAATAAGTGTAAGTTTGTAAATGCTATTATATTTTCATATTTTCATATAATTGTATAGTTTTTGTTCTGAATATAAAATTCTATTTATGTCAGTTATAAGTGCAATATTGCATCTGGTTGTTCCAGTATTGTGTTTCTCCATGTTAAATATGATCCTCCTCATGTAACGTTCTTTATCTTGATACACAAGCACGTTTGTATCATTTACACCTGCTTTTTTCTGTAATTATGTGCATTATTTGTCATTTTCTTTTACCTGTTTAAGATTCTTTGTCTAAAAGCAAGTTTTTCATTTCTTTGAAACATTTACTGTAAAACTGAATTAATGATGCCAAGAAAAGTCCAGATACAAACACACTGTTTTAAATAAAATGCATAAAATGATCAGACGGTCTTTGTAAACACTTTCTGAACTCATTTTCTCCACGGCTCATTCAGTGCCCGTTACACTCATGACCTTTATTCTCCTTACAGACACAAGATCATCTTTTACAGTAAAATAAGAGGTCTGAGTATTAACTTACAGTCTACTCAAACACAGCAGAGGGTTTAAACATGAAGATTCTGTCAGTAATTACTCTCCATCATGTCGTTCCAAACCCGTAAGAGACCCGATGATCTTCGGGACACAAATTAAGATATTTTGAAAAATGTCGGTAACCAAACAGTTGATGGACCCCATTGACTTCCATAGTAGGAAAAAAAAAATACTATGGAAGTCATTGGGGTCCATCAACTGTTTGGTTACCGACATTTTTCAAAATATCTTCTTTTGTGTTCAGCAGAAAAAAGAAATTCATACAGGTTTGAAACAACTTGAGGGAGAGTAAATGATGACAGATGTTTCATCCTGTCGTACCATATTTTAACACTAAGTGTCGCTATTTCGCCGTTTTTGATCAGTCTTTCTGAAAAAAAGCTCGGTTTAGCTGCTATAATAATCAATACATCCATATCATCTACAGTATAAAACTCAGTATATACACATGATATTAAAATATACGCATGTACAAATATGCTATCCCTTTAACTGACTGTATTTATCATAAATATGAAATATTTTACTTATTAACTCATCAACTTATTCTGTGATTTTGTGTACTACAGTTGACCGAAAAGTTTCTTATATTTCTTAGAGGAATTATAAAACCATGTTAGAGACAATCAGGGACACGTGACCAATAAGAAAATGCTATTTGTATCAAAGAAATTAATTAGGAAACCATTCTAACATAAACAGATTTGTCTGTGACAGGGCCTGACATATTAGGGGTGAAATGCGTATAAATATGTATTTTATTCAATCATAAAAACATGCTGAGATGGCATGATATGTGTTTCTCGTTCATGACTTAACGTTCAGATTTAAGCATAAGATATTTTTTCCCCCAAGATTTTTTATAAGTGGAAATGTACGTTTCTTGTAGAATGTCCCCTTTATTGTTTAAAGTAATGCAACTTTACTGTTCAATTTATTGAGTATAGATATGATATTGGCCCGCTTGTGAAAGTCTGTACAAACTAAGCTAAACGAGTCTTACGTCGTCAATCAGTGTTTGTTTGACTCGCAGTAACCCGCGTATACTATGGAAGGCGAACGGGGCCAAAAGTCTTTAAACGAAACGCGTGATTTTTGACCGCGTCAACACGCACTGTTTGTCCGCATTAACGGGGCAATTTTTTTGCGTGTTTCTTTTGTTTGTGTAGACACTCACATTCTGGTCATGTTAAGGCGTCAGTTGTCCTCGCGTTACTTTAGAACGTGTAAAGACGCACAGTTTTACCATGTTAAGACGACCAATTTGAACATGTTTCTCAACGCGCACATTACAGCCATGTTCGAACTTGTAATATTTTTTTTAAAGCAGACTTACTTTTAGATTTACCCACATATTAATCCTTTAGTTTATTTTGGCCTTTTTTACTGATATCTTAAGTGCTAGAGTAAATTAATAAATGTTACATTGTAAATTAAGTAAATGCGTTCCATATTATTATTTATATGGGTTATTAAATGTTTGTTTAAAGTTATTGGCCTATCATTTTCAAGTATATAACTTACACAGCATAGGCTATATTTATAACTGAACACACACACACACACACACATAACTTTATTCACTTTCACATAATAATGTTTTTGTAATTTGGTGTTCAACCCAAAACCTTTTATTATCATATTTTTTGTCAGAGCTGTTGTGTAAACAAATTAAAATAAAAGTCAAATAAGACAGCAGGTTAAACTATGTCCTCAGAACAAGAGTAAAGTGTCTGTTTTATCAGTAAAAGCCAATAGCCAGTTGGATGGAAACAAACTTCTTCAAATTCATTTTCACTTTGTGAATCACAAGTGGCGATAAATGTTTTAAAGTCTAAAAACTGTAACTATTTTAAACACAAATGGAGACATGAGTTCTGACCTTATAGTTTGTTTGTGCTGTTCTGTCTCTGTGTTGTTTACAGTGAACATCCTCTTGGATCCTGCAGGCTGTGATGAGTGCTAATGAAATTAGTACATCGTATTTAAAATATGTTTTGATATGTAGCCTATTACAGGCTCGACATTTACGCTTGTTCGGGCAAGGTGGGTTTTTTGAAGGGGCAAGTGAAAGAGAATTTTATTTGCCCGACCGGACAAATATCCTGATTAAAACGTCAATAACAAAAAATTACTATTCTGCATTCAAGTTGCGTCTGATAGTGAATAAAATAGCCTAATATAATATATAATGTAGGCTACTGACGATAACACGGTTGTGCGCGCCTAATTCAAAATGTGGAGTTTTTATAACATAGGATAAAGTTAAGCAACATCACACGACAAAGAGTGCTGAATACCATCACGATTGAAAATGTGACACTGATTTCATATTAGCCTACAGTTCAATAAACAAGTAATTAATATTAAGTCAGTTGAATTTTAGACACAATATTGGCATTTTTTGTTCTATTTCAGCAGCGAAAATAGTTCCACAGTAGCCTGACGTCGTCATACTCAGATTCTAGTCAGAATGTGAGTCTGTCTGATTCTGCTCCATTGGGCTGTGATTATGGGGCGTTTCAACCGAACTAGGACAGAAAATGCCTCTGCACTCAATTGGATAGACCTACAACCAATCAGAGCAACGGAGTAAGTGACGTATGTTCTTCATTCATGTTTCCAATCGCGGTCCTCTGTTCCTCTTTTCAAATGATGCGCTGTCGACATCTTCTATAACAGACGCGATGGCGGAATCTACACATGATGTTTTAAACAAAGTTCAGGAGAAGCACGTTCAAATAATCAATCCAATCAACTTGTCATCAAAGTATTACCATGTCTACCCTATCAGCATGCATGAGAGGAAGCATATTTATCATAGACAGTAAAAGAAATGGACACAGCGACCCCATAGACTTCAACGGCGAAAAGTGAAGTTAATTAGAAGCTCTCACTTCCTGATGGTCGAGCGTACTGCGCAGACTCACACTGAGCTTGACGACGTAGATGTGGCGTGAGTAACCCGTCTGTCTTCTAGTAGCTGTGCTGAGAGAAATCTGAATCATTCCCTTCCGAATCTTGCAGAGACGGAGAGCGTGAGTAGGAGGTGTCCATGAGCGAGGAGCAGGAGAAACTTTATGACTCTCTATGGGCTTCTCCCTTGACTTTATGCCTCCACGTCCCCCCCGATTGCCCGCAAGCTTCTCCTCCGGTTTATACGGTAATTTCCAGAGAGTCGAGTGGTTATGACGCAATCGTTAGCCTATTTTTACAAAAACTGCTTCTACGGGGCCATAACGTAAGATACAAGGTAATGGAGCCTTTTACACATTGTCGTGTTTCTTTAGAAATAAATAATGGACAAATGGAGTCTTTAAACGCCTCAGATGTGAAGTTATTCACTGTCAAAAGTGACGCCAAAATGAATGGGAGTGAATGGAGTGCTAACAGCAGGTGATGGCTTGTTAGACAATGGCGGCCCCCGGGGAAGCTTCAGTTTTTTCTGAATGATTACCCCCTTGGATCCACTGCGAGAAGAGAGAACTGTCCATCTTGCCTGTGCTTTTTCTACTCCTCCCCTCACTGCAGCCGCCTACTCTCACATACATTTCAGGCGAGTCAAGGCGCATCTCAAACAAGCCTAATTTCATTGGTTGCTGTGTGTGTTGTTGCGTTAATGCGGACAAACAGTGTGTGTTGACACAATCAAATTTCACGCATTTCGTTTAAAGAGAAATGGCCCCGTTCGCCTTCCATTGTTTACAGACCCGTTAAAGGTAAATTAACCACGGATTGACGTAAGCAGCTTGTGTCCAATCAACTGAATGTTAAGGCGTGTATAGCAGCCAGGGACGGATTATGACTTCTAAAGGCCCTGGGGCCAGTTATCTTCAAAGGCCCCCCCAATCCAACGTGAACTGATCTAAAGCTCTTCTTAAGTTAATAGAAAATAAACTCAAATGAACTATGTTGGAAGATAACTTGCTGAAGTGTATCATGTCTCATGTAATCACTCAATCAGTGCTTCAACCACGGAAATAGGTCAATAAAACATCTGGAGAACAATATCACGTAACGTAACATTTACCTCAGAAAAGCCATTTAATGACCACAGCATAGCTAGAAAAAACAACTAGGCATATAGAGAGGAGTATTTTTGCTAAATATGTGCACTATATTATATATTATAATTTTACTCATATCATTACAAATATTATAACGTTATTATAAAAACCGCATTATAATTGAGTTGTTAATTTTAACCTTTAATAATAATAACAACTCCCTGTATGTTTACAGCATTAGTGAAAGATTTTACCTTGAGAAAAATGAACATGTAGCTAGGCTATATACGGTACCTGATATATAACCAAATTAATTGACGTAAACATTGTTACTAAACTTATTGTGATGCAAGTTTTTTTTTTTTTTTACAATAATTTCTAATGATTTCTATTCATAGGCTACCTGCTGAACATGGGTTTGAGCTCTTATATTTATGAACGCTCAAAGTTCAAATTAATGCATTTAACTTTAAAACGCAGAAACTTTTCTTGCCCTCGGATCTAGAAGAACTGAGGTCCACCCCTCATATACCCCTTTTCCACCAAAAAATTACTGTTTCGGAACTGGTGCTGGTTCAAAGTTGGTTCAACTTGCGAACCTTCTCAGAACCTGTTTGTTTTTCCACTGACTAGAGAGCCCAGCGAACGACGTCGTTACGTCACTGTGTACGTTGCCATACGTCTTAGCTTTCCCAGAAACGCTTGCACCAACTTCAAGCATAACAATTACAATGTTGGACTACATTGTCTTTCTGCAAATGTTTCTCCTGGCTTTGCGATCCTATATTGGGGTCAGAAGACGACGTTTTGAACACATTTGTGCTGCTCGTCTGGATTACTATAGACGGAGGTATGTTACGTTCGAGAAGAAGTTCGACAATAACCCGGCCCCCAGCCCCCGACGTAAGCATGATGTGGTAAAAGAACGGTTCTAGTCCAGCAAAGAGTTAGTGCCGCTTTGGAACCAATTTTCTTGGCCGAGAACCGGTTCTTTGGCTGTCGAAACACAAAGAACTGGTTTGCGAGTAGGCACCGGCTCCGAACCGGCACCAGCACTGCCTTGGTGGAAAAGGGGTATCAGGGGGATATGAGGGAGGGAAGCACGGTCATTCGAAAATACTACCGGGTTTCTACTGATACAAAGCTTAATGCTAATTGGTGAAGTATCCCTTTAAGAAATCAGCTATTAGTGAGTCTAACAAATGTACACGCACTTTTATTTGTCCTCTAATCTCAGTGAAGAAATCTCAGGTGTCCACTAGAGGGCAATCAGTTCACTGGAAACTTGTGAAAATGAGATTATTTTATTAGAACTATTATCATATATAATAATAATACAAAACATTGTGTTTTGAAACCCTGTAGATTCAAGCAGCAAACAAACACAGACAGTCACATACAGTACAAATGAACAGATTCACTTACTTACAGCTAACTAACACTGTTTTAACAAATAAGAGGTGTACACCAGATCAAAACTCAATCATTCCTTCAACACTCGTTGCACAGGGATTCGAGGTCACATTATCAGAAAGCGTTAAAAATCAAGTAAGCAGAAACACATGATTCAGTGAATGTGATCAAGGGACTCATATTCAAATCAACTTCATCATACCAGGCGGATTTATAATCAAAGTCCCTAAAACACTGCAAAAAATGCTTTTCTTACTTATTTCTGTCATGTTTCCAGTCCAAATCTCAAACATTTCTTAAATCAAGATGCATAAAAGTAGTAAAATGAGATAAGATATTAAGTCTTGTTTCCGGGGGGAAAATTACCAGTAAGTGAGTTTTTGCTGAAAACAAGCAAAATTATCTGACAATTCTTAAAATTAAATGCATCTTAAATGGTACTTAAATGCATCTTGATTTAAGAAATGTTTGATAGTTGGACTGGAAACATGACAAAAATACTAAGTAAGAAAAGCATTTTTAGCAGTGTAATAATAACACCTCTCGGTCAGCAGCATCTGTGATTAGGGGCGTTCGCACCGCAGGAAAACGTTCCTAGGGGAACCATCCTGGTGGCTAGTTCCTAGAACTATCCGGTGCGAAAGCCCCTATAGTCAGTTCATGCAGGATGAGTCGGATCAAATCCTGTTTGACATCATTCTAATGTTAAGTCTCCTAAAAAATGACTTCATTTTGCAAAACTTCCGCTTTTGCTTCTTGACTTTTCTCTTTCTAGGATAAAACGCCTCCCAGTTCTCTCCGTCTCCTTCCCAAGGACCCCAAGCTCCTCCGTTTAGGCTGGGATCGGCTCTGGGATCTTCCGAAGGGTATCGAACGGGAACGGCGGTCCGGTTATAGAACGTCAACCGAGCCAAAAGTTGCTTAACGACATCTGGCCGACTCTCCGCGAGATCGTAGCGCTCGTACGGATCGTCCGCCACATTAAACAACCACAGGGATTTCTTTTGCTCCGTGTGTCGTTCCAAATTCCACCAAGATTCTGGGAAGTTTCCGAGCACCTGAGGAGGAATCCAGTCTCCGTATCCGGGATTTCCCGTCAAAAGTTTCCAGTCTCCGACTCGAACGGCTGCCTGTACGGCGGTATTCCAGATCCCATAACCGTTTTTTAAAGAACCGTGTCGCGCGGCGTTGTAAAGCGGATCGATATTATGAAGGATCTCCAATCGTGGCGACTCTTTCCCATCGCTAATGGCTTCCCACATGTCATATCCATCAAGCCCTTCCATTTGGGAAACGTTCCCTCCTGCGAGTCCCATTAGCGTCGGGTACCAGTCGGTGATGTGAAGCAAAGCTTTGCTAACTCTTCTCCTGCGTTTTAACAACGGACTGTGTACGAATCCGATCCCACGGACTCCTCCTTCCCAATACGTTCCCTTTCTTCCCCGTAAAGGCCAATTGCTCCCTCCAAACAAAGGCTGTCCGCCATTATCCGTGGAAAAAATTATTACGCTGTTCTTATAGTAGCCGTACTTTCGTAGCGCGTACGTAACGTTTCGCACCGCCTCATCAACGGCGGAAACCATCCCGGCGTATTTCCGGCGAAACACGTTTCCCATCCGTCGATACGGATAGACGTATTCCCTCGGGGATTGTAAGGGAGTGTGAACGGCTTGGAAGGAGAGGAAAATAAAGAGGGGTTGGGATGAAGGATCGTGAGCGGCGAGGATTTTTCGTACTCGCTGCGCGTATAAGTGTGTGGAATAGCGTCCTCCCTGATCCCACGCCACTCTCTCGCCCTCGTGAAGGTCGTATCCGCAAATTCTCGGCCCGTCGCACGATTCATAGGTGTAATAGTCCACGCTTCCCGTCAGAGAGCCGAAGTACGTGTGGAATCCGCGACGGGTCGGGAGGCAGTCGCGCTTGTAGAAACCCAGGTGCCATTTCCCAACCATGTGTGTGGAGTATCCCGAATCCTGCAAACGCTGAGGTAATGTGCGGAGGTCAAAGGGCAAACAGCTGGGCTGGCGGGAGCGGATTATCGAGTGCTGGAGACCCGTATGGATCTGATATCTAGAGCGGAAGAGGAAGGGAAAATTAGTGGACCGGAACTCACATGAAATTCATACTTACAGATGCACTATATAGCAAATCTCAACTGTTCGCAGCTCTAATCTGCTAAATGCAACGAGTCATGAACATATTACAGTTTTTCTCAAATGCTTAAACACATTTCTTGAAACTATGCCTCATATTCTCAAAACTGTAAACACAAATCCAACACCCAATTCCCCAAACATCCTATTTTCAGGCCAAAATGAAGCTCTACACTCAAAACCATTCACTCTTGCGGAAAAAACAAACTTTGCCCTCAGACATCACACACAAGCCCTCACAAACACACACACTACAACAATAAATCAAAAACAACATTTCCAAACTGTTAAGTTATGTTGCTTGTGGTAAACCTCATCCTGGACAATTGAAAATGTTTGTCTCTTATTCAGTGATCGACTTTTGTTTGCCACCACACCTCCCTGAAGGCTCTGATGATGGAGGCGATGGTGAGGTGACTCAAGTTTGGCTGTACTCGTTGCCCAGCCTTGACAAGGACATGGTCAACTAAAGTGGCTTGAATTTCATCCGAGACTGCATGTCTTCTTGCCCTTCCCTTTGAGTGAACAATATTGAATACTAGTGCTTTCTAAATGACCACAAGGCAATGAGAAATGAAGGGATTTGTGTGTAGAGATTTGCTGTGACAGTTCAACAACATATCTGACTCATGTGAAATGGGTGTGTGCTTTTTGATAAATGGCATTATGGTTTTGGAATTTAAGTTCAAAAGCCTGGTTATAGTGTTTAAGCAATTGAGAAAAACTGTAAGATATTATATCATTATAATCAATTTCATGATTTTATACTCTTTGAAACAATGCGTAAAGTAAAAAATGCTATGCAAAAAAACGTTACTACTGTATAAATATGGTCACACAATATGGTGAGTGAGTGAGTGATTGATGGAGTGAGTGTGTGTGAGTGTGTGTGAGTGAGTGAGTGAGTGAGTGAGTGAGTGAGTGAGTGTGTGTGTGTGTGTGTGTGTGTGTGTGTGTGTGTGTGTGTGTGTGTGTGTGTGTGTGTGTGTGTGTGTGTGTGTGTGTGTGTGAGAGAGAGAGTAAATGAGAGTGTGTGATTGAGTGTTTGTGTGAGAGAGTGTTTGAGTGAGAGTGAGTGTGTGTGTGTGTGTGTGTGTGTGTGTGTGTGTGTGTGTGTGTGTGTGTGTGTGTGTGTGTGACTGAGTGTTTGAGTGAGAGTGTGTGTGTGTGTGTGTGTGTGTGTGTGTGTGTGTGTGTGTGTGTGTGTGTGTGTGTGTGTGTGTGTGTGTGTGTGTGTGTGAGTGAGTGAGTGAGTGAGTGAGTGAGTGAGTGAGTGTGTGTGAGTGAATGACTGAGAGTGTGTGAGTGAATGAGTGAGTGTGTGTGAGAGTGAGTCACCTGCCCGTGATGAACTGACTGCGGGACGGTGTGCAGATTGGCTGGATGTAGTAGTTCTCCAGCTTCACTCCCTCCGCTGCCAGCTTGTCCAGTGTCGGAGTGTGTATGTCTCTGTTGTGGTAGCCGATGTCGTTGAAGCCCTGGTCGTCCGTCATGATGAAGATGATGTGCGGGCGCGGATGGTTCGGTTGCTCGACCTGGTTCGGGCTCGTCCAGTCCGGGGAGAGATGACCCAGACTGAGCAAACTCATCACGGAGAGCACTGACAGAGCCAGGTCTGTCATGATGGCACGAGGAGAAAATCATGAATGATCCACTGAACTACAGGATCAGATTCACAGCGTAAAGTGTGTGTGTGAGGAGACAGCGTGATGTGTGCGCGCGGTGAGGTCTGGCTGTGTGTCAAACACTAGTGAGCTTCCTTCCTCCCCTACCTAGATCGCACAACTGGTGCACGCGCCTTCGCTGCAATGGTTTTTCGAAGTCGTAAATAAGCTGAGCTATCAGTCTTTTTAATTATTATCCGCAAAGACCTGAAATGTTATTTGGGTACTATCACCTCTTCCAGCAATGTCAAAGTTTTAATGTCCTTTACGTTGTGTACAAAGTATAGGCTAATATTTATGCTTTTTTATAATGAAAAAAAAAAGGGACTCAATGCATCTCTCTCTCTCTCTCTCTCTCTCTCTCTCGAATTTAATTTATCTTAAATGATATGTTACCCCTGGCTCAATGTTTTTTGTCTGTTTAATTTACTGGCTTTTTGTCTACTGTTTATAATTATTTTATTGTTATATATTATTATATTATTGTAACTACACTGAAAAAAATTATTCGTTGAAATTAATCAATTTTTTTAATCGAAAGTGGTTGCATTCAATTGATTTTATCTACATTTAAACAAATGCATTAGTTGAACTTAATCAATTTTAGTTCAACTTAATGCATTTGTTTAAATGTAGATAAAATCAATTGAATGCAACCACTTTCGAATTTTTTTTTAATTAATTTCAACGAATACTCTTTTTTCCAATGTATTTGCTTTTATATATGTTCAGTAAACTTAATAATAGTAAATAACAGTATTTTAATAACAGTACTGACATACAGTATTTTTTACTGTACATGCCCAGAAATGCTGCACACATACGGCACAATATAAAGTCCCAAATGCATTTCTGATGCTACAATTATCTATGATGCCCTCTAAAGTACTGCATTATGCACAAAAATAATGCACACAAAAACAACGTTGCACATGACATATTCAGGAGAGATGTGTGTATGATGTCTTGCCATTTCAACTTATAGCCTATAAAATAAATGCATTAACCAAATGTCTGGTTTGGAGTCACTTGTGCATAACTCTCCTGATTTATATTACCTTTTATCATCATGGACATATTATGACCTGCTTGGCATATTTCTTTTCAATGGATGTAGGAAGTAGCCTACAGTCATTTTTACAACCTTTCTCAATAAATGGAAGACAGACTTTAGATTTGAACATGCTGTTATTTTTGTACATTTGGTCAATGTTTTTATTAATCTCCAAACACAAGCTGAGGCCCCTAAGGATTCCTGCTATTAAAACATGCCGTAGAAGTATTTAGGGGGGACCAGGGGTACAAACCGTGCTTGAACAGAGACAGTGTTTGTGCGCACAAGAGCTCTTTTATTGGGACGTTGAGCGTTGTTATTATATATGAGCTGGAGCTCACTGGATTCACTGTGTGGATCACCTGAAGCCACACACACTCAGCTGATAACATCTTAAAGAGAAACTGAAGACCTGCTCACACACTCATGTCAACACATTGTGCAATGAAGTCAACATTTCATTTTAAAATAAATGCAAAAAAGATATTCATGACAACTCGATGAGTATTTTGCATATAATGTGGATATGACAATGTTGATATGTTTGGTCTTGGCGGATCAGATCTGCTACACTGCTGCTGATATTATTGCTGCTTTTGGTTATTATTGTTATTGTTGGTTATTGCTGTTGCTGCGGAGCAAGTACGAAGAGGGAGGGGAAGTTATTCAACATTATGAGGAACATGAATAAAAAAAAATTATGCACACAGATAAATAATTCATAATAAATACTACAATATTCCAGTAAAAACAAAAACAGAAAATTTTTATATATGGTGACTTTAATAGGAACTTGCACTTGAGTCATAATTAAGTTGAATAAAGAATACACTTCAAAAAAAGAATCCTTAGAAACCGGGATTAAACAAGACAGGAATGTAACAAGTACTAGAAAAAAAATCTATTAAATTTACGGTAAAAAAACGGGCAGCTGTGGTTGCCAGAAATTTACCGTAAAAAATACGGTAGCAACACCGTATTTAATTATCTGATATAATGTTAACTTACTGACGTATTGAAGTATTAATATCTGCTTTCTACCACAGTTATACACTGACAGCCACCAATTACAGTAGAGATGAAAATCACATGATGAAGTGAAGCTCATCATGAGCACATCTTTCACAATAAAGTTAAAACTAATATATAGAAGCTGCACAGTGTCATTCACACACACACACACACACTAAACACCATCATGGTAACACACATGAAATAAAAAAAATGCAATAAACATTAATTCAACAACATTAAATGTAACATAAAACCCTAATGTACATAACTGATTAGAAAAAACTAAGAAAATTATGAAGAAACAGTTATTTCAACAAAAATACATCAAATGTGAAGCGTCACGCAGGGAATTGTGGGAATGTCCATTTACGTTTTTTCACTGTAAATTATACAATGACTTGTTCTTTTTCGCTTCCAAAAACTGTAAATTTAATGGTATTTTACAGTAAAATTACATTAAATGTACCGTTAGATCTATCACAGTTGTTTACCGTATATAGTAAGGAAACTTTCTGTTAACCAATTAACAGTTTTTCACTGTAGCATTTTTACAGTCTTTTACTGTTAAAATCACGATCACTCATCTAAAGCCATTATAAAAGGGCTCAATGGCATTTACGGCTCAGATATTTGGCTTTCAAAAAACTTTGTAAAAAAACACAAATCTGTCTCGGAAACTGAGCTCGCATGTGCAAACAAGTTCTGTTACACACAACAAATTAGCAGCCAATTTATTAGAATAAAATGTAACTGAATGTAACTGATTAAAAACAAAACTCCAGTGCCAAGTGGGACGGAGGCATCATATCTAAAAGTGTTCTCCCTTACCTGAAATATTTGTCCATGAAACATGAGTGAGTACACATTACTTTCCCCAAAAAACAACAACAGCAAATCCACTAAATCTCTGAAGTCAGTTTTAGCTCAAACCTCCACATTCCCGCTGCCGGGCTATTACTATCTTTAATGTTGACTTTACAGAATAAATGTATGCAAGCACTTTTAAATCCGTCTATTAATAGAACAACTGCTCATAAATCTACAAAATATGATGTCTAATATTTAAAAAAGAGAGAGATTATAAATAAATGGGACCTCTTCCAAATTCCTTTGGTTTCAGTCACAGAATTAATATCTAACTGTTCCCTTGTTTGAATATGGGTGAGGTTTTATGTGCTATTTCAATACATGACCACCTGATGTCTATCAAGACTTTAATTATTATAACAACTTTTTTATAACAAGTCTTTTTTATTTGAGACTCATTTACTGTAAAATTACATGTTACATAAGATCCTTGAGGCTTAGCGTATTTAGTTTTTCAGGGCCCTGCTGTTTTCCTAAAGATTTCTTTTTGTGTGTGAGTGTGTGTCGGGGGGGGTCAACAGTGACTGTAAAATAAAAAATTAAAAATAATCCTGTAAAGAAACGGTAATAATATAAAACTGTAATTTAACAGCATTTATACCATGGTCTGGGTGAATACTCGATTCTGACTGGCTGCAGGGTGTCCATTAAAAAGTGATAGAGGACACCTAGTAAAGGAGTTCTGGTGAAACTGACTGTTTACCGTTCGAAATGAATAAATAAATGCGCTGGCAACATCAGCTGTGAGTAACCATAGCAACAGGCAGTAAACTGAAGGGTTCTACGAGCTGAGCGGACTATAAATATCTCCGGTTGCTAAATAAACCGTCAGGCGTAACCAGGGAAGTTATTGTTTGTAAAAAACTTTAGATTTCGATTGTAAAACTAATTAAAATATAAACTAATGTTTTAAAAATGTGTTATTTGGCAAGTGACCATGGTATAAGCGGGTTAATGCCCTTCGAGGTGTTCGGCGGAGGTAACCGTAATACCTGACAATGGACACCTCGAAGGGCATTAACCCTTACATAGCTGTAGCTGACAAAACGGTATTTAGTTGTTAATTTCAAAAACAGTAACACACCGTATTTTTACGGTATGATGCCGGCAACCACAGCTGCCAGTAGTTTACCGTTTTTTTTACAGGATTATTTAGATTAATAGTCTCTCCTACATTACTGAAATAATGTTCACTGTCTGTAAGAGTAAAATTCTTCGTGTGTGAGTGTAAACGTTTGCTCAGGTTACATCCAAAAACAAAATTCAGTTTCCCCAGGATATAGAACGTACACACACATTCCCCCAAATGAAGAGTTCAGGTTCTGACCACCTCTGACAAGCAAACTCTCCTGAAAACAGCTCCACGTTTCTCTAGCTCTCCATCCATAACCACTTCCACACACTCAGTGTTTACCTTCTGTATGAAAACAGATATCGATCATTTATGCACAGAAAACACTTTCAGGACTGGACGACATTAGATCCACACACACTCTCTAGAAATGGTGTAATACTCCAGACAAGAATATGGATTGTAAAAGCAGAACCTAAAGATTCAGAATTTGTTCACAGCAGGAAATAAAATTAATTTCCAAATTGTAGAATTAGAAAAGCCCTCACTGGACAGACTGCATGCGAACCTGAGATCCTTTGAAAGCTTGGAAGTGTGCCGTTTTACTGGAAGTGGTGGAGATGATTAAATAGAGTTAGTGTTAGTATGAGGGGAAGGGTTTTTAATAACTCTCTCTCTCTCACACACACACACACACACAACGCCAAATTCAACAAGTCCTCAGACTCAGCTGCCTTCTCTTATAATTATTCTCTTTCATCTTTCTCTCAGACCATTAAAGAAATAATACACGTTAGATTTGTGGTATAAAGAATATGTGTTTAGTGAGTGACAGACACAGACACACACACACACACACACCTGGTAAGATTATTTTTCATGTTTTTGAAAGAACTCTCTTCTGCTCACCAAGGCTGCATTTATTTGATCCAAAATACAGTAAAAACTTTCATATTGTGAAATATTATTACAATTTGAAATAACTAATTCAATTAAAAAATATATGTCATGTAATACATTGTGTAAAATGTAATTTATTCCTGTGATGAAAAGCTGAATTTTCAGCATCATTACTCCAGGAAGAAGATGCATATGGACTCGAAAAGCTTGTTTCTTCATTGACAGCCATTTAAAATGACATTGTTCAGAAGCAATACATTTTGCTAGCATTTTCTTTTGGAGGGGTCTTAAAATCATGAAATTGACTTTATTGATATTTTTCAGGATAGTTGCAAGTTTAAGTCACCAAAATGTAAAATATTGCAGTATTTTTTTATAAATGATTTATCCGTTTTAATTCATGTTCCTGGTAATCTTGAATCAGAATAAGTTCCTCTCGCAGCATCTCTTCTCTTCTCTGATGATGTGGGCGGAGCAACCTGTCACTCACATGAGCTCCACCAATAGCAAACCACAACCAGCCAATCAATTCCCCACAGACAAAATCAAGCCCCGCCCACATTTGTTCTTGTTCCAGAAGGGTTTCACTCGGATATATACGACACGATAGGGAGGAAAAGCCTATTGCGGCTTCCGTCTTATGCCAACTTTATGACATTTTTTAGGCTTAGGTGATTGGCTTCTAGTATAGTCCTTGGTCAGATGAATTGCTGTCAATAGAGAAACATAATTTTTTGCCCACATAACGGTGTAGTTACAGCATGTAAGGAAACGCAGACGCTAACCAGCCAAACCCTGAACCCCTGGCACACAAAATCTCCTCTTTCTCCCTCAGATCCTCATGAATGGAGCTCTGTGAACACTATTACCCGATACACCCCCCCGTCAGCTGACCTGCTCACCATCATCACCCCGAAGAGTTTCTCCTTCATTACTCGAGCAAACAGAGCCAAACGTTAGGTAATTGTCAGTTTCATCGTCATGAAACTTTAAAACTGCTGCTGTATTTTGGATTTATCACAGGTTGATCTTACCACCCTGAATCCCTTTTAGAGAAACATGTAAACACGAGTGGGCTGCATCGCCCTAAAATAAACATATTGACACACACACACACTCCACAGCTCAAACCCTAATCCAAACACACCTGCTCACATTCATTTCACCACACTGGCGGGTTTGGATGTCTGGATCTGATTGGTCTTGATTGGTTGGAGTCGGGTGTTTGTGGTTTTACACTTTCACAGAGCTGTTTTCCCCTAGAGGACATGCTGACTCTGCTGTTCTTGACATCAGACAATGAGCACGACCTCACTGAACTGCTCAGGTAACATGTTCATCAAACCAGACCACACAAAACCACTCATGCATTGGTTGTGATGTGTCTCAGATCAAAACATGTGCTATAACACATCTTCATCACTTATAGATTACATAATATAGGGTGACCAAACGTCCTGTTTTCCCAGGACATGTCCTGTTTTCAGGTCCTGTCCTGGCCGTCCTGTCTGTTTTTTATAAAGTGATGAAAATGTCCTGGTTTTCATTATTTTTCATTGGGCCATTAAGCGTGTACTTTAAATACATGCTTGCCTTTGCACACAAAACATATGAAACCGGCTTCGCCCCGTCTTGTTATAATCAGTGCGTTCCTCAATCTGCACGTCAGAATACAGAAGCCACTGTGTGTTTGTGTGTGTGTTCATCTCAGCCTCATTGGTCTGTCACACTGCTCCTCAATGTCAGAATATTTGAAATGACCAATCAAATCAAAGTAGGCGGACTTTACGTTCACAGACACAGAATTTCAATTTTAGCAGCGTGACTCGACTCGACCAGGACTCGACGGTCGATGCTTCAGTTTACGGTCAAGTGCGAGATAAGATGTAAGTAGCTAACAGCAAAAAAAAAAAAAAAAGCCCAAATGTAATTTCACAGATAATTTACAGAGAAAATTCCTGTTTTTTTCGTTTCGGTCGGGATCCGTGTAAAGCAGAATGCATGAACTGCAAAGCTGGAACGTACTTGTCAGTGTCAAATAAAGGTGCTAGCGAAGTAGAAGCCCACATAAAGAAAAGGCTACAAGAGAACATCAGGAGGATTGAAATTGTTTTTTTACTGAAATAGTGTAGTAGATTTTTTATTTTAGTGGTAGATTTTTAAGCTATGCTATGGCCATGAAAAGAAATAGTGTCATGTAAAAGGTGTTAAAAGCTAAACTTTTTTTTTAATAGGCTATTCTATTGTTGCGGGCCAAACATTGAATGGAAAGGATGTATTAGGCTACTTTATGTATTAAAGTACAATAACTGCAAGGTTGTGAATGCATTTGTCAAGTATTTTTTGATGCATTCACCCCAACCACGCCCCCACCCCTTAACCACGCCTCCCAAACCACGCCCCCGTCCTGTTTTCTGAAAACTAAAATATGGTCACCCTAACATAATATAAAGTGAAATTATATATTTTTTTAATCACTGTTGTCGTGTTCATGTACGTTCAACTCGTAAACACGATCTTTCTGACACACTTTTAAAAAAACTACATTTCCCATGATGCAGTTCGCGCATTGCGAGAGTTCAGGGGTCAGAGAGAAGGAATGCGCGTGAAGCTACTGTCTGTGCGCGCTAGCGTAGCGGAAATAGAAACATGCAGCAAAGTTTTTCCTAAGTATCACGAGCATCCGTTTTTTATTTATTTACCGCCATCACAAACATGACCTCAAATATTACAGACGCAACGCAAGACGAGCTGATCAATTTAATATATCACCATTTAAAGGACAACGGCTACCAGAAAGCAGCACACGTGTTGAAAAAGCACGCGCCCAAGGTGCAGAAATGTTTATGCATGCATGTGTGTGTGAGAGAGAGTGAGGGTGAGAGAGTGAGAGTGCATGTTCGTAAATCAAGAGACTGTGGGGGGGTTTTTTTGCATGCATTTTCAACAGAGGACAAATAAAGCTGTTGCATTACATCTGTCGAACCAAACCTGATGCATTCACCAACACCAATGTATTTAATTCAAATCAGTTCAGTCACACTGAAATCACTGCCTATCAACATCAACCGTAATGCAATTGAATGGTTAAAGCTTCATTTCTACAACATAGACCTGGCTTCATGCATGTGCGCATTACAAATGACATGAGTGGTAGAAAAGAAGCATTTTAAGCTTGTGCATGTAGTAAATGCACTTTTCCCTGTGTTATACTGATAGTTAATGGTGTTAGAGTGCAGATAGAAGCACTAAATAAGATTTATAGTCATGCATCAGTTCACAGTGATCCTGTAGAGCTCATAACTGTGATATGCACAGAATTCTCTGAATGCATGTGTAACTGTGTCTGTCAGTTGCAGGTTGAAACTGAAGAAGTGAAAGTGTCTTTGAGTGAGATCTTCCAGAAGTGGGCAAGGTAACACAGTGCATGCATGTCTCATATTATGGGCTCTATTGAAAAGCAATTTAAACTAATTTATAATTTCCCCCCAACATGATGTATTCAGCTCAGATGATGGAGATATTCCACCGGTGCCTTCTGGTATGTACATCATCAGCTTCACTATTGAGTGTTTGTCTGTCAGAAGGTTCATCGGGACAAACTGTGTATTGTGCATTAGGGATGTTCAACAAGGGAGCGCTGTGGGAAAGTTGAGAGAAAAGCAGTGTAAAAAATGTAGAAATGAATAAATAAAAATGATTAAACTACCGTACAAAATAAATTTGATTAAAACAATTATTTAAGAAATAATAAATTAATGCATTTTATTAAAATAACTTATAAATAATTTTTTTTTATTAAATAAAATTAATAGATTTGATTAAATTAACACTAAATTAATAAATAAAACTTTATTTAAATTAATAAAAAGAAAAGCAGTGTAAAAAATGTAGAAATTAATAAATAAAAATGATTAAACTACCGTACAAAATAAATTTGATTAAAACAATTATTTAAGAAATAATAAATTAATGCATTTTATTAAAATAACTTATAAATAAATAAAAATTGATTGAATCAAATTAATAGATTTTTATTAAATTAACACTAAATTAATAAATAAAACTTTATTTAAAAGAAAAAAAAGAAAAGCAGTGTAAAAAATGTAGAAATTAATCAATAAAAATGATTAAACTACCGTACAAAATAAATTTGATTAAAACAATTATTTAAGAAATAATAAATTAATGCATTTGATTAAAATAACTTATAAATAAATAAAAATGGATTAAATCAAATTAATAGATTTGATTAAATTAACACTAAATTAATAAATACAACTTTATTTAAATTAATAAAAAGAAAAGCAGTGTAAAAAATGTAGAAATTAATAAATAAAAATGATTAAACTACCGTACAAAATACATTTGATTAAAACAATTATTTAAGAAATAATAAATTAATGCATTTTATTAAAATAACTTATAAAAAAAAATTTATTAAATAAAATTAATAGATTTGATTAAATTAACACTAAATTAATAAATAAAACTTTATTTTAAATTAATAAAAAGAAAAGCAGTGTAAAAAATGTAGAAATTAATCAATAAAAATGATTAAACTACCGTACAAAATAAATCTGATTAAAACAATCATTTAAGAAATAATAAATTAATGCATTTTATTAAAATAACTTATAAATAAAAATGTATTAAATAAAATTAATAGATTTGATTAAATTAACACTAAATTAATAAATAAAACTTTATTTTAAATTAATAAAAAGAAAAGCAGTGTAAAAAATGTAGAAATTAATAAATAAAAATGATTAAACTACCGTACAAAATAAATTTGATTAAAACAATTATTTAAGAAATAATAAATGAATGCATTTTATTAAAATAACTTATAAATAAATAAAAATTGATTAAATCAAATTAATAGATTTGATTAAATTAACACTAAATTAATAAATAAAACTTTATTTAAATTTAAAAAAAAGAAAAGCAGTGTAAAAAATGTAGAAATTAATAAATAAAAATGATTAAACTACCGTACAAAATACATTTGATTAAAACAATTATTTAAGAAATAATAAATTAATGCATTTTATTAAAATAACTTATACAATTTTTTTTTATTATTAAATAAAATGAATAGATTTGATTAAATTAACACTAAATTAATAAATACAACTTTATTTAAATTAATAAAAAGAAAAGCAGTGTAAAAATGTAAAAGATTAATTAAAAACATAAGGTAACTAAACTTAAATAAACAATAAGTTAATACAGTTGATTAAAATAGTCTCATAAAAAAATAAGAAATAGCATATATAAATACACAAACACACAATTATAAATAAAAATGCATCCTACAGTAAGTAGAAAAAAAGCAATGTAATAGATATTTTACACATGATATTACATTTTCACAGTATTATTTGGATCTATACAAGAAAATAAAATGTAAAGCTGTGTATATCCTGTGGATGATCATGTCTGGTGGTTCATGGGAAAGATGGAAAATCCCTGTCGTTCATGAATGTCTGACAGCCTGTTATGATAGAAATCAAGCATGTTTACCACCATTTACTGATTTCTTCTATCCTGCCTTCTAGATATTTAATATAAGCACTGATAATTCAAAAGGGGATCACTAATATTGAGTAACCTACAGAAAGTCCTCGCATCCACAGGTGTTGAAACTCCTGAGCTCCAGAGTCCAGCAAAAAGACGGAAAGGTTCTTCATCCGGAGCCAAGTCTAAGATCACAGCTCCCTCTGCTGGTAAACCAGTCGTCGCTTTAATATCATCTTCATATTGTAGAATGTGTGTTTTATCTGACAGCTGTAAACATAAGCCACAAATCTGACAGTATTACTTAACCACCTTGTAACCATCTGACTACATTTTCCAATATAAAAATATACAGTACAGGCCAAAAGTTTGGACACATTACTATTTTTAATGTTTTTGAAAGAAGTTTCTTCTGCTCATCAAGCCTGCATTTATTTGATCAAAAATACAGAAATAAAAAATGTAATATTGTGATATATTATTACAATTTAGAAATAATTGCTTTTCAATTTATTATACTTTAAATGATCATTTATTTCTGTGATGCAAAGCTGAATTTTCAGGATCATTACTCCAGTCTATCACATGATCCTTTAGAAATCATTCTAATATTCTGATTTATTATGAGTGTTGGACACAGTTCTGCTGCCTAATATATTTGATGAATAAAAGGTTAAAAAGAACTGCATTTATTAAAAAAATATATATATTTTCTAATAATATAAATCTTCTTTACTATCACTTTTTATCAATTTAACACATTCTTGCTGAATAAAAGTATTGATTTATTTCAAAAAAAGAAAGAAAAAAATTACTGACCCCAAATGACTGACCAGTCGTGTATATTGCTGTTACAAAAGATTTCTATTTTTAAAACATTTGCTTCTTTTTTCTTTATTCTTCTTTTTTTATTCATCAAAGTATCCTAAAAAAGTATCACAGGTTATGAAAAAATATTAAGCAGCAGAACTGTTTCCAACTTTGATAATGAATCATCATATTAGAATGATTTCTAAAGGATCATGTGATAGACTGGAGTAATGATCCTGGAAATTCAGCTTTGCATCACAGAAATAAATGATAATTTAAAGTATAATAAATTGAAAACCAATTATTTTAAATTGTAATAATATATCACAATATCACATTTTTTTTCCTGTATTTTTGATCAAATAAATGCAGGCTTGATGAGCAGAAGAAACTTCTTTCAAAAACATTAAAAATAGTAATGTGTCCAAACTTTTGGCCTGTACTGTATGTTATCAAACAAGTATTCATGACTTCAATGAGCTCATTTTTTCTACATTAAATTATTACATTGTTAAATCGATACATTTTTAGCTAACTGTGATTTTGTATGTAAATTACCGAAATACATAACTAACCTCTATTAACAGATCATCTCTAAATTGTAATATGGACTCATGCATTTTCTGTAAAGCTGCTTTGAAATGATGTGCATTGTGAAAAGCGCTATACAAATAAATGTGAATTGAATTGAATTGAACTATAGAGTGTTTCTGTGTGTGTGTGTGTGTGTGTGTGTGTGTGTGTGTGTGTGTGTGTGTGTGTGTGTACAGGACTTAATCCAAAAAAACCTGTCGGCAACATTAAAACTTCAGGAACAGCGGGAAAATCAACGGTATTTGATTTCAACATGACCGAAATGTTTTATTCATTCATCCACCAAACAAAAGTCTCCTGAAATATTCATCACTGATTCCACTGCACAGAAACAGAAGAAAAGTGAAACTGGGACTAAACCGAGGAAAAGAAAAAACTCCAGCTCAGAAGATGTTTTGGTTCCTCCATCGGCCGCTGATCCGGGGAATGAATCCGACTCGGACTCCAGTTTAGACGTGGATAAGTGGAGGAAACTGCTTTCTGAATTTTCAGGTGAGAAAAAACTAAATAGAAAGCATTGAAAGGCTTCAGTTTATAACGCCTTGTCCTGCCGATGGATGAATCTCACAAACCCCCAAAATCAACATGTGAATTGTTTCGTCTTATATATACTTTGCATTGACAATTAAGCTCTTTTTCATAAAAAGTACGATTTTCTTAACGTCTTCTGCTCACCAAGGCTGATCAAAAATCACAGTAATATTGTGAAATATTAATACTATTTTAAATGCCAGTTTTCTATGTGAATATATAGTAAAGTGTAATTTATTCCTGTGATCAAAGCTGAATTTTCAGCATCATTACTCCAGTCTTTAGTGTCACATGATCCTTCACAAATCATTCTAATATGATGATTTGATGCTCAAGAAACATTTATTATTATTATCAATGTTGACAATATTTTAGTGGAAACTGATACATTTTATTTCTCAGGATTCTATGATGAATATACAAAATTCTAAAGAACACCATTTATTCGAAAATATAATCTTTTGTAACATTATAAAGAGGTCAGTTATGTGATTATTATAATTGTTTCGGCCAAAGAGATCAGAAATAGATATTTTATAATAGATTAACAAATCAACTTGAGTTCCATAACTTTTTTTTGGCATGGTCTGAATATGATCTGGTTAAATTTTCGTGAAAATCGGAGCAACAGCCTAAGAGGAGTTCTAAAATATACTTTTTTCCCCCCAAAATTCAAAATTGCGGAAAACGTTTCATGATGGAAAATGACGTCATAGGCTTCAATCGGATCGTCACGAGCCAATGAGGAAAAAGGAATTTTGTTTCTAGCCTTTATGGTTCAAAAGTTCAAAAAGCATATACATGAGTGCATCTTTGGACAGTTGGTGGCGCTAGAGGGATTGAGTTACAGACTCCAAATTTGCTATGATGACAGTTCAGACTGTCCTCTATCTTTGTGCCAAATTTCATAACTTTCCCGCAAGCGGTTCTATGGGATGCCATAGACTTCCAGAGCAGAAATGGAAAAATAATAAGAACGCCAATGTATACCATATTTTTTTCATTTGTTTTTGTTTTAGTTTCCTATTTTTCCTATTTTATTCTTACTTTAATCAATTTTGATCAGTATCCAACGTGTTGTCTCCTTTGACGCGGCTTGTGAGCTGGCCGTGACACTACAAACATAATAATCACTGCGATAATATTCCAATCATAGACACTTAAGCATTAGTCTATTTAAATCCAAACTGGGCTGGACAGTGTATTTCCCATTCATTTTGTGATGTAAGTGTGAAATGTGATGTGTTTTCATAAGATTCAAACAGAAATATGATCATAAAAGTTTGTCTTGTGTTACCAGACGTCGACAGAGAGAAAATGGACGTTCTTTCGATTTTGGACGAATCTTTTGGGAAGATCCCAGAAAGGAGCAGGGCGAGAAGGAAGCCGAGAACAAAAAAAACAAAAGAGGAAAACCAAGCCAAGAAGGGAAAGTCCGATACGCCAGCAAACGAAGCGATGGACAAATCCGAGGACATTTCTGTAACAACCGATGCATCCAAGACTAGTTCAGAAGAGCCAAAAGACGAAGATGTTGAAGTTTCTAAAGTCAAGAAAAAGACTAGAAATAAGAAAAATAGTAGCGTCTCAGCATCTCTTGATGTGGTTGAGACCCCCAAAAAAACTAAATCTAAAACTACACAGGATGAGACCGATGAAGCGGAAGGACATCATGAAACTAACGGACCTCTGAAAGGAACTAAAGAGGTTGGTGTATCAGATTCAGAAGCCATTAGGACTCCTAAAAGAGTTCATTTTGAACCATGTAATAGTTTTTCACAGCAGGTTGAGGAAAATGCTCGTAAAGATAACGGTACCTCAGAAACCAGCAGCGCTGACACTCCATCGAAAAAGACTAAAAAAAAGAAAGGCCTTTCTGAGGCCAGTGATGTTGAAACTGACAACAGTCCCTCAAATATTCAAGAAGTTAAGAAAGCTTCTGTGGAAACTCACTGTGAAGAAACCAACCTTACGACGGACCAATCAGAGACGCCTTCAAAGAAAGTGAAAAACAAGAAGTCTAAAAGTGTTGCGGAGCCCGTTCCCAATGACACATCTTCTAAGAAGGTTAAAGCCAAGAAAACTGAAGTTCCTTCTGAGATTGACCAAGAAACAACATCTGAATCCGTTAACCCCGATTCTTCATCTAAAAAATCTAAATGTAAGACCATTGAAAGCCTTTCAGAAACAATTGAGTCTGAAACGCCGTCTAAAAAAGTCAAATGTAAGGCCATTGAAACAATTGAGTCTGAAACGCCATCTAAAAAAGTCAAACATAAGACCATTGAAAGCCTTTCAGAAATAATTGAGTCTGAAACGCCATCTAAAAAATCCAAAAGTAAGGCCATTGAAAGCCTTTCAGAAGCAACTGAGTCTGAAACGCCATCTAAAAAATCCAAAAGTAAGACCATTGAAAGCCTTTCAGAAACAATCGAGTCTGAAACGCCATCTAAAAAATCCAAAAGTAAGGCCATTGAAAGCCTTTCAGAAACAATTGAGTCTGAAACGCCATCTAAAAAATCCAAAAGTAAGACCATTGAAAGCCTTTCAGAAACAATTGAGTCTGAAACGCCATCTAAAAAAGTCAAACTTAAGACCAGTGAAAGCATTTCAGAAACAATTGAGTCTGAAACGCCATCTAAAAAATTCAAATTTAAGACCATTGAAAGCCTTTCAGAAACAATTGAGTCTGAAACGCCATCTAAAAAATCCAAAAGTAAGACCATTGAAAGCATTTCAGAAACAATTGAGTCTGAAACGCCATCTAAAAAATCCAAATTTAAGACCATTGAAAGCCTTTCAGAAACAATTGAGTCTGAAACACCATCTAAAAAGGCTAAAGCTGTGAAAGAACCTGTTGAGGTGGAAACTAGCAATAAAAAGCCCAAAACGGTCCCGTCGGACGCTGATCTCCTTCAGCTAGACTCTGCAAACAGCTCTTTGAAAAAAAAGAAAAGCAAAATGGCAGCTGATGGCGTGGAGATCCAGCATGACGTTCCTTCGCCTGTGAAAAGTCGTCGATCTCAAAACGACGTTGCCGATGGCTTGGGAAATGAGGAAACCTCCAGTCAAGAGCTAAACACTTTGTCAAAAAAAAAAAAAAAACACAAAATGGAGGAAGCTTGTGACGTCCCTGCCGCGCCAGAGGCCAAGAAAGACAAAGTGAAGAGCAAAAACAAGAAGGGTGAAAATGCAGATGCTCTTCAATCTCCTCCTCCACCAGAAGAAGAAGCTGCAATGATCCAGAAGAAAAAAAGTGAGTAATTAAAAAATATGCATGTTTTTTTTTTACGCCATCCTTCAATTTCTTCTCTAATGTTCCCTCTCACGCTGAAATGATGTACAGAGAAGAAGAAGAGAGGAGAAGAAGCGGAGGGAATCGTCCCTGTATCTGCTCCAGTTGAGGAGCTGGTTGTGCACAAGAAGGTAAAACTGCTGGATTGATGGTTGGTTTTGTAAATTGCGTGTTCAGAATGATGATGTTTTTAAAAGAAAATGCTGTTCTTCATCAACAAAAACTAACAGAAAATACCTATAAAGTCTACCATATCATATTTGAAACGCATATTTGAAAATCCTGTTGAACACAATCTACTACATGCCTTCTGTTGTCTGATTAAGCGAAATCAAGGAGTTTATGGGGCTGTTTACACCTGGCCACTTAACTATAGCTATCCAATCGTGAAAAGACCAGGGGCCGGTTTCACAAAGCTATTTTAGACCGGCCTATAGTGTAGACTAGTCTAATGAAAGTTAGACTGTTTCACAAAAATAAAGACTGACTTAATTTAGACCAAAAAAATTAGACCCCTTACCCCCAGGCTAACTCAGGTCTAAGACTCTGTTACCTTGGCAACCAGCAGTAACAATCAGTTACATTACAAACAGCCAAAAGAAAAAGGAAAATGGCTCATAATTTAAACATTACTACATTCTCCGTTAAATTTCCCAAGTAAAATGTCCTTGTAACTGTTATACTCCTCCAACAAACACATATGTTCCGCTGGGGTAAACTGCACTGAGCGGCTGAATGCGCTTACTCGATCCGCCATGTTTTTTGTTTTGAAAAGTTTCTTATTTTACCCAGAATGCATTGCAGTGTAGTCCTACTTAAGATAGTCAGAGTCTTAAGTGCTTTGTGCAACGGCATGAGTTTGATGTCTATCTGAAGTCTGACTATCTACTATATCTAAGCCATAGTCAAAGTCTATCTTTGTGAAACCGGCCCCAGTGTAAACGCCCTCCGAAACGCATTCGAGACGGATTTGAATCCGATCGCTCAAACCACTTCAGGAGGAGGTCTGGGCCGCATTCCAGACGACACTGGACAAGTGTAAATGCATCTGGTTGTTGAAACCACATTTGTAAATTGTACTCCTCCCAAAAATGCTAAAAAAAACGCTACTTCGACGCTACTGCATAAAGATTTCTGCAGTTTATTATCAAATTTTATTAAATAACAGTAGTCATAAGAATATTTCCAGTACGTCCCATCAGAGCAATCGCTCATAGTCAAACTTCGACGGCTGGTTGAACTGGTTGTTTCTGAGTCGGATGTGATACTTCGGATAATTTTGCGTCATTAATCCCCGAACTAAAGTTCGATTAGTGAACCAGCTCCTATACTTCCTATAAGCCAACTCACAAGAACGATTCGTTCCAGAACCGAACATCACTAGATCACATGACTCGGGCTGCAACAAGTGCTGTTCTCAGCAATGGTTTGCTGACCTTTAAAGATGGTGCGGAAAGCAAAAGCTTGTATTATCAGATAATAATGTCTACCTTGGGTTGTTTCAGCAAGTGTACAGTGTAAATGCAGATATCGGATTTGGGTCACTTTTAAAACATGCAAAAGCTGGTCGTCATAATAGCAAACTAAATAATAGCAAATACTTTAGATATACAGTCAGATATACAGTATATTAGTCAGATTATTTTTTTAAATGGAACATTTTTGGAACCTTAAGAAAAATCTAAACAAAAGTGTGCATGTGTGTTTTTATAAAGTTTCATATTTGATACATCAGGCTTTTATGTCTCATATGATATATATGTCGTCAAAAAAATCAGATATAGATATAGTAGAGTTTGGCGGTGGAAATGCACCCTTTACCCACATAAATATCTACCCTGGAAACCCAGAGTTCTGCGAAAGCACAAGTTGAATTTGCTCGGCGAGTTACTCTGGTGTCTAGTAATGATGCTCATTAAATATGCCCCTCGATCTGAGCTGCACCAATCACATCGGGTTATCTGATATAGGCGGGCCAGAGGCGAGCTAAACAGATGAGGACAGCGCTGTGACGTCGAAGTCATTAGTAAACATTGCAAGATGGCTATGGATGAACACCAGTTGTTTAAAACGGCTTTGGCCACTACAATGAACGAGTTAGACTTTTTATCTAGAAGAGGAACAGAAGACGCCGCTCGAATCGTTCCTTTGCAAGAAGGACATTTTTGCTGTTTTGCCGACCAGATACGGTAAGAGTCTAATCTACCAGATAGCTCCGCTGGTACCTAAGCGATAACTTGTTGTGATTGGTCGTAGTGTTATCCAATTGCGTGCAGTGAGATTTTTAAATGCAAGCTTGGTGCCGCCCCTCAAGCTGGCCGATTTAAATTAGTCGACGCCAGACCATTAATCTTTCAGATTTAGGTCTGGATTTCCAGGCTAATCAGCATCTGCACTAAACTCAGTTTGTGCCTCTGAATAAAACTGAGCTGTTTTTCCTCGTCGAGTTTGAGCTCCATATTCTCACTATATCATATGAGCCATAAAAGCCTGATGTATCAAATATGAAACTAAATAAAAAACACATTTTTGTTTAGATTTTGTCTAAAGGTTCCAAAATTGTTCCATTTAAAATAATACAAATCGGACTAATATACTGTATATCTGACTGTATATCTAAAGTATTTGCTATTATTTAGTATGTCAGGCTTTACAGGGTTAATTATGCCTCTGTTATGATTCTGTAATTGATATTCTGTAATAAAACTCCCTCAGATTGATTGAGTTCTGTGAGTAAATGACTTTTACCCCTCTTTTATTGTCCAGAAAAAGAAGAAAGAGAAACCGCTCATGGACTCAACCGCACATAATGTTCCAGACATCAGTTCTCAGTCTCACTGAGGAGAAACTTCTGACATAATGACCTGATCTCAATGCATGCTCCGCCCCGACTGTGAGGATCGTGTGTGTTCATGTGTGTGTGTGCAAGTCAGTGTTTGTATGTTTTATATTTTTATGGAGGTGAATTTTGAGAAACATTTAGGATTCTCTTTTTTGCTGTTGTTTGTTTTTCTATTTTTGATAACTGGACTTTGTGATGAAGAAGAATTTTATGTCTTTTGTATTCTTTTAAACGTGTTTTTAAAAAACAAATCATGAGAGCCATGAAAAAAACTAATCATGCTGTTTTATTTTCATTTTGGTCATGTGACAAGTTGTTGTCGTCATTCTTTTCTACAGGTACATTTAAAAAGTAATAAGTACAATTGTTTAGGATGAACATAAATGTCATTTTGTGTTAATATTTGTGACCATTATTAAGGGGAAAAAATTTATTTGTCTTATTAATATTTTTTTGTGGTTCAAAATACACAGATGATTTTATTTATATTTGTCTCTCCTCATTCTTCACACTGACAGATGTACATATGTATTCATATTTCCTATTTAAAGTTTGTCTGGGACATATCGAAGGGTTTTTAAAGAGACATACTGTACATGTGTATCAACATATTTTCTCCTTTTTACCCAGAAGATGAAGTAATTTTTAAAATGTGTATTTCTGCTAAATGTTAATTACATAACTTGTCAGTTCACTAGAACATGAATGACCTCAACTGTCACCGTCCTAAGTTTACTTCACTATATTACAATGAAATCCTAATCTAATCATCACAAACTATATATCGTTGGAAAGGTCTAAGACTCCTGAATAGATATTTTAGCACTGTTTCTATGTAGGAACAGTAATAGATGAATTTATGACAAAAAATCTACATCATAACAGGAGCTCTGACCTTTGTCACAAAAAGTCGACGATGGTTTTCATGCTAAAAGTTCATAAAACTATAAAAATAATCTAGTATTTGTCAATAAAAAATTATAAAATAATATTATCCTCTAAAAAGTATAAATATATATATATATATTGTCCTCTAAAATATAATATCTTTTTTTTACGTCACATATTTTATTAGTTAGCATAAATTAGGTATCATTTGAAAGCTTACAAACTCATCCTGTGAAAACCATTTTGAAATTGGACGTTGCGTTACCATAGAAACGGTACTCTAAATTCTTTTATCGGGCTCCTCCCCTTTTGGGCGCCAACATGTTTCATAATTTATGATCAAAACCTTTTCTAATCTTGACAAAACACATGTTGTCAGAAAGGTCTGAGTCTCAAGGTTCCATATTTTGTGACAGAAGTGATATTTGGACAGAAATTTATTAATTTGTTACGGCAGAATGCATACAATTAAATTCAGTGGACTGTATGTCACCCGGTGGCTATTTGTAGTATTACGCCTAAACAAAATCTCATGGGAACTTCAATTTTTGTGATATCAACTTCAAATTTGGAACACAACTTGGTTAGATATATGGCTTTGAGTTTATAGTAATTTTATAGTAACAAATATTTTGTAAATATATATATTTTATATAAAATAAAAAATATTAAGTACAGTATGTTTGATTTACTGTAAATTTAAACTTCCATAACTTTTTCATACTTACATTTTTTTAAGTGCTTTCACTTCAGCAATACTCTGCTGAGTGTTTTCTTTAAACTTTCGGTCTATATTCCAAAGCATTCTTGAATTACAACCATTTAAGTTTGAATAGTGCATTTTAATGTCTATTCTCAAAAAGGGGGGTGACAGAAATAGACAGAAAAAGTGGGGGATTAATAGACATGGACTAAAATACACAAACCTCACATTTTAAATTGAGTTTTAAGGCAATAAAACTTAAATTGTTTTAAGGCAATAACCTTTTTTTCATGCACTGGTAAATTTTGAAGATTGTGGGCTATTTTGCTTCTCTAAAACATCTGAAATACACATTAAAGTTTATTTTATTAAAGTTTATTTTATTAAATTTCTGACACTGCGCCAGAAATGTCCACTTCTGTCCATCAAACTTTCCCGTTTTTATCCTATCTATATTCTAAAGTGTTTTTAGTTTTTTTTTTACTGTAGGGTTTGTATATATATATATATATATATATTCTGATTTATGGAGTGATAAAAGAGAAATGTCCAAAATCCCTTCTGTAAAATCTCTTAATAGTTTCCAGCTTTCTGTTCGGGAAACATATACAAATTAGTGCATATTTAATTGTAGAATGCCTCATTTGCATATTTAAAACAAAACATTACAGAAAATGTGTAATACAAAACAACTGTCAAGGTGTACTGTGATTAACCAACTGGGAAAGTATGGTGATTATGTTAGTTAAATCCTTTTCTCTTTTCTTGCCGTAATATGCAGAAGTTTTTAGGTGGATTTTCCCAATTTACTGTCATGACAAACCCCCGGTTTCACAGACCAGGCTTAAACCTAGTCTCAGACTAAAATGCATGTTTGAGACAATTTAAAAAAAAAAAAAAAAATTGTACTAAAAAAGCAATGTCAGTGCCATTGTTTTGTCTTTTTTTTTTTTTTAAATAAAAGCTACTTAAAAGTCCCGAATTGAACTAAGGCTGAGTGTAAGCCCTGTCTGTGAAACCAGGTCTATATGTTTTTCAAGATTAAAATCACGAACCGACGAGGATGGGATTCGAACCCACGCGTGCAGAGCACAATGGATTAGCAGTCCATCGCCTTAACCACTCGGCCACCTCGTCACGACTGGCGCGATTCTCATGAACAGGTGGAACTGGACTGGAGATCTCAAAAATAACCTCAACTCGGTTTATTGTTACAAAATCTGTGTTGATCAGGTGAGTGAGGACGTCCAATCACATTCACGTTTCTGTATGTGTGTGCTCGCTCCCGTCCCGTTACTGCAATGTCCACAAGGGGGCGCCGTAGCCTTCCTTGCAGATGGTCCCTGTTCTGTATAATGTTCAATTTCAGGGGGAAAGTGTTCAAATAGAGAAGAGATTGATAACGAAAGCCAGAAGAGGGAAAGATGTCAACTTTACCGTCACTCTCACACCCTCACTGTATTAGAAACACACTCACAGCAGCGTTTACTAGTTTTCTTGTAATTTGATGCAAAGGTACAAATCTATAGTGTTATAAATTTACATAAACTTTTTTGTAAATGAAAATATAAAAAACGTTGCATTTTAGCACTGTTGGGAAAAAGTCTGTGAAAAGGGTCCCATAATATAATTCCTCGATATCGTTTGTGTGACGCGGTCCGCACTTGAGAAATAATATCTCTCCGCGCTGCCAGTTCCTCAGGTGATGCGTGCCACGGTTTATCTGACTGTCTGACACCAATTAGCTCAAGATCAAAAGATGACACTATCACAGAATGTGTTGTATGACATATGAAAAGTAACGAGAAATTATTTACCAATTAAATTAAAATAAAACCCAACGAAGGTTCTTTCAGAACTGGAGGAAAAGTAGTTCTTCAACACTAAAGAGAATTGCTCAGAAACTATTATTCACGAAAAAAGTATATAACCTTTTAGTACTGTTTAGTCAGATGTTTTCTTTCTACAAAGCTTTACTAAGAAATAGTTGTCATAGTTTACGTCAAATAGGTCACAATAAGAAAACACCCCAAAATTACAATAATCCCATTAAATGTATGTCTCAATACCTAAAACAATTGCTTTCAGAAACTTTCCTTGGAAAAACTTAATAATCAGCAACAACTAAGACTTCCATATTCAGTTGTTTCTGTAAATGTTTCATTCGATTTAAAGAGATATTTCATAATATCTGTATTTTCCAATGTTGGAGTTATTTTTAGCCAAAAAGCACAGATTTACGGTTTTGTAAGTGTGTGTTTCAGATAAAAACTAAATATTGTTGATCCTGGGCGAAGAAAAATGAAGAACTTCCACTTTAAATTGTTTCCAGTGATGCTGTAACTAAATATGAAGTAAATATGAAGAGTTTTTGTAGTGCTATTGCTGCTTTTCATGGGGTAAAAATAGGAATTTACAAAACCCTACACACCGCAATCCATCATCCTTTCTTTCTCTTCTTACATCATTCTTCCTATGACTCAAACCCTCATCATTACTCATGAACATTCTCTCAGTCTCTCTCTTTCTAAGCTCCTCCCTAAACTCTCCTCAGTTATATGAGTCCTGACAGCATCCCAGCATCACATTCAGTCAGCGTCTAACTTGAGCTCCAGTGATGAAGGTTGTGCCGTTCCTCCTCTTCCTCACAGCGTGTCTGAAGTCTTCCAGTGTCCTGGCGAAGACTCTGGAGTTCTTCATCGCAGCAGTGGAAACCAAGTGGGAATATGTGTTTACAGACACAACAGATCCTTCTGCAAACCAGAGGTGGGCACTTTTACTATCAATGCACACATAACAAATACAGTACAGGCCAAAAGTTTGGACACATTACGGTTTTTAATGTTTTTGAAAGAAGTTTCTTCTGCTCATCAAGCCTGCATTTATTTGATCAAAAATACAGAATTTTTTTTAATATTGTGATATATTATTACAATTTAAAATAATTGGTTTTCAATTTATTATACTTTAAATAATCATTTATTTCTGTGATGCAAAGCTGAATTTTCAGGATCATTACTCCAGTCTATCACATGATCCTTTAGAAATCATTCTAATATGATGATTCATTATCAAAGTTGGAAACAGTTCTGCTGCTTAAAATTTTTTCATAACCTGTGATACTTTTTTAGGATACTTTGATGAATAAAAAAAGAAGAAGAAAGAAAAAAGAAGCAAATGTTTTAAAAATAGAAATCTTTTGTAACAACAATATACACGACTGGTCAGTAATTTGGGGTCAGTAATTTTTTTCTTTCTTTTTTTGAAATAAATCAATACTTTTATTCAGCAAGGATGTGTTAAATTGATAAAAAGTGATAGTAAAGAAGATTTATATTATTAGAAAATATTTTTTTATTTTGAATAAATGCAGTTCTTTTTAACCTTTTATTCATCAAATATATTAGGCAGCAGAACTGTGTCCAACACTCATAATAAATCAGAATATTAGAATGATTTCTAAAGGATCATGTGATAGACTGGAGTAATGATCCTGAAAATTCAGCTTTGCATCACAGGAATAAATTATTTTTTAAAGTATATTCAAATAGAAAACTATTATTTTAAGTTGTAATAATATTTCACAATATTACTGTGTTTTTTCTGTATTTTTGATCAAATAAAACGCAGCCTTGATGAGCATTAGAGACTTCTTTCAAAAATATAAAAAAAATCGTAATGTTTCCAAACTTTTGGCCTGTACTGTACATGCACTAGTTTATTATCATAAACCATGCATCTTTTATGAACATTTTTACACGGTGTTCTCAAAAACACAACAGTGGTATTTTATCAGAGAGTAAACTGGGAATGTGACCATAAAGCATAATGTCAGTATTATAAGGAAACAGCTTTGAAGAAAGTGTTTTATCTTTTCATTAGTTGACATGGACTCAGTCCAACTCATTCAAAGGCAAAAACTTTGAGGACTGTCCAAAATTCAATTACGCTCCCAGTTAAACAGAGCATAACCACAGTGAACAAAGTCTCTAATTATAAGTTAATAGCTTGATTGATCATTTGAAGCCTACTTTTTGATTCTAGTTATTTATATTTGATATATTCTAGTTGTGGTTTTCAATCTATGAATAGTGCATGCGGTCAGAACAAACATCTCTGATTTGGTGTTTTCAGAACAGAGTGTGATAACAGTTCATTAGTGTGAAACCGCAGCGGATCATTTGCTGAATATGCATATTTCTTGCAATAGATAATCCTTTATGAGGCATAGAACACGCACGCACACACACACATGCACACACACACACACACACACACACACACACACACACGCACGCACGCACGCACGCACGCACGCACGCACACATCCTATCAGGGCCAAACATTTTTTAGGATTTATTAATAATCAATTAAACTGCAATGTTAATGTGTACAGAATTCATTTAAAAAAGAATAGCTTTACTATTTTCAAATTTTTTATATTGTGATATATTATTACAATTTAAAATAATTGGTTTTCAATTTGAATATACTTTAAAAAATAATTTATTTCTGTGATGCAAAGCTGAATTTTCAGGATCATTACTCCAGTCTATCACATGATCCTTTAGAAATCATTCTAATATTCTGATTTATTATGAGTGTTGGACACAGTTCTGCTGCCTAATATATTTGATGAATAAAAGGTTAAAAAGAACTGCATTTATTCAAAATAAAAAAAAATTTTCTAATAATATAAATCTTCTTTACTATCACTTTTTATCAATTTAACACATCCTTGCTGAATAAAAGTATTGATTTATTTCAAAAAAAGAAAGAAAAAAAATTACTGACCCCAAATGACTGACCAGTCGTGTATATTGCTGTTACAAAAGATTTCTATTTGTAAAAAATTTGCTTCTTTTTTTTTATTTGTATTTGTATTTATTTTTTTTTTATTCATCAAAGTATCCTAAAAAAGTATAACAGGTTATGAAAAAATATTAAGCAGCAGAACTGTTTCCAACTTTGATAATGAATCATCATATTAGAATGATTTCTAAAGGATCATGTGATAGACTGGAGTAATGATCCTGGAAATTCAGCTTTGCATCACAGAAATAAATGATCATTTAAAGTATAATAAATTGAAAACCAATTATTTTAAATTGTAATAATATATCACAATATTAAAAATGTTTTCTGTATTTTTGATCAAATAAATGCAGGCTTGATGAGCAGAAGAAACTTCTTTCAAAAACATTAAAAATAGTAATGTGTCCGAACTTTTGGCCTGTACTGTATATATATGTAAATTGTCACAACTCCAAAAATGATGTTTCTCTAAGATCCTACAATGATGACAATGGTTTGGTTTTTTAATTAATATACAGAATAAATAATAAGGGACCTAGCACTGAACCTTGGGGTACACCCATTATATAATGTAAGTTACAGGACTGAAAAGCTTTAATTTTTACACATTGTTCTCTATTTGATAAATCTGAGGATATTCCTGCTAAAGCTCCAGATCAAAACTAAAACTTAAGACAGTTTAGAGGGAAGAACTGTGTGATTAACCGTATCAAAGGCTTTATGTAAATCTAAAAACACAGCACCAACTAATCCTCCTTTGCCAAGTCTAGATTTAATTTGCTCTATTAAATGTAAAGTAGCTGTTTCAGTGAAATAATTTACTCTGAAGCCAAACTGTATACATTTAGCATTGCATTACAAAATTACTCCTTGCGTGCATTTTATTGTGTTGTATTGCATTATATTGTGTTGTATTGCACTGAATTGTGTTGTATTGCACTGTATTGTGTTGTATTGCACTGTATTGTGTTGTATTGCACTGAATTGTGTTGTATTGCACTGTATTGTGTTGTATTGCACTGAATTGTGTTGTATTGCACTGTATTGTGTTGTATTGCACTGTATTGTGTTGTATTGCACTGTATTGTGTTGTATTGCACTGTATTGTGTTGTATTGCACTGAATTGTGTTGTATTGCACTGTATTGTGTTGTATTGCACTGTATTGTGTTGTATTGCACTGTATTGTGTTGTATTGCACTGAATTGTGTTGTATTGCACTGAATTGTGTTGTATTGCACTGTATTGTGTTGTATTGCACTGTATTGTGTTGTATTGCACTGTATTGTATAGATGGCTAGTTACAGTTTATTCATTTTTAACAGGAAATTTGCATCTGGTGTGCAGAAATACACCAAGGCTGTATATACAGAATACACCGATTCCACTTTTACAACACCGAAGTCAAAACCTCCATGGGCTGGTCAGTATAAACCCTTGCTTCTCATGAAAAACATTACGATGTTTCGAATTAACTTGGACAGAATGTTAATTTATTTCTGTATTCCAGGTATTCAGGGCCCGACCCTCAGAACAGTGGTGAACGACAGGGTTGTGGTGCACTTCAAAAACTTCGCCTCACAGCCTTTCAGTGTTTCTCCCATCGGCGTGCCGTACTGGAAACAATCGGAAGGTAAATCTGAATGAATGTGCTGCGGATTCGCATTCATCTTCTTGGAATTCAATAGACATTTGCAGACACTTTTATCCAGAGCCACTTACAATTGAGGAAAACAACAAGCGATTCATCTTAACGAGGCAATAAACGTGAGAAGTGCTAGTGCTAGCCATCGTTCATTAAAGGGATACTTCGCCGATTAGCATTAAGCTTTGTATCAGTAGAAACCCGGTAGTATTTCCCCCTGAGACGAGAGATTTCTGTATTGTGTGTCTGGAAAAAAAAACTCAGATGACACAAAAATCGTCATTTTGCGTCATCTGAGGCTCTTCTGTCCAGAGGCGAGAGACTACAGCCAATAGGAGGAGCTCGTCCCGCATGTCTTCAACCCGCCCATAGGGGGATCTCACCATAAAACGCCGTCTTTTCAGTTTCGAGTCGACTAGTAGCCTAGCTGTATCATTTCTTCCAATACTGCCCTCTGTAACCGGTAGGCGTGGCTTGGGAGTGTCCTCGTAGGGCAGCGAAGCAAGTGCATTCTGGGAGTTGTAGTCTTTCATCCACATGAGCCAAAAATAAATTTTCTGGCTTTTCTCAGTCTAGAAGGCACCAACTTCTAAAATAATTTACATAAATGACCCAATTTAAATACACATTCATCTTCCCAGTGTTGAAATATCCCTTTAAGTATCATCTTACTAAAACATACTATTGGAGATATAGTGAGAATTTATATTTATATGCATTTTAGTTTTTTTTTAGTAGTAGTAGTAGTCTGCTATACTGTTATGAAGATCTTATTGATTTATATTACAAGCATCAGAATTTATTCTTACTTTTTTAAAATATCCCTTTAAGGAAGGAATAGTTAAAAAGCATAAAGGAGGAGGAGGATAATTAATTCCAGACTGCACAATTAACTTTTACAGCATCGGGAAAATAGTCCCTGGAATGAATTCAAAGCATCATTATAGATTCCATTTGGAATTCTGGAATTTGTTTTGTAACACTGGAGATGCTAATAAATTCCAGGAGTGCTTAAAGTGCACGTGATTTCCCTTTTGACAGTTGCATAAACCAACATACGGTAAGTCTGGGCTTACCCGGGAAAACGAAAGCAAAATGAAAGCCATATCCTGAAGATGTATAGCAATATCCTGACTGGTTTAAAAACCCATAGTGTGTAAAGATAAACCTCAACATCCTTCTGCTTTTCAGGCGCGGGGTACGAGGACTCCAGTTCTGTTCTAGAGAGAGAGGATGATGCAGTGCCTCCTGGCGGATACTATAAGTACGTGTGGGACATTTCCCCCAACTCCGGACCAACCACATCAGACCCGGAGTGCCTCACCTACATTTACTCATCGCAGGTCGACATCGTGCGAGACTTCAACAGCGGACTCGTCGGGACTCTGCTGATCTGTAAAACAGGTGTGATTATGTTCTGTTTGTATGTGTCAAACATATCTATAATATTAATAGTAAAATATCAGTTTTAAGGGGTCATATTATGCTTTTTTACATGTTCAGGTTTCTTTAGTGTGAAAAAGCTCTGCAAAGTCACTTATGAACTCCCTGAAACGCCTCCATTGTAGTCTTGAGTTTCTTCCGGGAACGAACACGTCACAATATTCCTCATTTAAATAATTCATGCACAGAATAAAGGGGCGGGGCCTGGTTGAGTTAGTTAGTAGTGTGTTAAACTGGCGGTTATGGGAAGGGGCGGGACATTTCCCAAACACACTCGAAGCGCTCGACCAGTCACAACACACTGATACAGCCGACCAATCAAAGCACAGTGTGCTTTTCAGAAGGAGGGGCTTCATCGAGACAGGAACTAAACAGAGCGTTACTGACAGACTGGGAAGAGAGTTTCAACATTCAAGCAGGAAAACCTGTTCTAGTAGAGCCTGAAACAACATCAAGACTTAAAAGTGCTTAATAGGTCCTCTTTAACCACTGAGGATTTGTACTGATTGAGACTGCTGGTAAATACGTGACATGTCCTGTAACATTTGACCCTTTCAGAGGCTCTGACGGAGGAGAGACAGCGGAAGGCAAAAGAGTTTATTTTGTTTCTCGCTGTCTTCGATGAGAGTAAGAGCTGGTACCAGGAAGTGGGCAGAGCAGAGAAACTGAAGAAAACACCCAGTCCAACCCAGTACCACACCATCAATGGATACATCAACTCTACATTACCAGGTGCCAAATTACTTCTTACACTACTGCTCAAAAGTTTGGAATAATTACTTTTTTTTTAAAATATATATATGTTTTTGAAAGAAGACAAAAAAAATGAATATTGTGAAATATATTTACAATTTCCATGTGAATATATAGTAACGTGTAATTTATTCCTGTGATCAAAGCTGAATTTTTAGCATCATTACTCCAGTCTTTAGTGTCACATGATCCTTCAGAAATCATTCTGATATGATGATTTGATGCTCAAGAAACATTTATGATTATCAATGTTGAAAACAGTTGTGTTTAATTCTCAAACGTATTCTGTATATCTCTGCTTGTGTTTCATCAGGTCTAACCGTGTGCCAGAAGAGCCCGCCGGTGTCCTGGCATCTTATTGGTCTCGGCTCCACCCCAGAGATCCACAGCATCCAGTTTGAAGGACACACCCTGAAGGTGTTCGACCATAAGCGAGTAACCGTAGAGATGACCCCCATGACCTTCACTACGGCCCTGATGAAGCCGTCCGCTATCGGGAAGTTTCTGATCTCTTGCAAGATCCACTCTCATCAGACAGGCAAGACTCTTTCAATAACATGATGTACAAGGTTTTGAATTTGTACTGTAATAATTCTCATCCGAATATCATCAGTACTTACTTTGTAAGATAAAATTAAGGCAATGCCGATGAGGTGAAGTGGGTGATGTACATTACATTTTCCACAGAAATATGAAGCAAAGCAGCACAATTGTTTTCAACATTGATAATAGGAATAGTTCATTAGGAATAGGAAGCATGCTGTGTTATCGTTACTGATGAGACATGAAACGTCTTCAGAAGAATAAAAGATCATACTTGTGGCCAGTTACGTTATACATAGTCTCTTTTTAAATTGGATGTTTTAAGTGAAATAGCGAAATTTGATGTTTCTGAACTCCTGAAACGCCTCCATTGTAGTCTTGAGTTTCTTCCGGGAACGAACACGTCACAATGTTCCTCATTTAAATAATTCATGCGCAGAATAAAGGGGCAGGGCCTGGTTCAGTTAGTTAGTAGTGTGTTAAACTGGCGGTTATGGGAACATTTCCCAAACACACTCGAAGCGCTCGACCAATCACAACACACTGATCCAGCCGACCAATCAGAGCACAGTGTGCTTTTCAGAAGGAGGGGCTTCATAGAGACAGGAAGTAAACAGAGCGTTACTGACAGACTGGGAAGAGAGGAGCCGCAACAATGGAGAATATGAGGAAAATAATCAACATTCAAGCAGGAAAACCTGTTCTAGTAGAGCCTGAAAACAACATCAAGACTTTGTTTTAATGTTTCTCTAATGTTCAATTTAATCCTCCTCTCCAGCTGGTATGAATGCATTCTTCACTGTTGAGAACTGCCCTGAACCTTTGGCGGTCCCAAACCCAGACAAACGATATGTCGTACATTCTGATGAGAATGAGCTGGAGGAGGACGAAGACAACATGTTCTCCATAGTGTTCAAGCAAGGAGGCCCTGTATCCGTGCTTCGCTCGAGCGCCAAGGGAAGACCTAAAGTGTGGGTCCATTACATCGGTGCGGAGGAGATAGACTGGGACTATTCATCTAAAAGCGGCAACCGGTACGACTGTGAGCATGTCCTGAGACGAATGAATGTGAAACTCACTGAAACTAATGATGATTTGCATGTTTCAGGCCTTCAAAGTCATCAGCAGCAGAATCTGAGTGGTTCAGAAAAGGTCCTCAGCGCTTGGGTGCGGTTTATAAGAAGGTGGCTTTCGTCGAGTACACAGACAAGACCTTCACTGAGAAGAAAACCACCGGCAAAATGCTGATGGGTCCAGAGCTCAGAGGGGAAGTGGGAGATAAGTTTCAGGTACGAAATGTAGATTTAAAGAGATGCAGGTGATCAGATAAAGACAAAAAAGAAGGAAAACCTGAACGGTTACATCACAACTACTGCGATTTGATGATTAAAAGCCCTATTCGGACGGGATTAACTCTACAAGGGTAGATGGAGTAATGTAATTTTCCCACAGGACGTCTGTAATATTAATGGCCAATTCGCACAGGAGAAGAGATCTCAGTAAAACTAGCAGAAGTGGGAGAGTAACTCGATATCACGTGCACAAACATATATAACCTTTATATATATATAAATATAGGTTATATATGTTTGTGCACGTGATATCGAGTTACTCTCCCCACTTCTGCTAGTCTCTCCGTGGAAGTTTTGCGTTTAAAGACCTAATAATATTTCAATATTTTCAATTACATTATCCTTTACTTACGGGCAACTGGCGAGTAACACCGTTTCAATGCCGATTTTTACTCATATTTGGGGCTTTGTTTGGCTAACAATTTAAGGGTCTCCCACAGATGGCGCCGCGCTGCCAGAAGCAATCCGTGCATGAAATAAATGTATTAGAAAACATAATGTTTAGCAGTTTATTTAGTAAGTATTTATTAATCATAAAGTAACCAGAGTGATTATTAACCATCTTGATCGTGGATCTTTTCATCTATATTGTGACACATTTGAATGAACAAATGATTCAAGATTCAAATTCAATTCAATGCTGACTTTAAAGTGTTGAACTTATTGTTAAACAATTAAATTTGGGTTACACTTTATTTTAAGGTGATGTGGTTACATTGAACTTACTCAAATATTCAGTACTCAAGTACTGAGTAAAATAGAGTTACTATAGAGTTACAGTTTGGTTTAGTTACTTGTAATTATGCATAATTTACCGTTATTACTATAGTAAGTACATCACGTTAAAATAAAGTGTTACCTAAATTTGAGGTAATGATTTTTTCAAAGCTTTCTGTAATACACTCTTTTGTATATCTCTATTAGATTGTTTTTAAAAATAAGGCCAGTCGACCATTCAACATTTATCCAAATGGCCTGACCAGCGTTCAGCCTTTGAAGACAACAAACCAAGGTACGAGACGTTATATTCTTACAATTTATTTTTCATATTTTCCATTTATATATTGTTTTAGATTTTGATACAAGTTTTTAAAATAAAATTTGTTAAAAACTATTTTTAAATATGTCTATTATATTTCGCTTTTAGTTATTTTAGTACTTCAAGTTAAACAGAACATTTGAGATATTTTGCCTCGACAATTAAAAGATGTTTACATTTGATTTTATTTCAGTTAATGTTTATTTTATTTCAATGAACAAATCAATATGGTATAAAAATAAAAATATGGTTCTATTTTTTGTTAATGATAATTACTCTGGTGTCAAATTGAGTGGATGCAAATAACTTTTAATGGGATTAACGCATTTTTCTCTGTTTGTGGGTTGAAGTTAACCAGGTGGATCTTCGCTCTTTGGCCGTTCCACCAGGTGAGATAATGACGTACCTCTGGAAGCTGACAGCAGAAGACGGACCCACAGATGCCGACCCACGATGCCTCACGCGCTTATACCAGAGTACGGTGGATCCCGTTCGGGACGTGGCGTCTGGGTTGGTGGGACCCCTTATCATTTGCAAATCCCTATCTCTGGACAAAAGAGGCAGAGTGGTGAGAAGAAACCCTGATGTAGATCTGATCATCTCAACACGGGCTCATTTGAAACACGTGCTTTCATGTGGCGTCATTTCTGCAAAATTCTAATTGCGTTGGGGGATGTAACGAGACCCTCATGTCACGATTCAATGCATATCACGATACTGAACTTACGATACGATACTATTGCAATACTCCAAGACATGATAAAAGATTAACTAAACATTTACTGTTGATTAAAATGCTAAATTTGATATTACATTGGGGTGTAAATGAATAGACTCGGACTTGATGCTGGAAACCCAATCAGGACAATAGAGACACCAGAATAACAATATTCATGATTCTGAAGATGAAGATGAAAACACAGAATTATTTTAGACGAATATGCTTGATCTCGGTCACTAACTAGATATATTTAAAATAATGTCGGCCACTGGTAACATCAGACATTTTGCATTATCAGGACCCAAATATTCCCTAATCGCATTATTATACATTACATTCAACATAGTACTTTAATGTACTGACACTAAAACTCTGTAAACTTGAATTTTTTTCTCACAGAAATGTTCATTTTGGATGAAATATACACAATACATATCGTCACTATCCACGATACATACTGATGCATTTTTATATTGCGATATATTGTGACATGATTTATTGTTACACCCCTAGTAGCACATTTTCACTTTTAAAGTGAAATGTTGTGTATAAGTGGCGATAAAAGTTAATGCTCTATCGCTTTTGAAAATAACGTACCACCCTCACTAAACCAAACCGAGCTAGTGTTAACAAAAGCAAACGTGATTAAAAAATATTTAAAAAATTATAATTTCTGAAGCAACCAGGCCATTTTATCTTGTTTTTAGTCTTTGAGCTCCTTTATTCTGACTCTTGTTTCACAAGTGCAATGCTGTACCGAGTTTAGTATGTCAGAAAAGCCAAACGTAAAGAGATTATTATGTGATTATGGAAGTAAAATAATGACAAATGTTTTTGAAACAAAAAAGCTTGTTGAATTGCACTACTAATTGCATTAACCCTGCTTGCATTTTAATGCATGTATTTTTAGGGCTTGCATTTTTATGGGCTGAAATTCAACATTTCAATTCAAAACATTTCATACACTAAAAATTCAATAATCCATATTCACCTTTCAGATTTCACTTCCAAATTATTAATTCTGTTTAAAAATACAACCTATAATATTCGACCGGCAATTTTCGGTCCATTTTATTTCGCTTTACAAATTCAGTGGTTCAAATTCAGTGGTTCAAATTCAGTGGTTCAAATTCAGTGGTTCAAATTCGTCAGAAAATTCAACATTCGACTTCTTGGAACGGCAGGAATTTCAGTAGATTGCCGATTGGCAATCGCTAATGTATGGGTTAATGCAATGCATATCTTTTTTCAAGTAGTGCAATTCAACAAGTTTTTTTGTTTCAAAAACATTTGTCATTATTTTACTTCCATATATGATGCAAACGTGAAAATGCATTGCTTTACAAATCCTGCACTTATGGTAAAAGTCTTTTGAGGCCATAACAGTTTTTGAGCAAGGAACCATGAAAAAATAAGTCGTAGTTATAGATGATCTGACCCTGTTATCATAACTTGTGTGAAAAATAATACAACTTGTTGGTGTTTTACAGACACAAGTGTTATGTGTTAAGTGGCGTGTTTTTCCAATGAGCCTATGTTGGTTTATCAGATGGATGGAAATTATTATTAATAAATGCTACCTATAAGTATAAAGACGGATGGTAGATGATAGTTAATGTTCTCCTAATGTTTTCACAGGTAACTTCAGATAAAGAGAAGAAGCTCCTGTTTACGGTGTTTGATGAAAACAGAAGCTGGTACTTTGAGGAAAACATTAAAAGGAATATCGAAGATCCAACTAGGATTAATCGCAATGATCCGAATTTCTACAATTCAAACGTCATGCACAGTGGGTGTTATTTTTTAGGCTCTATAGTAGTTTGTATTGTTATACCAAACTGGATTAACCTTCATTTTTTTATTGTGTTTCAGCTGTTAACGGTTTCATGTTCGACCACCTACAATTCAAGATGTGTGTTGGCGATGTGATACTCTGGCATGTGGCGAGCGTTGGCATGCAGAGCAACTTTCTGTCAGTTTACTTCACGGGAAATACGTTCGAGAAGGATAAAACATACGGCACTGTCCTCACACTCTTCCCAATGACTGGAGACACAGTGACCACTGAAGTGGAGATGCTCGGTAAGGGTCAGAGGTCAAGGAACCCCTGAAAGATACAAAGTTTTTACTGTGTTTTTGATTCAATTTAATTATTCCAAAAGGCGCAAGTTCACTTAGGACGTCCGAATCCACTTTTGCTAGTTTAACGACGGGAAAAATGGTCGGCGCTCCCGGCGCATGGTCTAAAAGGGTCGTCCCTATTCTCATAATGAGTAATGGGTGTGTTTTGGGATTTACGTGCGTTAAACCAATCAGAGTCTCATCTCCCATTCCCTTTAAATGCCAGCTGCGCTCGCGCCATGGCGGATTCGCTATTTACATGACGGAATTTGATAGTGGAGAGACCGAACGCGTCTCCAGAGTGCAAACAGATCCGCTCGTGCGCGAGGTAAAAGTGCGCAAGCAGAACATCTACGGGACAAGCCGGATTCACCATATCTTTTTTTTTTTTTTTTTTGTGGATTCACCATATCTTTATGTACACAATAATAATATTTTACATTGTAATCCTTTTATTTTAAATATTTGGCATGTTTGTTTGTGTGCTGCTGTGCTGTGCCATGTGTGTGTAATAAGCAGAGTGTATGTGTGTGTGTGTGTGTGTAATAAGCAGAGTGTATGTGTGTGTAATAAGCAGAGTGTGTGTGTGTGTGTGTGTGTGTGTGTGTGTGTGTGTGTGTGTGTAATAAGCAGAGTGTACGTGCGTTGTGGACTCGCCTATAGGCGCACATTACTAACGCACTCTTTTAATAACAAAACAAATATTGCGCCATTGACTTTAGAGCAGGGTTCAGTCGGTCAATGGCTCAGTCTATTTCTGTTGCCATCCCAGAAAAGTTAGTAAAGACATTGTTAAAATAGTCCAAGTGACTACAGTGGCTCAACCTTAAGTTTATCAAGCGACGAGAATACTTTTGTGCGCAAAACCCCCCCAAAATAACAACTTTATTCAACTATTGATTGTCTTCTGTGTTCCTCTGAGAGAGTTCACGTAGTGTAACAGCGCAACGCTTCTGGGTTGTACGTCAGAACGTAGGCTCACTATTGGCCAGCATCACACACATGACCAGCGTCGGCCAATAGTGAGCCTACGTTCTGACGTACAACCCAGAAGCGCAGCGAAAATGAATAGTTGAATAAAGTCGTTATTTTGGGGGGGGTTTGCGCACAAAAAGTATTCTCGTCGCTTGATAAACTTAAGGTTGAGCCACTGTAGTCACTTGGACTATTTTAACGATGTCTTTACTAACTTTTCTGGGATGGCAGATCTCGATTACCTAGAAGCCTATGAAGGAGTGCAGACAGCTCTCAGATTTCATCAAAAATATCTTAATTTGTGTTCTGAAGATGAACGAAAGTCTTACGGGGTTGGAACAACATGTGGGAGAGTAATTACTGACAGAATTAAAATTTTTGGGTGAACTTACCCTTTAACTCTGATGTATGATCCTTGTAGGTGAATGGGAGGTCAGCGCATTTGACCCCTCTCTGAAAGAGCGAGGCATGAGCGTTCGCTACACGGTTGTTAACTGTGAAAGAGTGCTTCCTTTGGTGGACAAAGACGACTACGATGATGACTTCATTGAATTCATTGAGCAGAACTTCCCGATTCCACGGGGAACAATGGACAAGAACCGCACTATCGCTATTCGTGTTTGTCGAAACAGAACTGTGACGGAGTCTGGACGAGTAAACATGAGCCGAGCTCCAGACAATGAGAGACAAAACAGAACCCGTGTGTGTGAGATAAGATATGTTCCGTTGAAGCGGGAAAAAGATCTGGAAGCGTTATCGCAGGGTGGGATTCCACAGGATATTTTGGATCAACTGGAAGAGGAGATGGGTGGAAATTCTTTGGAACGTCAGAAAAGGTCCCACCACAAATCTTACAGAAGTAGACCGGAGTTACCAAACGAGATCGATCCTAAAGCCATATTAAGTTCCTCGGAAAACAGGGAATTAACAGGAGAACAACATGTTGCAAACATTCAGTCGGATCACAACAAAACACATCCAAGTGGTCCAAACCCGTTTAGAAAACTCCTTCTTAAAGATGCAAACATGTCGACTAACCTCAGTCAACTTCTGAACGACTCTCAGGAGGTCCAATCAGAGAAAGTGAGGAATCGACGGGAGATGTGGAGCGTCAGCAAAGACAAAAAAGTGGATGTGAAAGTTCACAGCAACAATGAGGTTCTGGAAGAATCTGGAAGTTCTGGTTTAAAGAAGGACAAGATGGAGGAAAGTTTGAATCCATTTAACTACAATTACAAAGATTCAAAGAAGCTCCAATTGGATTTGGAACCGGTTTCAAATTCATCAGATAATCAGACATATGGCAGGAAATCATTGGCAAGTGACTATGATGATTATAGCGATGAGGGAAGCGTGGGTTTGGATCATCATGTTGAAGATAATGTCGGCATTAGGTCGACAGAGTCGAAGTTTCGTAGTTACTACATTGCGGCAGAGGAAATCTTCTGGGATTATGGGATTAATAAACCAGCTCAGCTCATCAAACCAAGGTAACAGTGCAAGTATACAAACAAGCCTTAGTGAGCATAAGAGACAAAAACATGACACAATTTATGAACTTTAGACTAATAGTGTGTGTTTATATGTATGTTTATATTGCATAAAATACATTTAGGGTATCAGATTGAATCAAATCCATTTAGTTTAGTTGTTTATTTGTATATATAGGTAGTTATAGTGCAAAAATGCAATGCAATGCACTTTTAGATGGCGATATTAATATTGCTTTTCATATGAAGGAATTAAGGACCTGCTCAATTCTACATGCACTAAATGTTTGATGTGTCCACAGGGAGATGCGAAGGGGAATGAGAAAATATTTCCCATCCTATAAAAAGGTGGTTTTCAGAGCCTATCAGGACAGAGATTTCAAGCATCCAATCAAACGAGGAGAACTGGACGAGCACCTCGGCATTATGGGTCCTGTGTTGAAGGCTGAAATCAATGATGTTCTTACTGTAAGTTTCTTCATGAAAAGGAGGTCCTAAAAGCATGACATTGCTTTCTTAAGGTCCAGTCTTACCGTTGTTCGTGGGCAAATATTCTCAGGCGAAATATAGTCTTTTCAATAGAAATACACGCAATTGGGAATTTCTCGTATAAAAGGCGAAAGTGAAGATGCTCAGATCTCACCACACTATTCAATGGAAGCTTGTTTCTGCCACAGAATGAAAAATAAAAAGGTAATTGAGACTTTTTTTCTCAGAATTGTGTGATATAAAGTCGCAATTGTTTGTTATAAAGTCAGAATTGCGTGATATAGTCGCAATTGCGAGAAATAAACTCGAAATTCGGACTTTTCTTCTCAGAATTGCATGTTTATATCTTGCAATTGTGACTTTATAACACGCAATTGGGAGATATAAAGTCAGAATTGTGTGATATAAAGTCACAATTGCGAGTTATTTCGCAATTGTTTGTTATAAAGTCAGAATTGCGTGATATAAAGTCGAAATTCTGACTTTTCTTCTCAGAATTGCATGAATTCTGACTTTATAACACATAATTGCGACTTTATATCACGCAATTCTGAATTTATAACACGCAATTGGGAGATATAAAGTCAGAATTGCTTGACATTAAGTCGCAATTGTGAGAAATTTGCGATAATTTCGAGTTATCTCACAATTCTGACTTTATAACACGCAATTGCGACTTTATATCATGCAATTCTGACTTTATATCTTGCAATTCTGAGAAATAAAGCTAGAATTGTGAGATGTAAACTCGCAATTGTGAGATAAAAAGTCGCAATTATCTTTTAAAATGTTTTGTTCTGTGGAGGAAACACGCTTTCATAATTCAAAACTGCATCATCACAAAAGTATTCATTAATTAGCAATGTTTCGGTTAATCGCCCACTCTAAATTCTTGCATTTCTCTTCCCATAAGGTGGTTTTCAAGAACCTGGCATCCAGGCCGTACTCCTTCCACTTGCATGGGGTGTACGATAAGACGCAGGGGAGTTTCGGCCCTGGATCGGGCCCAGAAGGCTCCAAGGGTGAGGAAGTGCCAGGCGATCCCGTTCCTGCGGGCGAGGAGAGGGTGTACAACTGGAGAATCTCCAAACGACAAGGTCCCACAGCGTCAGAGTTTGACTGCAAGGCTGGGGCCTACTACTCCAACGTCAACATGGTAATTCAATGTGCAACACAGGAATCAAAATTAGGTTGCTTTTGTTGAATTTGAGGAATCTTTCACGTCTGAAGCACCAAAGTTGTACATATTTATGTTGTTTTTACCACCTCCCGTTGTGTTGGGTCAGATTGACCCCGCATTTTACTTTCAAACGGCTTGAAACAATGACATTGAAACTTTGCATGCCAAAATGGGAAATATTCACAAAGTTAATTAAAGGGAATGCAAAGTTTTGACACAGTTTTGTGTTTTGGAAAGGCTGTGTTGGGGGTCATTCTGACTCCCTGTTGGTTTCCATGCAATTGACCAAAAATCATCACTTATAGTAGCTTTATCAGACACTAAAATATGAAATGCATGAGAACCAATGAGCGTTTACTCAAAATTGAAGACTCTTCTTCTGAATCATCCAAGGAAAATGTATTGTTTCGTTATCTAGTCACAGTCCAATCCAAAAAGGGTTTTGGCTGTTATTTTATTTAAATTTTTGGATCTCAATTACTGAAAAGAAGTGTGAGAAACACACATTTTACATTAATCTTTTAATGTTGATTTTTGTCAAATTGCATTGAAACCAACCCAAAACAGGTTAAAATAAAATGGATAATGTTCCTCAAACAGAAAAGCATAGCACTTGCAACTCTAAGGTCATGGGTTTGACTCCTAGGGAATGCATGAACTGATCAAATGCATTGCTTGAATGCAATGCAAGTTGTTTTGGATAAAAGAATCTGCCAAATGCATGAATGTAAATATCTTCTGTATTCCTCCTGTGTCCACCAGGAGAAGGACATAAACTCTGGTCTAATCGGTCCGATGCTGATATGTAGTCCTGGAACCCTCCGTTCACGCGTAAAGCTTCAACCTGACGTGACAGACTTCTTCCTTCTCTTCACCACCTTTGATGAACGAAAGAGCTGGTACCTCGACTACAACATCGGGAAGTTTTGCACCCCACCCTGCCAGGCCAAAGTAGACGATCCGTGGTTCGAGATGAGCAACAAGTTTGCAGGTACGTTATGCCATGATTTGTGAATCTGCATGCATGTTGTGTTGAAAATTACAAGATAACCAGTCTGATCTGTTCACATCCTCTGTCTCAATCAATATTTGGATCCAACAAATGGATCCTTGTGTTTATGCTTGTTATTGTGTAATTCAGTTGTTAAATAGCCTTAAAGCCTTTTCTTTAGTACAAGAACTGTAAACAGGCTCCATGTACCCAGTTTTTCTAAATATAAATAAACATTTTGGAAATGCATTGATTCAAGGTGACACATGTACATGAACATTTATGCATTTGGCAGATGATTTTATCCTAACATTGCTTTCAGGGTATTAGTTCATGCATTCCTTGGGAATCGAACCCATAACCTTGGAATTCCTAGTGCCATGCTTTCCTATTAGGAACTGTAATAATAGCCACAATATAATGTTGTGTGTTATGTTTTATTGGTACTTGTAGCTATTAACGGCTACGTGTCAGAAACGCTTCCTGGCCTGATAGTTGAACAGTACCAGACGACTCGCTGGCATCTTCTCAACGTCGGGAGCCAAGGCGAGTTTCACGCTGTACACTTCCACGGACTGCCATTCAGAGTCGGAAAAGATCAGGATCACCGCATGGGAATTTTCAATCTCTATCCCGGTAAACTATACACAAATCCTGCACACGGCACCTCGCGTGCCTCTTAGGATTACAAATCACAATTCATTAGGTATAATTTGGGCAATCTCACAGCATAGACCAACAAAAGTTTGGAATAATCAAGATTTTTTTTAACGTTTTTGAAAGAAGTCTCTTCTGCTCACCAAGGCTGTATTCATTTGTTTTGCAGGTGTTTTTGGGACGGTGGAGATGAGGCCAGCTATCGCAGGCACCTGGTTAATAGAGTGCACTATAGGGGAACATCAGCTGGCCGGCATGAGAGCCAAGATGCTCGTCTACAACCCACGTAAGAGCTTTTCTCGATAGGAGATTGTTGAGGATCGTTCTTGTCCTCCTGTTTCTGCAATCGTGTTGGGAATCACTAAATAGTTATAGGCGCCTGAAACTGATTGATTTTGTTTTACAGGATGCATTCAGCCATTAGGAATACAGCTAGGGTGGATTAACAACAACCAAATAACAGCCTCGGATCACTATGGTAAGAGCAACAAAATGCAACATAAAAGCAACAACATAATAGTACGGCGAGAGTATTCAAACGTCTGATGTGTGCGATGGATTTGGTCAAACTTTTAAGTAATTTGTCCTGCAACTTTTGTGCTCCACACATGAATGATTCCTCAAATCATGTGTTTTTTTGGGGAGAGATATGCCAGGAATAGGACTTAAAGGAATAGTTCACTAAAAAAAGAAAATTCTGTCATCATTTACTCTCCCTCAAGTTGTTTCAAAGATATTTTGATGAATGTCGGTAACCAATCAGTTGATGGACCCCATTGACTTCCATAGTATTATAAAAAAAATTTTAACTACTATGGAAGTCAATGGGGTCCATCATCTGATTGCTTACCGACATTCATCAAAATATTTTTTAAGTGAACTGTTCCTTTAAGATTTTCACCTGGCAGATGATAAAACTGGTGCAAGTTCCATAGAAATTTGGGAGTCAGCTCTTTTGACTTGGACCATAAAATCTAGTATTTTAAAGGGATGTTTTTGAGTAAAATCAACTTAGGGTCCTTTGCACCATGACCTCGAGCCAAACCCCTCCCAGAAGCCTTTTATCCCTTGGTCGAACATTATTAAAGTTAGAGCTTATTTAGAGATATCAGCCGGATGGTTTAGTGCAGGCGCTAATGGATCCAAGGCTGTATATTGTAAATTACCCCACTAATAATGCCCAGAATGGCACCAAACTTCTACAGTAGAACAAATAGGTTCTGTACTCATAAAACGAGGCATTGGAAAGTTTGTAAGTACATCAGGAGTTTATTTAAATAACACTTGCCTGATGGCTAATGCTACCGCTAACCCGGACGTCGACGTCACTTCAGTGATTTGGGAAAAGCACGTAAAAGTCCAGGCAGAAAGCGATGTAAGGATGTAGTGTAACAACAATTATTAGTTAACACTAAGTTGTAAACACTTCGGAAAAAACTATAATTCGTCGTTACACTACATCCTTATGCATCGCTTTCTGCCTGGACTTTTACGTGCTTTTCCCAAACCACTGAAGTGACGTCGACGTCCGGGTTAGCGGTAGCATTAGCCATCAGGCAAGTGTTATTTAAATAAACTCCTGATGTACTTACAAACTTGCCAATGCCTCGTTTTATGAGTACAGAACCTATTTGTACGACTGTAGAAGTTTGGTGCCATTCTGGGCATTATTAGTGGGGTAATTTACAAGATACAGCCTTGGATCCATTAGCGCCTGCACTAAACCATCCGGCTGATATCTCTAAATAAGCTCTAACTTTAATAATGTTCAACCAAGGAAAAAAAGGCTTCTCGGGGGTGTTTGGCTCGAGGTCATGGTGCAAAGGACCCTAGGTTGATTTTACACCGAACCATCCCTTTAATACAACTTTTTATTGAAATGCCATTTCTCTTAAAGGTGCTTGGAAGCCCGATTTAGCCAGACTTCAGTTATCCGGATCGATTAATGCCTGGATGGGCAAAGGGACAGACTCCTGGCTCCAGGTAAAAGAAACCTTGTGTTTGCAGAGATAACATGCTGTGCTTTGGCTCAATTGTAAGGAAAACATGTTGTGATTTATTTGTGGCTCATATCACAGACAATAGTGACTCTTTGCACCGCAGTCAGTCAGTCATTTTTGACACATTTTTCTTTCATTCTCAGCAAAAACAAAGTGGGAAATAGTTTTGAAATCCTATAAATAGGTTTTGCACAGTAGATTGCATTTAACCTTTGATTCAATATTGTTTGGAAGAGCAAGAGAAAGAGAGAAAGCGTGTAGGATACACAACAATTGACTATTTTTTTAGCAGGATTCCTATGATCATGCAAAAACTATAGGATATATTTCCTGGAAAAGTCATGGAAATTAATAAAATCTTAATTTTGGCATTGAAAATTATGGAAGCTTGTTTCCGCCACAGATTAAAAAAAATAAAAAAGGTAATTGCGACTTTTTATCTTGCAATTCTGACTTTTTATCTCAGAATTGCGTGATATAAAGTCGGAATTGCGAGATATAAATAAAAATTCTGACTTTTTTTTTTTTCTTGATTGTGAGATTATATCTTGCAATTCTGAGATAAAAAGTCAGAATTTTGAGATAAAAAGTCGCAATTATCTTTAAAAATGTTTTATTCTGTGGCGGAAACAAGCTTCCATGTCTTTAGTGAAGTATTTATTCAATCGCTTGAAATTGTTCTAGTAATCAAACACAACCAGAATCCACATCTAACCCTCCATATCTCTCCTGTTTATCTTTGTATGTGTGTTTTAGGTGGATTTGTTAAAGCCCATGCTCCTCCATGGTATTCAAACTCAGGGTGCAAAGATGGGTTTTAGCGAGTATTTCACCATTATGTACAGCATCAGTTACAGCACCGACAAGGAGAACTGGACCATCTACAGAGGAAACAGCACCAAATCATCTTACGTCAGTACCAACTTCTGAATTTACATAAAAATAGTCTGATTTAAAGGGGGAATATTGCACACTTTGTTTTGTAGCACTTTATTTTTTCCACTACAGTCCTCTTATAATGTTTCTTTCACCAAAAACAGTCCATGACCATTGCCACCCTCAGCCTGTTTTTACTACTGTATCTTTAGGGAGAATCTGTATGGAAGCTTGTTTCCCCCACAGAATAAAAAATAAAAAGGTAATTGCGACTTTTTATCTCACAATTGCGTGATATAAAGTCAGAATTGTGTTATAAAGTCAGAATTGTGTTATAAAGTCAGAATTGTGTGATATAAAGTCAGAATTGCGTGATATAAAGTTGCAATTGTGTGTTATAAAGTCAGAATTGCGTGATATAAAGTCAGAATTGTGTGTTATAAAGTCGCAATTGTGTGTTATATAGAATTGCAAGACATACTCACAATTGTGAGATAAAAAGTTGCAATTATCTTTTAAAATGTTTTATTCTGTGGGAAAATATGAGATGGGAGGAAAAAATATATTTCAAAACTTTTGTTTGCTCACAAAAAATTTGTGTTCCCCCAAAAAACTGTGCGTTCGCTCGCAAATAACTCAAAAGTTTCACATGTAATTTTTGCTCCCATCTCATATTTTTTTCCATCACCATGTCACTTTAGAGGCTCTCTCACAACATGTGCACATCAAAGTCAAAAGAAGAAATTATATAAGCCTATTTTAGAACTATTAAGAGCAACAACAACAAAAAATGTACGGGCACATTATGAAGAGCAAAACCAAATATAATGGAAATATAATGAATAATTGGCAACGCACAAAATCGTAATTAACTAATAGATTTAATTCACAAATCACATATTGACATATTATATCAGACTCTTATTTGATCTTCTAGAAAGTTCCTAGTTTATCCCTACCACCTTGTTGGTGATAATCATTATATTTTAAGTGCTATTTTTTAGAAAAGAATTCTAGCTGGCCACTTAAAACATAAAACCTCCCTAAATCTCCCATCCCTTAAACATCACAATCATTAAAAATAAAATAAAATATGCATAATGAAACTCACACCTACATCATTTTTCCAGTGAAACTGCATTGCTTTGATTTCAAAAGTAGCACTTCCCTTATTATAAATTAGACTATTTATACTGTATATCCTTCCTGCTTTCAGTAATTATTCACATCTGTTTTCTTGTTTATGTGATATCAGACCTTCAATGGAAACATGGACGGTTCCAGAGTAAAAGAGAACTTATTTTCTCCACCCATCGTGGGTCGCTACATCAGGATTCACCCTTTGACCGTCCAGAAGCTGCCCACACTGAGGATAGAACTACTGGGATGTGACCTCAATAGTGAGTGAACACACACACACACACACACACACACAATGATGAGATCACAGCATTATCTAACGATGAAGAACTCAAACAATGCATCAACTAGAAAACAAGTGAATTGTGAGAGTCATTATTGGTAAGACTTTACAATAAAGTTCGTTAGTTAACATTAACCTAATAATGAACTGCACTACATTAACTAATGTTTAACAAATTAACCTTATTGTACAGTGTTACCTCATTATTCAGTGACTTTGCAAAGCACATTTCTTGTTTGCCTTTGTACGCCATTATGATCCGCATGTAGCGATTTAAACATGAACATTTGATGTGTTTGTCATCCTGCTACTTTCATTCAAGCTTCAAGGCTTTCTGACTACAGCGTTCCTAATGTCTGCTCTCTTTTACTTTGAAACACTTTTTCTCCCTTCAAGCATCAATGGCAACATCCAAAGCTTCATCATTATAAGAGAAAAGTTTGAGTAAATAAAGTTTCTTCTAACTTGAGAGAGCTGAATAATACATATTCAGAAACACGTCTCCAAAACAAGACCCTTGTTCACTGGTTCTGGAACTAGAGATCTTGACTTTATCTTAAAGGGGTGGTTGATTATGATTTCACTTTTCTAACTTTAGTTAGTGTGTAATGTTGCTGTTTGATCATAAACAACATCTGCAAAGTTACGACGCTCAAAGTTCAAAGCAAAGGGAGATATTTGCTTTTTAAGGACTACAACAAACGGCTGGTAGAGACTACACCACATTCCTCCCGGGTTAGTGACATCACCAACCCGAGAATTTACATAAACCCCGCCCCCTGAACACGATTGATAGATTATCAAGACAGAATATGCTAATCAATGACTAGAAGATAACTACACATCAGCTTCATAAATTCATCAACTAACCATTCAGAAATGTCCTGTTGCTTCTACATGTCGTCACTTCTTGAGTCTCTCCATCATTGTCTGACTTCGGTTTGAACATAAAAGGCTAAAAGTTTTTGAAATGTTCAGAGCATGTGTGTGTGAGGTAAAAGGACACGAGCTCTTGAAGCTCCGCCCCCTGTGCCGGGAGCAGCAGCTCATTTGCATTTAAAGAAACAGACACAAAACGGTGTGTTTTTGCTCACCCTCAAAAAGTGACAATTTCAACATGTTATATAAAAATATCTGTGGGGTATTTTGAGCTAGAACTTCACACACACACTCTATACCACCCCTTTAAAGAACCAAAAAGGTTCTATATACAGAGAATTGGCATAATACTTCCATGTTTAACAGGTTATTAAAAAAAATTCTAGTGATATAGTAAGTTTACTAGCTGCTTAATTCATAAAATGTAATAAAAATAAAAAATGACTTAAAACTAAATACTAAATCCATGAAATGATCCCATGATGGAACCCATAAAAGGTTCTATATATGAAGCGTCGGAAAGAATTCTTTAAGGCTCCATATAGAACCATATAATTACTTCTAAGAGTGTAATATGAGCAGATTTAATAATATAAATCATTAAAGTATCTCAATTATACTACAACAACACTGCTTGAAACCAGTAAAAGCATGTTTGTGTGTGTGTGTTCCTGTTGTATGATGTTTGTGTGTGTGTTCCTCAGGCTGTTGTGTGATGTTTGTGTGTGTGTTCCTCAGGCTGTTGTGTGATGTTTGTGTGTGTGTTCCTCAGGCTGTAGTATGATGTGTGTGTGTGTTCCTCAGGCTGTTGTGTGATGTTTGTGTGTGTGTTCCTCAGGCTGTTGTGTGATGTTTGTGTGTGTGTTCCTCAGGCTGTTGTGTGATGTTTGTGTGTGTGTTCCTCAGGCTGTTGTGTGATGTTTGTGTGTGTGTTCCTCAGGCTGTAGTATGATGTGTGTGTGTGTTCCTCAGGCTGTAGTATGATGTGTGTGTGTGTTCCTCAGGCTGTTGTGTGATGTTTGTGTGTGTGTTCCTCAGGCTGTTGTGTGATGTTTGTGTGTGTGTTCCTCAGGCTGTTGTGTGATGTTTGTGTGTGTGTTCCTCAGGCTGTAGTATGATGTGTGTGTGTGTTCCTCAGGCTATTGTGTGATGTTTGTGTGTGTGTTCCTCAGGCTGTAGTATGATGTGTGTGTGTGTTCCTCAGGCTGTTGTGTGATGTTTGTGTGTGTGTTCCTCAGGCTGTAGTATGATGTGTGTGTGTGTTCCTCAGGCTGTTGTATGCCGTTGGGAATGGAGCGCCGGCTGATTCCCAGCACTAGCATCAGTGCCTCCTCGTTTTTAAACAAGTGGTTACTGTCCTGGACTCCCGACCTCGCTCGACTCCACCAGGAGGGACGAGCAAATGCGTGGAGACCCAAGGTATCTATCTATCTATCTATCTATCTATCTATCTATCTATCTATCTATCTATCTATCTATCTATCTATCTATCTATCTATCTATCGTTCCATCCATCGCATGTTTTCCTAGAGTGAAAGTGAATTTTCTCTCTACCTTGTGTGTGTTTTCTAAGCCCATTGTGAGTGTTTCCTCTGCCCTGTCTGTCTGTGTGAAACACCCCTCCATTGTCTTAATCTCTTTATGGGTTTAAAGTTATTGCTATTTCTATTTCCTCTTTGGACACGATTGCACACAAAGAGCCAAGCACTGTCATCGAGGTGGATTTATGAGTTTTTCAGAGCTATTATATAGTGTGCCGCTCTGCTTCACATGCAGTTCTGTTCTGCATTATAACTTATACACAGCGTGTACAGATAACAAGGTCACATGACACACAGCCATCTTCTAATCGTACACATACTGGGAACTATATTCTCAGAGGGCGAAGCACTGCTACTACTGTGACTATACAAATCACAACATGTAAATAGGAAAATGTTGGCGTTATTTTGTCACTTATTGGGAGCAGTATGCTAGCTGGAGCCGTTTACCTCCAGTCTTTGTGCTAAGCTAGGCTAGCGGTGGGTGCGTCAGACAGAGTTACGGCACGCACGGAGATGAGAAGGGTGTGTATGGACTTATCTAACTCTGGGGGATACGGTGAAAGTCCCAAAAAGTGTTCCTTATATTCGGTTTCTGTATATTAGGCTATTATTATTAGTTGGCTAAACTGTTTATTTCATTTGTATCTTTTTTCTATTGTATTTGTCCTAATTTTATTTTTGTTATACTATTGCTGACTGTTTCAACTTGTTTGTCAACACTGAAACTGCTCTGAAAGAATAGATTATGGGGTTGGGGGTCATTTTGTGTGTTTTATGAAAGCATTGACAGGGGCACCTTTACAAAGTTGTGCTTAGGGCCCCCAGAAGTCTAGGACCGGCACTGGATTTCTCATGGGTGTTTGTTTCTCTGAGTGTGAACATTCAAACGTTCATCTGTATAGAAAATAAATAAATTGTTGAACTGATCATCTTATATATTGTCTCTTCCTGTCTTCCTCCTCTTCTTCTCTCTCTCTACAGACTAATAGCCCTCACGAGTGGTTACAGGTGGACTTTCTCTCTATGAAGCGAGTGACTGGGTTGATCACACAGGGAGCTCGATCTGTCCTGAAACTGATGATGGTCACTGAATTTACCATCTCCACTAGCAATGACGGTCACAGCTGGACCAGTGTGAAGGAGCAGGGCACAGACAGGGAACAGGTATGGCTATATTTGAGTGTATTAGCTTCTATTAATAATCAGTTTTATATGCATTATTATAAGAATTTGTTTTAGCTAAATTATGGCCACTAATTAGTAATGTGTTCCTTCCCAAGACTTATTAATTCCCTCGTTTTGATTGACCTAAAACAAGGTAATGAACAGTGTTGGGGAAAGTTATTTTTTTTAAAGTAATGGGTTACAATATTGTGTTACTTACTAAAAAGTAACTAATCATGTTACTTAGCAACTTTTTATGGAAAGTAATGTGTTAATTTTTCTCACCTAGTCTGGGCTTGCTTGTTTGTTTTTTAATAAATAAATAAAAGTTCTATTTTTGGCAAATATAACGGCCCTTTCACATTATGGGCCCTATTTTAACGATCTGAGCGCATGGTCCAAAGGTTCACTTAGGGCGTGTCCGAATCCACTTTTGCTAGTTTAACGACGGGAAAAATGGTCGGTGCTCCCGGCGCATGGTCTAAAAGGGTCGTCCCTATTCTCATAATGAGTAATGGGTGTGTTTTGGGATTTACGTGCATTAAACCAATCAGAGTCTCATCTCCCATTCCCTTTAAATGCCAGTTGCGCTCGCGCCATGGCGGATTCACTATTTACATGACAGAATTTGATATTTGATACTAGAAAGACCGAATGCGTCTCCAGAGCGCAAACGGATCCGCTCGTGCGCGAGGTAAAAGTGCGCAAGCAGAACATCTACGGGACAAGCCGGATTCACCATATCTTTATGTACACAATAATAATCTTTTACATTGTAATCCTTTTATTTTCAATATTTGGCATGTGTGTGTGCTGCTGTACGTCCCTGTGTGTGTAATAAGCAGAGTGTACGCGCGTTGTGGACCCGCCTATAGGCGCACATTACTAACGCGCTCTTTAAATAACAAAACAAATATTGCGCCATTGACTTTAGAGCAGGTTTCAGTCGGTCAAAGGCTCAGTCTATTTCTGTTCCTCAAAATAGCAACGCTCCAACAACGCGCCAGAACACACACTCGTTCTCAGACCAGCAGCTCATGGGCGCACAAATGGGTGCAAATGCATTTGCTATTTAAACAACGTGGCGCAGGACGTGAAAATGAAAACTGCATCAGGCTGAAACTAGCAAAACACACTTGCATCGCGTTTGGCGCTGCATTGTGCCGGGTGTAAGATAGGGCCCTATAAGTGAAATGAATAAGCCTTAGGCTGAAGGAAATGCAAATCCACACCTGTACAGTAGAGGGCACCGCTCAAACAAACCTTACAGCTGTGCTGCCGTTCACACTATTGGTGTAAGAGAAGAAAGTTCAACACTCTTACTTTAGCAATAAAAAAAAGAAACACAAATGTGATGTTTATCTAAAGTAATTTTAGCTTATAAGTACAGTTAAGTTGGATCACCGAAGGCCAGAAGCAAAGGCATTGGTTAATAAAGTGAGATTAAATACATAACGTATATTTGTGTTAGGGTTAGTATTCATTCACTGTTTTGATTCATTTTGAGGAATAATGAATGCTGTGCAAGTGAGACGAGTAAATGCTCACATTTAAACAGTCAATAAATGGGAGAACAAAGTAACTTGAGTTAATTATTTGGAGAACATTTTTTTTATTTAAAAGTAAAGCATTACTTTAATCTAAGGTAACCTAACTACATAACGTGTAACTTATTTTCAGAATCAGAATCAGAATCAGAAAGAGCTTTATTGCCAAGTGTGCTTGCACCCACAAGGAATTTTTCTTGGTACTGAAGCTTCCAGTGCACATATACAAATACAAATACAACAAGAAACATAGTAATACAAATTCTAAGAATAAAATATATTAAAAAATAAATAAAAATAGTATAAAAAGTAAAAAAAAGGGGTCACAGTTGGGTTTAGTCTGAATAAACATTTACAGATTATGAACATATTTACAGTATTTTGAGAAGTATGAATAATATAAATATAAATATCACCTGAGTTGGAGAATATTACACTAGACAGTGGGAGTCTAGTGCATGTTACAGATTATGAACATATTTACAGTATTTTGAGTAGTATGAATAATATAAATATAAATATAAATATCACCTGAGTTAAGAGAATATTGCACTAGACAGTGAGAGTATTGCACTTACAGGCATATGCCTTGGGGGGCATGTTAAGTGTTCAGAAGGGAAATGGCCTGTGGAAAGAAACTGTTCCTGTGCCTGGATGTTCTTGTGGCCAGTGATCTGTGTCGCCGTCCTGACGGTAACAGTTCAAACAGGGGGTGTCCAGGGTGAGTGGAGTCTGTGATGATTTTACCTGCTCTCTTCCTCACTCTGGAAGAGTACAGGTCCTGGAGGGTTGGCAGGGGGGCACCAATAATCCTCTCTGCTGTCCGGACTGTCCGTTGTAGTCTCCTGATGTCCGATTTGGTAGCTGAACCAAACCAGACAGTGATGGAAGTGCTTAAAACAGACTCAATGACGGCTGAGTAGAACTGGATCAGCAGCTCCTGTGGCAGATTGAACTTCTTCAGCTGGCGAAGGAAGTACAGTCTCTGCTGGGCCTTTTTCACAATGGAGTCAATGTGATTTGCCCACTTCAGGTCCTGAGAGATGGTAGAGCCCAGGAACCTGAATGACTCCACTGCTTCCACAGTGCTGTTCATGATGGTGAGAGGGGGGAGTGCTGGGGATTTTCTCCTGAAATCCACAATCATCTCCACTGTTTTGAGCGTGTTCAGCTCAAGGTTGTTATAGCTGCACCAGACAGCCAGCTGTTCAACCCCCAGTCTGTAAGCAGACTCGTCACCATTTTGGATGAGACCGATGACGGTGGTGTCGTCTGCAAATTTCAGGAGCTTGACAGAGGGGTCTTTAGAAGTGCAGTCATTAGTGTACAGGGAGAAGAGCAGTGGGGAGAGAACGCACCCTTGGGGGGCGCCAGTGCTGATGGTGAGGGTCCTGGATGTGAGCTTCCCCAGTCTCACTCGCTGCTGCCGGTCCGTCAGGAAGCTGGAGATCCACTGACAGATTGAGGATGGCATGGAGAGCTGAGTCAGTTTGGCTGTGAGAAGATCAGGGATGATGGTATTGAAGGCCGAACTGAAGTCCACAAATAAGATCCGTGCATAAGTCCCAGGTCTGTCAAGATGTTGCAGGATATAGTGCAGTCCCATGTTGACTGCATCATCCACAGACCTGTTTGCTCTGTAAGCAAACTGAAAGGGATCCAGAAGGGGTCCAGTGATGTCCTTCAGATAGGCCAACACCAGTCTTTCAAACGACTTCATGACCACAGACGTGAGAGCGACAGGTCTGTAGTCATTAAGTCCAGTGATTTTAGGTTTTTTGGGAACCGGAATGATAGTGGAGCGTTTGAAGCAGCAGGGAACTTCACACTGCTCCAATGATCTGTTGAAGATCTGCGTGAAGACTGGGGCCAGTTGGTCAGCGCAGGCTTTTAGACAAGCAGATGAGATGCCGTCTGGGCCTGAAGCTTTCCTAGTCTTCTGTTTTTTGAAGACTCGGCTCACGTCCTCCACACAGACCTTAAGCTCAGGTTGGATGGCAGAAGGGGGGAGGAGAGGGGTTGCAGGAGGTGATGGTGGATGTGTGAAGTGCACATCAGAGCGGGTGTGAGGTGTGAGTCTGGGCTTCTCAAACCTGCAATAGAATGCATTGAGAGTGTCAGCCAGTTGTTGATTCTCCACAGATCGGGGGGATGGTGATTTGTAGTTGGTGATGTTCCTCAGGCCTCTCCAGACTGATGCCGGGTCGTTGGCTGAAAACTGTTTTTTCAGCTTTTCAGAGTAGCTTCTTTTAGCAACTCTGATCTCCTTTGTCAGTCTGTTTCTGGCCTGGTTATACAAGATTTTATCCCCACTTCTGTAAGCATCCTCTTTGGCATGACGAAGCTGTTTGAGTTTCCCAGTAAACCATGGTTTATCATTAGTGAATGATAAGAATGTCCTGGTAGGAATGCATGTATCCTCACAGAAACTGATATATGATGTTACAGTATCTGTGAGCTCATCCAGATCGGTGGCTGCAGCTTCAAAAACAGTCCAATCAGTGCAATCGAAGCAGGCCTGTAGATCCTGCTCTGCTTCGTTGGTCCATCTTTTTACAGTCCTTATTACAGGTTTAGCTGATTTCAGTTTCTGCCTGTAGGTCGGTATAAGATGAACCAAACAATGATCAGAGAGCCCCAAAGCTGCCCGTGGGACGGAGTGATACGCATTCTTTATCGTGGTGTAACAGTGGTCCAATATATTACTGTCTCTGGTAGGACATGTAACATGCTGTCTGTATTTTGGCAGTTCACGGGAGAGATTTGCTTTGTTAAAATCCCCAAGAATGATTAAAAGAGAGTCTGGGTACCTTTGTTCCATTTCAGCTATATGTTCAGCCAGCTGTTGTATCGCCGCGCTCACACACGCGTCTGGAGGAATGTAAACATTCGCGAGAATGAATGAGGAAAACTCCCGCGGCGAGTAGAAAGGTTTACAGTTTATGAAATGTGCCTCTAAATTAGGAGAGCACATCTTCTTCAGTGTTGTTACATCTGAACACCAACTTTCGTTAATGTAGAAACACAATCCACCACCTCTCGTTTTCCCCGTTAGTTCCGCGATGCGATCCGCTCGGAACAGCTGAAAGCCCGGCAGATGTAGTGCGTTGTCCGGTATGGCTTCACTCAGCCAGGTTTCAGTGAAGCACAGAGCAGCGGAGTTTAAAAAATCCTTGTTAGTGCGGGTGAGGAGAAGAAGTTCGTCCATTTTGTTAGGAAGAGATCGGAGATTCGCAAGATGAATACTGGGGAGTGCAGTGCGGAGGCCGCGCTCGCGGAGTTTAACCAGCGCGCCAGCGCGCTTCCCGCGTTTGCGTCTGACCGCGCGTTTGAACAACACCGCTGCCCCTCCGACGAGAATGTCCAGTAAAACGTCTGAGAAATCAAAATCTGTAAAAAAGTTGTCTGGTGTGTGTTTCCTAATGTCCAGTAGTTCGTCTTTGGTGAAACTGATAGGAAAAGAATGACTAAACGCAGAACAAACCAACAAAAACAACACAATAACTGGAGAGCTCCACACCGAGGCAGCCATCCGCGGCGCCATCTTGGATGTGTAATATCTATTGCGTAATCTACTAATTATTACTAAATATCTATTACTATCTAATAATTATTGCGTTACTACCCTCAACACTGGTAACAAATTACTACAACAATTTAACTAAAATGAGGGAATTAATTAGTAAATGTAATAAGGGATCCACTGGAGGCAAGTTGAGAAATGAGAACCCAAGTGCAGTTTATTGTAACTAAAATAAAACATGAAACAAAAACATGACGTGGCATGAAAACAAAAACCATGGCATGAACATGAAACTTACACTACAACAGAATTACAGGAAACAATACTTGACCAAGACACATGGCAAACATGAGGGCTCAAATACACAGACTAATGACAAAACAAGGGACACCTGTGAACAATGATCAGACAATTAACCAATGACAAGACATGGCAGGATCACATGACAAACAGGGAATCACATGACAGACATGGAAACAAGACATGACACAGAAACATGACAAGAACAAACCCAAAACGTGACAGTAAATCATAGCCACGATTTTACTAAAGGGAATTTGTCAATAAAACAAGGGAATAAATTCTTAAATCGTGACCAAGATATATACATATTTTATTTCCCACATGTCATGTGCAAAAGGCTCCATAAAAATGTCATGAAATACAAAGACAGTACAACAATACCGCTATGTTGTGTACCGTGTTGACCTGACTCTAGATCAGTGTGAGTAGCACTATCAGATCGTGAGTGTTTGATTGGCTGGAGATCAACTCGAGCTCCAATTTCTTTAGTCCCGCCCCCTCTGCCTCTGCACCAATCAGATGGCTGCAGTAATGATGATGAGCAGCTGTTGGTGTGGAGGTCGAGTTTACAGGGGAATGTAATGTGTGTGAGAGATTCATTTAGCTAAATAATTAGAATGGTTCTAAGATTAGTTTTATTTTCTCTTAAGAATTAAAGGTATAGCGGAGGATCTTTCCAAATTTTAGATAAGACCCGCCCTCTCCACTTTTTGAAAAGTTTGATTGATTCACCAGAATGATTGACAATTAGGAGGACCAATAGTTTAGACTACCCACCAGGAAGTAAAACATCCTCCGCTATACCTTTAATATATGTGACCCTGGACCACAAAACCAGTCACATGGGTACATTTTTTGAAAATGAGATTTATACATAATCTGAAAGCTGAATAAATAATATTTCCAGTGATGTATGGTTTGTTATGATAGGACAATATTTGGTCGAGATACGACTATTTGAAAATCTGGAATCTGACGGTGCAAAAAAATCGAAACATTGAGAAAATCTCCTTTAAAGTTGTTCATTTATGTTCATTTATGTCACTCACAAAAATACATGTTTTATATATTTACGGTAGGAAATTTACAAAATATCTTCATGGAACATGATCGTTACTTAATATCCTAATGATTTTTGCCATAACTCGATAATTTTGACCCATACAATGTATTGTCGTCTATTGCCACAAATAAACCCGTGCGACTCGAGACTGATTTTGTGATCCAGGGTCACACATTCATTCAATATGGTTAATTGTGTGTTTCTTTTGATTTTGGGGTGACCTGTACATGTTCTTGTCTCTTTGTCTCCCTGATGTAGATCTATGAAGGGAACAGTGAGCACGACGAGGAGGCGCTGAACATGTTTGATCCGCCTCTGTTCGCACGATTCGTACGGATTCACCCGAAAGGCTGGTTCAATGATATTGCCCTGCGAGTGGAGTTTTTGGGCTGTGACACTCAACAAACACTTTGAGTAAAAAAAATGTAATAATGTATGATCGATACAGTGCGGTTGAATGAATTATATAACGTCTAAAACACACGGCTCCGTTCCAAACCCAAGGAAAGCTATCTAAAGCCTGCATAAGTTTGCATTGTAACTGTAATGGAACCTCATAAATGACTGATCTGAAACATTTATCATGGGTAGCACACAAATAGTGCACAAAAGATAGATATTTATCACAAATGAATAATCAACATTGCACTTGACACCACCTACTAAGCTGGTTTGCATTGGTTAAGACTGGTCTAGTGGTGTTAGAGTGGTTTTGTGCAATTGTCTAGTTAGAAAGCTCACATAAACACTACATAAGTTGATCTCTAGAACAGGTTTTTTTCATGTGATGTGATCATTTATGTGTTTTAAAATTGTAAGTTATAAGTGTTGTTCGGATCAGTACGCTGCTCATTTTACCGTCTGCTTTTTGAGACATTATACTGCTGAGAAATTAACTACATATATCTCTATTTTTCTAGCAAAGTGTACTCATGCATATCAGAAACTCATGGAAGATTATTTTTATGGTTATTAGATGTTTGTATATTCTGGTCTTGAATAACTACTGAATCCCAACATATGCTGTACTTTTTTGTATTTTGCACTGTGAAACAGGAGTGAGATTATTATTTTGTAAAATATTTAATGTTTAATTGTGGAAAATAAAAAGACTATGAAAACTCCTTGGTTTCGTTGACAAATATTATTCTTTCACGGGTCTGTTTTCCTCCCTTTCCTCTCATAAATCTGTTTTCAATATCTGTCATCACACATTATTATTAATTTTTTACTATATAACATGCACACAATTAATAGGCACACACATACAGACTTTATGAGTCTCTGTAAAATGTGTGAATTTAATGGAAATGCAGAGAGACGGACAGACTTGCAGGCAAAGGGTGGATGAAAAGTCCCACAGGAATACGATAACATTTCCATGTTCTGGCCCAGATAAAAATGGAGCGTACTATCAGTTCCTGTTTGACAGGAAGTGCTCTGGGGATGTGTTTAGCTTGGAGGGAAAATGAAGGCCTGAGTCTGAAAGAAGTTGCTGACCTTTTGTGTCACCTGTTATCTCATCAGAGACAAACACTGCTGCTGAGGAACAAACACACGAGCGGAAGCAACACGGCTAAACTTCCTTACAAAACATCATATAATGCTTAACAGATCATTAATAATGTGCATGCAAACCTGTGATGCAACATCAATTTCACTGTTCATATACAAAATAGGAATATTATATATATATAAATATATGAAAACTTCAGATGCAAAAGCCTGTCATCTGAAATTTTCTTCTAGAATGATCATTTTTATCAAGTTTGTATGTTTATGTTCAGTTATTTCACTTTAATGACAATGAAAATGACCTATTAATTGTCATTAAAGTAAAATTACTGAACCTAAATATACAAGCTTGATAAAAATGCAAAGATTTCAGATGGCACTTAGAGGCTTTTTCATCTGAAGTCTTAATATATATATAATATTCCTATTTTGTATATAAACAGTCATCATGTTATCATATTATTATTATGTTATCATATTATTATGTTAAGCATTACAAGATGTCTTGTTTTGTTATTGCATGGTGTTTTATTCACTATAATGACTGAAGATTCATGAACATTTGTAGAATGTCTGGTAAAGTTATTTTTACTGTTGTGTTTCTCTTTTACAATAATAATAATACTTAATTATTATATGGATTAATAAAATAATTATTAGTCTTAATAAAAGTGATGCTTACTTTGGCATGTTTTAATAAACCATCCATCCAGGTAAATTGTAAATCTATAAGATTCTCTCTATTATTTTATGTTTAGAGTAGGCCTATATACAAATATATTATTTTATATACTTTTTTTTTATATTAAATACATTTTGTATATTTTGAGACTTTTAAGTAGGCCTTATTATCTAATTCGTTTTTTCCAAAGTTCACTTAAATCTACAGTAGTCAACATGTGAAGTGGATCAAAACCTTTTCATCAAAGTTACACATGAATTTTGAACAATACCCGTTCTTGTCTTAGGACAACACTGATGAACTTCTCTGATCCACTTCACATGTGGACCACTGTAGATCAGGCCTACCTTGAGCTCGTCCGTGGAGATCTGTACGTGCATGTCTGGATTACTCTTCAGCACAGAAGGAGACCACACTGACCCCGCAGGGATCTCACATGTTCAGCTCATTTTGACAGCATGACTCAGCATGTCATTCCTCACATCTCACTGGAAAGGAAGAGAACATGACTCAATTCTTTGACTGTGAGCAAAACTGCCCTCAGAAATGGTTTTAAACAACGCTGTTACTACTTTCCCCCAGACCCACTCAAACATAGGCATGCAAAAGTGAGTTTTTTCTTTTCTTTTTGGTGCCATTTCAGTGGTTAACAGTGACTAAATAAAACAGGCGAATCAGTCACTCTGAGTAACACACTTGAAAAGGCAGACGGTGATTTGATGTCTTACACACATCATCTCTTCATTCTTTCCTTCTCTTTCTCTTTCGAGCTGAAATCCCCTCATCTGTGTTACCTGTTTTATGCCTGAGACAGACTGTGCGATTTCAGAAATACTATAATCACACTGTACATGTAAGGGATAATGAAGTGCGAGGCGGTTATAGCAAATACAAAATGTTTCAACTATATAACAACTATGTAACCCTCCGCTTCGCGTCGGGGTCGTGATCAGCCTGTCGGGGTTGTATTCGCTATCACAACCGCCTCGCTCTACATTATTCCGCTTATTACATGGCTACCTACCAAATAAATCAATAATTTGACACAAAATATTGATTTAAAAAGGACTTTATTCATTTAAAAACGATTGTATTGCTTCCGCTAAAGAAAATAGTCCGTTCCGTCTCTATGGTTAGAATCCTGCGTCCATAGCAACGCTCTATTTTTCATGGCAACGGTGTGTTATACTTCGCAGCGGTCGGTTATCAATATCAAATAACACACCGCATTCTACATTAGAATTCAACCAAGCCATGTAATAAGGATCTAATAAACTCGGGAAAGACATGTTCAGTATGTAGACTGTATGATGATCACACAGTGAATCGTAAGCTACGAAGCAAGTTAGTATAGAGGAATAAAACATCATCGGCATGTGCATAGTAGTGTAAACAAACAGAGCGAGATTAATCACACTTGGAAAATTGTGGTTTTTATGTGCGGTTGAAAAAAAGAGCGAAAGAGGAGAATATGTACAGAGTCATGGCGAGGGAAAAGAGGCCGACTTGGCATGACAATTTAGCAAATGTAGCTTGATGTGATTAGTTTAAAATTCTGATCAATATGCCATTTAATGATGCACTTTTATTGGCTAGTCACTAGATGTCACACAGAAATCAACATGATTGATCATTCATCCGGAACAGGCCAAAATCATACAATGTGTATGTGTTACAAGTAAAGTAATAAGTTAAAGGTGATGCTCTTCTCATTCCTGTCTGTATACGTAAAGTCCTCTAAAGGCCAAACACACACAAGACATCATCTTCGTGACCATATATTTCCACACGATCAGGTTGGAACTGCTTATTATTATTTACGAGAATTCATCATCAGCCTCTTAAAGAAGCAGATCTGGAAATAATATCCTGAACTTTAGTGTATAAATAGCTTTTAGCTTCTGTGATGGATTTAGACTGAGATTTTATGAAATGCTGAAGATCTTCTAACTATTTGCATTTAGTTTTAAACAGGTATTATTATTATTATTATTATTTCAGATTAGAGATAAACAGTAAATGACAAAGCAATGCCAGTTAAATGTGTCACATGTTATGATATAAATGGACATTTACTTGGAAACTTACTTGAAAGAGCTTCTTTTTTCTTGACAGGATGTGAGAATTTCAAGAATTTTGAATTTTATTTCCACCATGAAATAAAAACTTTTTTTATTCATATATTTGTTGAATATTAATAGAAAGTCAGTCATAACCGAAAGACAGATTTACAAAGACTGAGATTACATTCAATTCTCACATCACATTCTACACAACATACAGTAAGTTAAAGAAAAGAAAGAAAAAATAAATAAGTAAAGGAATAAAAGGAAAAGTAGAGTAGTATAAGTTTTAAAAAAATATAATATAAAACCATAATCCTCCAATAAAGAATACAGATACTTTGCTTTGGGACTTTTCATCCCTCTCAATGTCTCCAAGTATATTAGAAATTCCTCTTTAAAAACCAATAACGAATATTTTAGCAAAATGAAAAATTTCAGCAAAAGCAACAAGATACATTTTTACAAAAAAATTAAAACTAATAAATACAAAACTATAATTTGGACATTGCAACCTGCAATTGCAAGTTATATCTCGCTCACATTTCTAAGGAAAAAACATGTCAGAACTGAGAGGTCGCAATAAATAACCTTTTTTTTTTTATTATTCTGTGGCGGAAACAAGCTTTCATAAAAGAGAGAATGACACAGAGGCACGTAAGAGTGAATATCATCTAGTAAGTAGCCTATAATGCAGTTTGAACTTCATGTGGAGATTTACTCAACATTATAGCCTAATGCTGACTATATGTGCTTGGAATGAATTCATTACGTAATTTCACTCTGTCAGCACGTGACACTCATGACCTCCGTCTGAATGCAAGCAGGAGACTCCATTACATGTGTCATTCTGGTATATATATAGACCTAATTACAATTTATTCAAAGTAAGAAGAATTTAATTTGAAACTGCATCAAAATCGTGTCTGATTGCATACGGTTCATGTTGCTTTATTACCGGTCCAAGACAAAACTTTTATTTAAAAAACAGTCCGCTTAGATTTCGTCGTGTAAGATCCTTTTGACCAGGGGCAAAAACGGAGAGACCACTGCTGGCTGGTGAATGATTTTGAATTAGACAGACAGTGAGCGCCACCTGTTGGTTTAAAGGTGTCACTACACTTCTCCGCCTTTTACATAATTTCATTTTAAAGATTAATTTTAAGATTATTTTAGTTGAATATGTCAGACAAGATCCTGTATGTCAATTATGCAAGTGATGTTAAGATCACTATCAGATGTTGTTCATGAAAGCGAGGCTGTTGAGGGATAGACTTATCTGCTGTAAAAGGCTGTATAAAGCTCCTTCATCACTTATACTTTTCCACAGCTCATGTTGTCTGGAGATTTTTATCTTCTGACATTTCTTAGAAAGACATTTTTGCAGCGTTTTGACTGTTAATTGACTAGTTAATTTAGACACATGGAAACTCAAAATAGGCCTTATAAAGTGATTTGTGCGAATCTGAGGAGTTTTATTTTGAGGGGAATTTATATGAACCTGTATCTGAAGGAAATTGACTGTCTTCATGAAAATTTCGCTATCATTTTCCCCATCTTACCATGTGTACAGGAGTAATCGCTCTTCTTTTCCATAAAATGCCGGCCGTTTTTTTGTTCAGACTAACTATAGTTCCTGTCCTTGGCTCTGATTGGTTGAGTCGCATTCGAAAAATTGAAGTTTTTGGCATTTAGTATGAATATGTTGAATATGAATATAAAAGCGTTCAAAACTTACATCCTCTGACTTCCGGCCTATATTGATAAATGATTTTGATGACATCACTTCTCATCAGATTTTCTGTCCAATCAAATGCTCTCTAGAATCTGAATCCCCGCCCCCTACATTTTAAAGGGACGCAAAATTGCATAAAAATGTAAATAAATATTTTAATTGACTAACCGTTTTATAAAAGCAATAAGCCCCGTGAAGCCGTGGTTTACAGTGAATTTCAAACAGCTAAGGGGCATTGTCAAAACTTGTATTATTTGATATGTAAAGTTGATCAAATCGCCATTTTTGACGGTCATTTTACCTGATGTTGTTTCAGAAGTATAACAACAGAGGCTAAAGTTTTATTCTAACATCAGAATATTCCGGAAAGATTTCAACTGCTGATTCCAAGACATTTGTTTCAAAGAAAACCATTTGCAATGTTATGTAGGCATAACCAGTTGATTAATATGAACCAGGATAAAAAGAGGAGTAATAATGCAACATTTTTTGAGATCAAGTCTTGCACAAAAGGCTTAACCAACATCTCAAATATTTCCTGGAAGTTCATGGAAGTTTTCCATTTTTTTTTTCTCACTAATCTTAACATTGCACACACACACACACACACACACACACACAGCGGGGCCTGGTTTCTTGCAAAATGCAGTTTAAAATATTAAAGTCCCCCTGTAGTCAATCATGTAATCCCTTAAAACTCATCTTTAATCACCAAAATGAGACATTTAAACGTTTTGAAATATCTAAATTTAAAATATCTTCAATGTAACTCGGCACCCTTGCCTCATTTAGTATACGCGGCTCTATGAATATGCAAATGAGCCCCGCCTCCACTCACTCACTCAGACTATTCTCTGATTTTGCTGAATTCTGTTGTGTAGAGATAGTAAACTGATCGCAAGTATTGGAAATAATGATGCACCGAAATGATTTTTCACTGAAACATGGCAGACCTTTACTCTTTCTAGAGAGTGGGAGAATCCTGATATGTGGATCTTTGACGAACCCTTGTTTTTTAAAGGATCTTTTATCTGCTGATACCGTCAGAAATGCACTGATTTCTGCTGGAATATCTAGAATATGTGATATCAGAAGAGGATGCAAGTGTATAGAAGAAGAGCAATTGGCTGACAGATGATTTTGAAACTATACTCCCAATATCAGTGAGAGACTTCTTAAAGTTCTTCTTAACTTTAAAGTCCCCCTGTAGTCAATCATGTTATCCCTTAAAACTCATCTTTAATCACCAAAATGAGACATTTAAACGTTTTGAAATATCTAAATTTAAAATATCTTGAATGTAACTCGACACCCTTGCCTCATTTAGTATGCGCGGCTCTATTAATATGCAAATGAGCCCTGCCTCCACTCACTCACTCACTCACTCAGAGATCCACTGGTTGACGATCACACGTTGATCTGATTGGTTACAAGGTAGTTTGTGACGTCAGAAACACCAGCGATTTCAAAGCGTGTTTTTGAGACTGTCTTTGGTTCACTGCAGTTTTAAGGAGGAAATACTCAGCAATGCTGTCGACTTATGAACTTACACGTGATTTGCATATTAAAATTAGCATATTAAAAACACCACAGACATATAAACAACATTAAAAAAATAGATTTTTGTAGACTTTACCAATCATGTTGTCAATGAATTGAGAGCAAATACTGTTACAACTGGTGTGTAATATGTTTATTGTTGGTTGAATAGAAAACAAAACAAAAATTACAGGAGCAAAAAAATATTTTTCACATGAACACAAAATTACATTTCTAGCAGCTCAGCTTCAATAATCCTTTAAAATCCCTAATTTGTCATGATGATGAGGATGATGATGATGATTGAGGTTCAGAAAACAAGTGCTGCAGTTGTGTGAAGTGAGAACAGTTGAGTGAGACAATGCGAGGAGTTTTACTGCACTTTACTGACCAGTCATGGTAGTTCAGAATGAGAAATGGCTGTTAATCGAAGCCCTATATCGCCTGTTTCAGGCTTTATAGCATGTGTCGCTATAGTACACGTAAGCACCGGGTGGGACAGACACTCTCAGACACAATATATACAAGAGGTCACAGCGTTTGACCTCTCCCCGACCCCTAGAGGTCAACTCTGGTTTATCTGTGTATGCATATATGAGAAATGTACTTAAATGTAAGTACAGTTTTTGTTGTGTTGACAACTGTAAACGATATAATCGAGACGCCTGGTGGAAATGCAGTTTAGAGTATTTTGTGTGCAGACACATCAGAAAGTGCAGAAAGCAATCAGAAGAGACCTTTACTGTGTTTGCGCATCGGTTCAACATTTACAGAAAAATCAAGATTATTGCGTCCCCTAGATTAGATTCCTTTTGCAATATACAGGAAAATAGATGAATAAAAGTAGGATATAAACTGGCCTTGATAAAAACAGCATTGAAATGCATCAAGTGGACGGGATAAAAAGGCAGTTCTGTGAGGTAAGAAAAAACTGAAATTGTTGTTTTTATTGGTCGTCATGTAAAAGTATTCGCAACCTTTTTTTACTCAAATGAGATGAAACAGGATAAAAAAATATTTGATGATGCTAAAAAAAAAAAATAAAAAAAAAATTACATTTACTGGATCATATAAAGTTGAACATTACATACCAGAAAGAAGTTGGGTGGTTGGAGGTTAAAAAATAAAAAGATTTCTCACAAAAGCCTTAATCTTTAAATGTCTAGACGGTTAAAATGAACTAATAAAAGACATGAGAGAGAGAGAGAGACAAACAAAACACATTCCCTACATACAAGTTCGGCTGAAACCGGACAAAAGCGTTAATGGAAGACATAAGCGGCGTGAAGGCAAGAGCTTCTGATATTAACGTGAGCGGGAATGTCACTCAGTTATAATTTGTTTAAGGTGCACTTACTTTAGGACCATCAATATTTGACATTATTTTCATTTTCATAAATTAAGCATTTTCCTGCCCTATTATTATTACTGTAATGCAAAAAACATCTCAGTCGTGTTAATGTAATGTGAAAATGATTGTCAGATTAGTTGTATTGCCAATTATATATATATATATATATATATATATATATACAGTACAGGCCAAAAGTTTGGAAACATTACTGTTTTTAATGTTTTTGAAAGAAGTTTCTTCTGCTCATCAAGCCTGCATTTATTTGATCAAAAACACAGAAAAAAATGTAATATTGTGATATTAGAATTGTGATAGAACTGTGTCCAACACTCATAATAAATCAGAATATTAGAATAATTTCTAAAGGATCATGTGATAGACTGGAGTAATGATCCTGAAAATTCAGCTTTGCATCACAGAAATAAATGATAATTTAAAGTACAATAAATTGTAATAATATATCACAATATTACGTTTTTTTCTGTATTTTTGATCAAATAAATGCAGGCTTGATGAGCAGAAGAAACTTCTTTCAAAAACATTAAAAACAGTAATGTGTCCAAACTTTTGACCTGTACTGTATATATATATCATTATATTTATTGGATTTTTAATATGAACTAGATGTGTTTTTTCTTGAGGTCCACCCAAATATTCATGCTCTAAATTCCATTATTGATAACAAGTGTTGCATAACAGAGATTTATGAATCCAGCGTGCAATAATGCGCAGGCGGGTGATGAAAAATGAAAAACGTCTGCACTCCCTGAGTTCCTGAACGTGTCTGTCTGTCTCTCTCGGTCTCGGTCTCCGGCTCTCACGCATATAAAAACACACCCATCAGTAAAAAAAAAAATGGCACGACCAAAACTCTACGGAGAGATTTTACCGTTTGGATGATCAGGTAGAGAGAAACACAGAGATCATGGCTTTCAGATCCATGAATCCGCACGGACAAACCCACTGCAGGAGACTAATCAACACAGACTAAACGCACCAGGGTCCGACAGGTGTCATTACGTAACCATAAAACAGACTTCTGAGGTATGCACGATTACTTCTCTTTCCAATAAAGACATCAACGCTGCTTGTCTGGTTTCCAGTCTGAATATCTACAAATTCTTAAATCAAGATGCATTTACTAGTAAAATTAGATAAGATATTATGTCTTGTTTTCTGGGGGAATTAATCAAAATGAAGTGAGTTTTTGCTTAAAACTAGCAAAATGATCTGCCAATGGGGTGAGAAAAATGGTTATAATTCAAACAGAAACAAGATTATTTTTCTTACCACATGGACTGATCATATTGCTAGTTTTAAGCAAAAACTCACTTCATTTTGATTTATTTCCCCAGAAAACAAGACATAATATCTAATGGCATTTTACTACTTTAGTAAATACATCTTGATTTAAGATTTTTTATTTATTTTATATATACAGTACAGGCCAAAAGTTTGGACACACTCTAAAGGATCATGTGATAGACTGGATGTCACATGTGACACTGAAGACTGGAGTAATGATCCTGAAAATTCAGCTTTGCATCACAGAAATAAATGATAATTTAAAGTATAATAAATTGAAAACCATGTATTTCTAAATTGTAATAATATATCACAATATTACATATTTTTTCTGTATTTTTGATCAAATAAATGCAGGCTTGATGAGCAGAAGAAACTTCTTTCAAAAACATTAAAAATAGTAATGTGTCCAAACTTTTGGCCTGTACTGTATATATATTTGGACTGGAAACAAGCCAAAAATACTAAGTAAGAAAAGCATTTTTTGCAGTGAATCAATCAGTTCAGCTAAACATGCATCTTTAGTCACCAGAAAACATGATCACACAGTACTAAAATCTGAAGAGGTGTCTAGTGGTCTGATGAAACCTGCAGGATTGAGGCAGTTTGGTTAAGATCGTGACCATATCGTTTGCTTTTTAAACAGGCCATCTAATGAGTTCTGAGAAGAATGTACCCGAAACGAGGTTAATTAGCTCATACGGACAGAAACCGCCGGGGCTTCTGGGAAATAACCGACAAAAAGTACAGCATACGTGCAAAAGAGAGAAACTACAGCTCTGCTCCAAACACTAGTGAGACCGAGACAAAATCATAACCATCATACAAGTGCATGTTTCTATAGCCAAATGTATACTTCTGCACAATTTTTGTGTCTGTGCACAACAGCGCATGCGCAAGGTGAGTGTGGAGACAGAAGAGTCCACTAGGTGGCGATACGCAGCTGTGATGTACTGTGCAATAGTCGAAGAAGAGATACAAAACAACACGCTGGTCCAAGAACCGTAAACAAAGCAGCATATCAATAGGATTGGGTATCATTCAAAAATGTCCGATACCAGTTCTTTTTTTTATACCAATTTTATGAAATCCGTTTTATCAAGATTACATTAAAGGAACACGCCGACTTTTTGGGACTTTAGCTTCTTCACCGTATCCCCCAGAGTTAGATAAGTCCACACACACCCTTCTCATCTCTGTGCGTGCCGTAACTCTGTCTGACGCACCCACCGCTAGCCTAGCTTAGCACAAAGACTGGAGGTAAATGGCTCCAGCTAGCATACTGCTCCCAATAAGTGACAAAATAACGCCAACATTTTCCTATTTACATGTTGTGATTTGTATAGTCACAGTAGTAGCAGTGCTTCGCCTTCTGAGAATATAGTTCCCAGTATGTATACGGATAGAAGATGGCTGTGTGTCATGTGACCTTGTTATTCGTACACGCTGTGACTATACAAATCACAACATGTAAATAGGAAAATTTTGGCGTTATTTTGTCACTTATTGGGAGCAGTATGCTAGCTGGAGCCATTTACCTCCAGTCTTTGTGCTAAGCTAGGCTAGCGGTGGGTGCGTCAGACAGAGTTACGGCACGCACAGAGATGAGAAGGGTGTGTGTGGACTTATCTAACTCTGGGGGATACGGTGAAGAAGCTAAAGTCCCAAAAAGTTGGTGTGTTCCTTTAAATATTAACCCCCCCCCAAAAATTTTTTTTTTTTTAACAGACGTATAGACTCATATAGGCCACTAGGGGGTGGAATATATGCCTCATCTAAATCAATATTTCTCTTAGATGATCTCACTGGTTTTTGGAACAGAGATTGAGAAAAGCTAATGACTGCTCTCACCAAACACGTCAGACATGTTTTAGTTATCGACCAAAACAAAGACACAATCAAAAGAAAAAAACAGCTTCAAATGTCACGTTCTTCACATAATAATTCACTAATACTCATAAACATGGCCCACTATGTATAATACTACTGTGTTGTTTTGCTTAGAGCAATCTGTTCTTTCCATTCTTAAACAGAATCACAGATGTGACAGTTTTACAGGTCAGATCACGCTTTGATTGTCTTCATAAGAACCTCAAAGTCCATTCAATTCAAATGCCAGATTTTCTTTCTTTTTTTTTCAATGTAACAAACGAGACACAATACATATAACCAAAATATAAATTCTTAAAAAAATACAATAAATGGGAGTCAAATGTGGAAAAAAGACACATATTTAGATTTTTAAAAACATAGTTCTAGCAAATGTAGTGATTCTGTCCTTGAGTGGATCTCACAAAAAAAAAATAAAAATAAAAATTCAATATATGTCTGGGTCATATTTTACCCTAAAAATAAGAAATTATATTTTGCATAAACGGTGCACTGAAAAAAATAATTGGTATAGGATTTATATCAAAACAATTTTCACTCAGAAATGACAAGTAACACATTGGATTAAACATGACGTTTTTAAGTAGAAAAAAAATTAAAAAAAATATTTTCTCCTATAATCTGTTTAATTTACAACTTCAAAAAAATATTTTTTTATATTCTAGTATTCGTTGTACTGATTTAATTTATTCATCCGGATTTTATGTCTTTGTTTGCTGTATTGTGATGATGAAAATAAGATTGTTTTCGCATTATATAAATTTGGTGGAAAATGTGCTTAATTGTCAAAAAAAAAAAAAAAAATTATGCAAAATATAATTTCTAATTATTTTCTTTATTGATTCCTAGCTCTACGGATGCTTTAGTTTTCATCTGGCTCAAGGCTCATGGCACAGTTTGTGAACTCCTTAGTGCATAGCTGATCACTGAACTAAATCTAGCAGATATAACTAAGGACAGAGGATTATTTTAAAAAACACAAAAAATCCATAAAAATGAATCCTCGTTTAATGTGCATTTCTACATAATTCATAAGCGATACGCTAACAGCTTCGGTACGGTATGCTAAAATAAATCACGGCTGAGGTTATCAATGTCGATAGCAGAAAGTGCACGAAGAAAGACGGATTTTTCTCATAAAATCTTACGCTAAAAAAAAATCTAAAGCATACAAATCTGATTTGCATAATCTAGAAAATAAATGGAAATAAAGATCTACAGTATCAAGCTCTTTTTTTCTCTCTGTAAAACACGTCAAATTGATGAAGGTTTTGTTTTCCTTTTTAAAGGTCCTAATTGAAGCGATGGCTCCCGCACTACCTGAGCTCTCCGTTCAGTGTCCGCTCGAACACGAGCCGGGGATTCCGGCACGGATCCGCATTGGGAAGTCGTTCAGTCGCTTTCGGGAGCTGGTGGAAACGGCAGCGTGGGATTGGACGATCACATCTCCTCTCCGGAACAGAAGAAGAGCAAGGGGGAAAGCCTTGAGACCTCGAGTTTGATTAGAGACAAGCAAAGAGGAGATACACCATCTCTGACACACACTGATGAATCCCTGCAGAGAGAGAGGAACAACAGACGTCACACACACACACACACACACACGTAAGCTGGGGTGCCAGTTTTTCATGTCACACATCAAATATTAAGCTTGAGCAGCCCTTCATCTATCTCAGATGTAAAGAGTCAGAGTCCAAAATTAACTTTTTTGGCAATCGCAAGCCATTTCGGTAACACTTTATTTTACAGTGTCCTTGTTACATATGTTACATGTACTTACCATAGTAATAACAGTCAATTATGCATAATTACATGCAACTAACCCTCAACCTAATCCTACCCTAACCCTATAGTAAGTACATGTAGTTGATTAATATTACTCAGTACTTAAATATATAATTACACTGTAACACTGACACCTTAAAATAAAGTGTAACCCATTTCTAAGCATGCATGAAAAGTGTATTTTGCAATTTATTTATTTTCGTATATAGTGGACCGCACTGAAAACCAGCTATTAAATAAAAAAAACTGGAATACGTTTTTGAAATTTTTAACAATTTAAAAGGAAGAAATGCTAAATGAGTTATTTTTTATACTGTAAAACAAATCTGAAATTTACGGTAAAAAAAAAAAAGAAGCATTTTAAGTTTGATATATATATATATATATATATATATGTAGTGTGTTATGTAGTTTATATATATATATATATAAACTACATAACATACTACATACGATATAAAAATTTAACTACAATTAACATGAAAACTAAAACTATAAAAGCTCATTAAAAAAAACTTTAATAAAACTAAAATAACACTGCTGGCAATTCATGTTTTTTCCCGCTGTAAATTGTGGTTACACTTTATTTTAAGGTGTCATTGTTACAGTGTAATTATATATTTAAGTACTGAGTAATATTAATCAACTACATGTACTTACTATAGGGTTAGAGTAGGATTAGGGTTTGGTTGAGGGTTAGTTGCATGTAATTATGCATAATTTACTGTTATTACTATGGTAAGTACATGTAACATGTAACAAGGACACTGTAAAATAAAGCGTTACCTACATTTTATATATATATACACACATTGTATTGTATGTCCCCTTACATTTATTACAGTTTAACGCAGCATTTTTCCAGTCTTTTACTGTTGAAACTGAACCTGATTTTTACAGTAGCTGCTACCTTTGTGTGTGTGTGTGTGTGGGCTTCATATGTGCGTCTCCATGTCGGTGTATCCTGGCAGCATGTCTCCGTTGGAGCAGTTCTTCAACATCTTGTCCATGCTGGGGTCGTCGACCTCCTTCTGCCGCCTCTGCGCGCGCCGGTGCACCAGAGGCACGAAGAACATCACGATTCCCCCCACGATTGGAGGAATCCCAGCCAGATAAAACGCCACGTAGTAGTTTTTAAAATGGTCGCGAAGAAGACCTGAGAAAGAAGATGTGATGTAGAAAACAAGAACAGATATGAGAGATGAAACGACATTATCACAAAATATCTGATGAGGTAAAGGCTGAAGAGCATCTCATATAACCCCATGAGAAGGAAATGTTGTTACTATTATTGTTGCAAGCTTTAAATAACTGTTTATATTTAACTGTATATATATATATATACAGTACAGGCCAAAAGTTTGGACACATTACTATTTTTAATGTTTTTGAAAGAAGTTTCTTCTGCTCATCAAGCCTGCATTTATTTGATCAAAAAAAAAAAAATTTATATTGTGATATATTATTACAATTTAAAATAATTGGTTTTCAATTTATTATACTTTAAATTATCATTTATTTCTGTGATGCAAAGCTGAATTTTCAGGATCATTACTCCAGTCTATCACATGATCCTTTAGAAATCATTCAAATATGATGATTTATTATGATTGTTGGACACAGTTCTGCTGCCTAATATATTTGATGAATAAAAGGTTAAAAAGAACTGCATTTATTCAAAATAAAAAAATATTTTCTAATAATATAAATCTTCTTTACTATCACTTTTTATCAGTTTAACACATCCTTGCTGAATAAAAGTATTGATTTATTTCAAAAAAAGAAAGAAAAAAAATGACTGACCCCAAATGACTGACCAGTCGTGTATATTGCTGTTACAAAAGATTTCTATTTTTAAAACATTTGCTTCTTTTTTTTTTTTTTTTTTACTTTTTATTCATCAAAGTATCCTAAAAAAGTATCACAGGTTATGAAAAAATATTAAGCAGCAGAACTGTTTCCAACTTTGATAATGAATCATCATATTAGAATGATTTCTAAAGGATCATGTGATAGACTGGAGTAATGATCCTGAAAATTCAGCTTTGCATCACAGAAATAAATGATCATTTAAAGTATAATAAATTGAAAACCAATTATTTTAAATTGTAATAATATATCACAATATTAAATTTTTTTCTGTATTTTTGATCAAATAAATGCAGGCTTGATGAGCAGAAGAAACTTCTTTCAAAAACATTAAAAATAGTAATGTGTCCGAACTTTTGGCCTGTTCTGTATATATATATATATATACTATATCCAGAGGTGGAAAATATATTAACATTTTTTTTTAAATGTTTAATATTTTTATCATATATTTATATTATTTATATGATGATTTTAATTTTTTTATATACATTGTCCATTGTCTGTGTGTGTATATATATATATATATACACTGCTCAAAAAAATAAAGGGAACACTTTTTAATCAGAGAATAGCATCAAGTCAGTTAAACTCCTGGGATATTGATCTGGTCAGTTAAGTAACAGAGGGGGTTGGTAATCAGTTTCAACTGCTTTAGTGTTAATGAAATTAACAGCAGGTGCACTAGATGGGCAACAGTGAGACAACCCCCAAAACAGGAATGGTTTTACAGGTGGAGGCCACTGACATTTTTTCCCTACTCATCTTTTCAGACTGTTTTTCACCAGTTTTGCATTTGGCTAGGGTCAGTGTCACTACTGGTAGCATGAGGCGATACCTGGACCCTACAGAGGTTGCGCAGGCAGTCCAGCTCCTTCAGGATGGCTCATCAATACGTGCCATTGCCAGAAGGTTTGCTGTGTCTCCCAGCACAGTCTCAAGAGCATGGAGGAGATTCCAGGAAGACAGACAGCTACTCTAGGAGAGCTGGACAGGGCCGTAGAAGGTCCTTAACCCATCAGCAGGACCGGTATCTGCTCCTTTGTGCGAGGAGGAACATGATGAGCACTGCCAGAACCCTACAAAATGACCTCCAGCAGGCCACTGGTGTGAATGTCTCTGACCAAACAATCAGAAACAGACTTCATGAGGGTGGCCTGAGGGCCCGACGGCCTCTAGTGGGCCCTGTGCTCACTGCCCAGCACCAGGGAGCTCGATTGGCATTTCCCATTGAACACCAGAATTGGCAGGTCCGCCACTGGTGCCCTGTGGTTTTCACAAATGAGAGCAGGTTCACCCTGAGCACGTGACAGACAGGAAAGGGTCTGGAGAAGCCGTGGAGAATGTTATGCTGCCTGTAACATCGTTCAGCATGACCGGTTTGGTGGTGGGTCAGTGATGGTCTGGGGAGGCATATCCATGGAGGGACGCACAGACCTCTGCAGGCTAGACAATGGCACCCTGACTGCCATTAGGTATCGGGATGAAATCCTTGGATCCATTGTCAGACCCTATGCTGGTGCAGTGGGTCCTGGGTTCCTCCTGGTGCACAACAATGCCCGGCCTCATGTGGCGAGAGCATGCAGCCAGTTCCTCGAAGATGAAGGAATGATACCATTGAAGGGCCACCACGCTCACCTAACCTACATCCAATAAAACACCTCTGGGACATTGTGTTTCGGTCCATCTGACATCACCTGGTTGCACCTCAGACTGTCCAGGAGCTCAGTGATGCGCTGGTCCAAATCTGGGAGGAAATACCCCAGGACACCATCCGTCGTCTCAGTAGGAGCATGTCCCGACGTTGTCAGGCATGCATACAAGCATGTGGGGGCCATACAAACTACTGAGAACCATTTTGAGTTGCTGCAATGAAATTTCAGCAAAATTGACAAGCCTGCTGCATTATTTTTTCACTTAGATTTCCGGGGTGTCTTTGAATTCAATCCTCTGTAGGTTGATTATTTTCATTTCCATCAAACGATGTGGCATCCTTTCGTTCATAACACATTACCCAGTCCATATTAGTATAGATATCCAGCATGATATTTTTCCCCATTGAGATCTGATGTGTTTTCAAAGTGTTCCTTTAATTTTTTTGAGCAGTGTATATATATACACACAATTCAAATTATATTTAATACAATTTAAAAACAACATTTAAATATATATTACAATATACAAATACAAAAGATTATGAAGATGTGTTTTTGTGACATTTATGCACTGTTTAAAGCACAAATTTGTTTCTTTTTGTTACATGATTTATATTTTATATATTTCTTGGACATTCTTGTCATACCACATACTAGTGAATTGTTTTGTGTGTGTGTGTGTGTGTGTGTGTGTGTGTGTGTGTGTGTGTGTGTGTGTGCGTGCGTGCGTGTGAAAATGAAAAATCAAAAGAACAGTTAAAAGAAAATAAAGCTTTCCTTTACAATAACATAAGACAGAGATGAAAGTAAATGATGAAAATGTCATGTTGACTTTAAATAAAAAGACTGCTAAAGAATGGAACTAATGCGATTCAAATTCAGCTGAGACTCCCCACTATGACGGCCACATTAAAATGCTCTCGATTTCAATATCCTTCTCCAGGGATTTCAATGAGGCTTGAGGTCTGGAACGAATCTCAAGCAAAACAACTACACAAGCGGTTCAGACTCTGGTAAGACTCTCCCCAGCCTCTGATACAAAAGATATAAGACCACTTGAAACTTAAATAAATAGACATTTAGAAGTCCGATCACGGTTCCAAGTGTGTGAAATAACAGCATGTGACGGCCAATCCAAACCTAGCCGTAGCGCTCCTGCCGTGAAGGCCGACGCTTTGAAACGAGATCCTATGAATGATGCTTCAGGTTCTCAGCGTTCCTGAATCCGACCCGGAGTTCTGACAGGTAACGTCAGTGTTTTACAAATGAACCTTGAGACCTGCAAATATATAAGGTCCATTTACTGGAGTACAAGTAGATGTTATAATGTCTAATGCTTCAAAATGAAAGCTTGGATTTGGATTGGGAACTGAAAACATATGGAGACCGTCGCTGAACAAGAGCATTTATGTCAACAGTCCAAAATAAATATGCTCACGGGGAGACCTTGGAATTTACCCTCCAAAATAAATCTTATTCCTGTCCACCGGACGCATAAACTTGGGAAAACACTTAGCCTGTTGTGTGTGTGTGTGTGTGTGTGTCTTCTCTGGGAAACGCAGCCAAGATCAGCATGCTGGCTGATTAAATCACATTTTCATTATTTATCTACAAGTTGTATATAAAGATTTTATTGTGTCTTTAGATGGACATTAGTTACGCTGCATGGAAGAGAGGAATTCACTTGCAGCACAAAGACCATTGAGCAAAAAATAAATCAATTATATATATATATATACACACTACCATTCAAAAGTTTGGGGTCAGTAAGATTCTTTTATGTTTTTGATACAAGTCTATGGAAGCTTGTTTCCACCACAGAATAAAAAATAAAAAAGGTAATTGCGACTTTTTATCTCACAATTGCATGATATAAAGTCGCAATTGTGTTATAAAGTCCATTTCTAAGGAAAAAAAGGACTGACTTTTTTCTCAGAATCGCATGTTTATATCTCACAATTCTGACTTTATAACATGCAACTGTGAGATATAAAGTCAGAATTGTGAGATACAAAGTTGCATTTGTGTGTTATGAAGTCAGAATTGCAAGATATAAACTTGCATTTGCGTGTTATGAAGTCAGAATTGTGAGATATTAACATGCAATTCTGAGAAAATAGAATTTTTTCCATAGAATTGGACTTTATAACACGCAAATGCTACTTTATATCACACAATTGCAACTTTATATCACACAGTTGCAACTTTATAACACAATTGCAACTTTATAACACGCAAATGCAACTTTATATCACGCAATTCTGACTTTATATCACGCAATTCTGACTTTATATCACACAAATGCAACTTTATATCACACAATTCTGACTTTATAACACGCAAATGCAACTTTATATCACGCAATTCTGACTTTATATCTTGCAATTCTGAGAAAGTCAGAATTGCGTGATATAAAGTCGCATTTGCGTGTTATAAAGTTAGAATTGTGTGATATAAAGTCGCATTTGCGTGATATAAAGTCGCATTTGCGTGATATAAAGTCGCATTTGCGTGATATAAAGTCGCATTTGCGTGTTATAAAGTCAGAATTGTGTGATAGTGAATAGTGAGATGTAAAAGCGCAGTTGTGAGATAAAAAGTCTCAATTGTCTTTTAAAATGTTGTATTCTGTGGCTGCTCGTTGGCACTTGTTTATTGCCAAAAGTTCACCAACAAATCATCATTATTTGCTCACCCTCATATTATATCACATTTCTACTGCAACGCATTCACAGGACTTCTAAATAATCAGGTCATATGGTTATGAAATATGGCCCCTCACCTGCGAGTGGTGGTCCGGCTGTCATCGGTATGGCCATGAGGCCGAGGAGGTATCCGATGGCTTGAGACGCCTGCATCGGCCCGACCAGCTCGAAGGCGATGGGAGCCATGATGGTGATGAAACAGCCGTCACAAAAACCCATCAATACGAAAACCACCACCAGACCCTCGAACGTGGCGCACTGAGGTATCATCATCGACATCAGACCCAGCAATATGAACGAAGCCACCTACACACACATAAACACACACACTCGTCTCAGAACGTAGAAAGTTTGATCCATCAAACCTTCATTTAATCTAATAAATTTAAGTAGAACAATACCATAGAAAAGGGCTTTTATATATATAGGGCTATTATATACTGTGTCATATATACAGGGCTATTATATACTGTATCATATATATAGGGCTATTATATACTGTGTCATATATATAGGGCTATTATATACTGTGTCATATATTATTATTATTATTCCTGTAGGCTCCTTATGGAGCATAGGGCTGCAACAACACCATGCCAACGCACTCTGTTCTGGGCTGTTTTCTTCAGCTGAGTCCATGTCACTCCGGCATCCTTCACTTCGCTCTCGACTGACCTTCTCCACGTCTGTTTGGGCCGTCCCACTTTCCTTTTTCCTTGTGGGTTCCAGTCTAGTGCTTGCCTTGTGACGTTGTCGATTGCTTTGCGAAGTGTGTGACCTATCCACCCCCATTTTCTTTTCTTGATGTCCTTGCCGACTGGGTTCTGGTTGGTTCTGCTCCATAGGTCTGTATTGGAAATCTTCTCAGGCCACCTGATGTTGAGAATGTGGCGCAAGCACTTATTGACAAATGTCTGTATCTTGTTGGTGATGGTGTTGGTAACCCGCCATGTTTCGGACCCATAGAGGAGGACTGCTTTCACGTTGGTGTTAAAGATGCGGACTTTGTTGCGCTGGGATAATGCCTTGGAGTTCCAGATGGGCCGCAGGGTGTTGAACGCTACCCTTTCTTTGCTAATCTGGCTCTTAACATCAACATCTGCGCCGCCATCAATGTTGACCACGCTTCCTAAATACACAAAGCGGTCGGTCTCCACCAGGTCTTCTCCCTGTAGCTGCAGTGGCTGATGTAGTCGGTTGTTCATCCGCATCACCACTGTTTTCTTGATGTTGTTTTTCAGGCCGGTCTTCTCTGCCTCCCCCGCTAGCCGCGTTAGCTTTGACTGTGCATGCTGCTGTTTGTGGGACAGGAGGCCGACGTCGTCCGCAAAATCCAGGTCCTCTAGATGTTTGGTAAAGGTCCACTGGATGCCGGTGTTGCTGCCCTCTGTGGTTCTTCTCATGATCCAGTCTAAGACGATCAGAAAAATTGTCGGCGAGAGCATACAACCTTGCCTCACTCCTGTCTTCACTGCGAAGGGGTCTGTCAGCTTCCCGTTGTGAATAATCTGACAAGATGAGTCCTCGTAAAGCTGCTGGATGATGTTTATGAGCTTTTGCGGGATTCCGTAGTGCTGCATCAGCTTCCAGATGATCTCCCCGTTGACACTGTCGAACGCTTTTTCAAAGTCAACGAAGGTCGTGTACAAAGGAGTCTGCCATTCGATAGATTGCTCGATGATGATACGCAAGGTGGCGATATGGTCTATACATGAACAATCTTGTCTAAATCCTGCCTGTTCTGTTCTCAGCCTCTTATCTAGAGCCTCCTTCAATCTCTCTAGGATGATTCTGGTCAGCACCTTGCTGGGGATGGACAGCAGCATGATTCCTCGCCAGTTGCAGCACTGGGAAAGATCACCTTTCTTGGGAAGCTTTACCAAGTACCCAAGCTTCCAGTCGGCCGGCACTTGCTCCTGTTCCCATATCTTCACCAGGAGGGGTTGCAACATCTCTGCTGCTGCTGCCGCATCTGTCTTTAGAGCTTCTGGGGGGATGCCGTCAGGGCCTGGTGCCTTGCCGTTCTTCAGGGACTTGATGGCTTTGATGATCTCTGCCTTGGTTGGTGGATTGGTGTTGATACAGAGGGGTTTTTCTGCTGGTGGTATGTCAGGAACTGTTTGCGGTGGTGGTCTGTTAAGAATTTCTTCAAAATGTTCCCTCCATCTTTTCCTTTGCCCCTCATCACTTGTGATGGTTCTCCCATTCTTGTCCTTGACTGACTTACTCGGGTTGAAGCTCTTCCCTGACAAGGCCCGGGTAATCTCGTATACTCTCCTCATGTTTTTCTGCTTAGCTGCTTTTTCTGCCTCTTCTGTCAAGTTGTGTACAAATTGTCTTTTGTCCTGTCTTGCGCCCTTCTTCACTTCCCGGTTTGCCTCCCAATACTGTGCTCTAAGGTCTGTCTTCTGTTGTTGGTCGCAGCATCTGTTGATTTTCTGTTTCAGCTCCCTCCTCTTCTCTATCTTCTCCCATGTTCCCTTCGTCATCCACTCCTTCTGCTCCCTCACTTTCTTCCCCAGAACTTTGGTGCACGCATCCTTCCAGGTCTTCTGTATCTCTGTCCAGTGGTTCTCTACTGACTCTTCGGCCAACTCTGCCAGCGCCTCGAACCTGTTCCTGACTTCACAGTTGAACTCTTCCGCTTTCTTTTTGTCTTTCACAAGCTGTACGTTGAACTTGTGGTATGCTCTTCCTGAAGAGTCACGGAAGGATCTCAGCTTGGTCCTCAGTGTTGCCACCAACAACTGATGGTCGGAGGCTGCGTCAGCGCCGCGCCTTACTCTGACGTCCAGCACACCTCGTCTCCACTTTCGGTCAACGGTGAAGTGATCAATCTGATTTTCCGTCTTCCCATCAGGTGAAGTCCAAGTGGTCTTATGGATCCTTCTGTGAGGGTAAATGGTGCCACCTATTACTAGGTCGTTGAAAGAACAGAAGTCTATAAGCAAATCTCCGTTCTCGTTGCAGGTACCTACGCCATGTCTGCCCATGATGAGTTCTCTGTCTGTGTTGTCGTCACCCACCTTTGCGTTCAAGTCGCCCATGACGATCTTCATGTCTCTGCGCGGAGTCCGGTCTAAAAGGGACTGCAAAGAACTGTAGAAGTCTTCCTTTTCCTCTTCCTGCGCTGTGTTTGTAGGTGCATAGCACTGGATGATGGTGGTCTTCCTTCCCTTGGAGTTGAACCTGGCTGCCATAAGTCTTGGTGAGACGGGCTCCCACGCCATCAGCGCTCTCGTAGCCTCTGGCGCCAGCAGTAGTGCGACTCCTTGGGTGTGATCGTGTTCCATGTCTTCATGTCCGGAATAGATGATGGTTTCTCCTGAAGACAGTCTGGTCTGGCCGCGCCCATTCCATCGGGTCTCACAAAGTCCGAGAACCTTGATGTTGTATTTTTCCATCTCTCTGGCCACCTGTGTTGATTTGCCACTCTCGTATAGGGTTCTGATGTTCCAGGTCCCTTTCCTGGTCTTGGCCTTGGTCGTGAGAAGACTTGTCGGAGAGCTGGTTTCCCGAAGGCTTTCACCAGCACGCGTCATGGGCCCCACTGAAGAGAAGTCTTCCCGTCCAGGCAGTTGTTGGGATGTATTTGTTTTCGTTGCAGTTTCTGTAGGTTTTTTTTTTTTTTTTTTTTACGGGGTGGGGTTGCTAGCCCCACGCCCAACCCTCCTATGACTGTGTCATATATAGGGCTATTATATACTGTATCATATATATAGGGATATTATATACTGTGTCATATATATAGGGCTATTATATACCGTGTCATATATATTGGGCTATTATATACTGTGTCATATATATAAGGCTATTATATACTGTGTCATATATATAGGGCTATTATATACTGTATCATATATACAGGGCTATTATATACTGGGGGGGTTAAAAAAGAAAAAGAAAAAATCACACAGAGAGCCCTGTCAGCTGGTATTATTATTAAAGGTTAAAAATATAATATATACTTTTAAAATATAAAATATATAAAATAATATATAATAATATAAATATAATGGGTTTTTTATTATAATAACAACGTTATAATATTTTAATGATATACGTAAAAAATATAATAAATATGTAGCCTAATATAGTGCACATATTTAGCAAAATACTTATAAATACAAAATAGCTAGCCCTGTATATATTGAGATCATATGAAAAAGATTCTCATCACTAATGAGAAAAGAGCATGCATATAGACCTTGAGAAACACTGACGCCACTGATGACCTTGTGACCTCGAGTGTCTCTGATTTCATTTCATGCTCTGGCGGCATCGCATCAGCGCTGCTGAATTCTTCCGGTTATGGAAATATTCATCACAAACATTCCGTACCTGCAAGTAGATTTTATTTACTCCGGGAATGAGGTCTCCGATCTTCCCAAACATCAGTCGACCGACTCCAGACGACGCTCCGATACACACGAGCAGAAGCCATTCCCTCTGAGTGTCTACAAACCGCTCCTTCACATAGCTCATCTGTACCGACACAGGAAACACATCAGGAGATTAACATTATTTAATTATCTGTCTATCTACAGTATCTATAACTATCTATGATGTCTGTCTGTCTATTTATCTATAATGTCTATCTGTCTATTTATCTAAATCTGTCTGTCTGTCTCTCTATCTATAATGTCTATCTGTCTATTTATCTATCTATGTCTGTCTGTCTATTTATCTATATCTGTCTGTCTGTCTATCTATCTATAATGTCTATCTGTCTGTCTATTTATCTATCTATCTATAATGTCTGTCTATTTATCTATCTATGTCTGTCTGTCTGTCTATCTATAATGTATGTCTGTCTGTCTATCTATCTATAATGTCTGTCTGTCTGTCTGTCTATCTATCTATCTATCTATAATGTCTATCTGTCTATTTATCTATCTATGTCTGTCTGTCTGTCTGTCTGTCTGTCTGTCTGTCTGTCTGTCTATCTATCTATCTATAATGTCTATCTGTCTATTTATCTATCTATGTCTGTCTGTCTGTCTGTCTGTCTGTCTATCTATAATGTCTGTCTGTCTATCTATAATGTCTGTCTGTCTGTCTGTCTGTCTATCTATCTATCTATCTATAATGTCTATCTGTCTATTTATCTATCTATGTCTGTCTGTCTGTCTATCTATCTATCTATCTATCTATCTATAATGTCTATCTGTCTATTTATCTATCTATGTCTGTCTGTCTGTCTGTCTGTCTATCTATAATGTCTGTCTGTCTGTCTGTCTGTCTGTCTATCTATCTATCTATAATGTCTATCTGTCTATGTATCTATCTATGTCTGTCTGTCTATCTATCTATAATGTCTATCTGTCTTTATATCTATCTATGTCTGTCTGTCTGTCTGTCTATCTATAATGTCTGTCTGTCTGTCTATCTATAATGTCTGTCTGTCTGTCTGTCTATCTATCTATCTATAATGTCTGTCTGTCTATCTATCTATAATGTCTGTCTGTCTGTCTGTCTATATATATATATATATATCTGTCTGTCTGTCTGTCTGTCTATATATATATATATATATCTGTCTGTCTGTCTGTCTGTCTATCCAATATAAATATAAAAATATGAAGCAGCACCGCTGTTTTCAACATTGATAATAATCAGAAATGCTTCTTGAGCATCAAATCATTATATTAAAATGATTTCTGAAGAAACAAAATGCTACTGAATCTGAAACAGAATTTCAGGAGATCCCACAGACAACATGGAACAATGTTAAAACTGAAACTCAATAATGTGACACCAGGAGTTAATGACGCTGGAAATTAAGCTTCCCATCACAGGAATAAGTTACATTGTAAAACGTATTAAAATAGAAAACAGTTCTTTTAAATTGTAATAATATTCCACAATATGTACAAAATCGTACAAACCCCAATCTTATGAACGATAGTCTGTCTGTCTGTTTGTCTAACATCAAATGATCTTTTTATAGCTCCACTCCACAGTATCTTGTCCAAACACATAAACATTCATCTCTGGTTGATATAGAAGTGCTAGTTAAGTGTGATTCCCGTGACTCGGTAACCACCGCTGGACTGAACGGCTGGCTTTGTGTGGCCATCGTCTTCATCAAAGCCCCTTTTCTTCAGCCTCATCAACCACGGCATTAATGCGCCTCTGTGGTGGGAACACAGGAAAGCCAGCTATAAGTTGAATATTTCCGCTCATAGACGCCCTTGTTGAGGTCATGGGGTTAAAAAAAAAAAAAATCCTTTAGAAGCGTTTCCTGACCCTAGAGATCACAGTCTTTTGAAAACGGCTTGAATGAGAAAACCTTAGGGGCACTTCAAAAGCCATGAGATTTCACATTTAGGTTTAATGCGAAGGAAGGGCTTTCCTATTTCACCACAGAGCGGCGAGGGTCACACACACACACACACACACACACACACACGTACAACAAAAGCCGGGACAAAGTGTTTACTTCTGTTCCGAAGCCTGAAAAAACACGACTGAAGGTGGAAGAGTGAGACTGAGGCGAGGGGGGAAAGGTCTCTCTCATTAACTTTATATACACACACACACACACACACACACACACACACACACACACACACACACACACACACACACACACACACACACACACATAAGAGCTCAGAAACACATCTGAAACACACACACACACGTTGGCTAACTCGCACCTAATCAAATAAACACTTGCTTCAAACACATACCGACGTTTTGACATATATCAACACAACACAATTGCAACAAATGCTCACATAAACACACACACACACTTCCAGTTTCCTTACATCTATCTAAAGCCTGCATTACATTTCACTACCACTCAAAAGTCTGGGGTTGGTCAGATTTTTAATGCTTTTGAAAGAAGTCTCTTCTGCTTACTAAGGCTGCATTTAATTGATCAAAAATACAGTAAAAACAGTAAAAAATTTAAATATTATTACCATTTAAAATACCTGTTTTCTATTTGAATATATAGTAAAATGTAATTTATTCCTGTGATCAAAGCTGAATTTTCAGCATCATTACTCCAGTCTTCAGTGTCACATGATCCTTCAGAAATCACTCTAATTTGATGCTCAAGAAACATTCCTTGATTATTAATACATATTTTTCAGGATTATTTGATGAATAGAAAGTTCAAACGAACAGCATTTACTTGAAGTAAGAATATTTTGTAAGAATATAAATGTCTACCGACATTTTTTCCAGTAAAAAAATAATAATTTTACTGTAAAAAATTATAATTTTTACTGTAAAAAATAATTTTGAAAAAAATGCCAGTAAGTTTGCTACTGCACAACACGGCTAATTTGAGCACATCTCCATTAACCACACTCTGAACCATTAAAGGTCTTGAATTACTGTGTTTTACAGCGAAAGAGAAGGATCCATTTGCGTCACGCTTTTCTTTCAGCAAACAGTGAGACATCCTCTTATACCATCACATTTTATGGCCTGTTTACCCTTAACTGTGACCCAAACCCTATTTATGCACTCAGTCCAGCAGCTGGGAACTAATTCTAAGCTTAAATTTGCTTTGAAAAACAGCAGCATTATGGCCACGCATGTCGGGTATCCGAGTAAAAGTATGTCCATCACTATGACAACAGAGAATGAGTGAGAAGGAAAGGTGAAACAAGGACAGTCTGACCTGAGATGACACACGCCGAGTTAATAATTCATCATCAACATGTGTGGACTCATCACATAGGCTTTCTGTCATGCAGCGTGCAGTAAATATTTCAGCTCACAGAACCCTAAAACATTATTAATGCATGGGCCGGGCGCTTCGCTCCTATAGCCTCCGCTTTCTGAATGTTAAATGCACACCGGCTCGACTCGCTGTAAATCTGAGGCGTTTTGTGTTTATAATGGTAAACAACTGCCTCTGCAAAACAGCAAATGTCATGTTTAATATTCAGTCCAGAAATTAAAATGGACTTTCTTTCGTGCATTGCGTATTGATTAAGCTGCATTAGCATGCCAACAAACAATAACTGCCTAATTCTTCAATTTTTTATGATTTATGGACTGAGCAAATAAAGGATTTGGCATTGTAGATAAAAAGTAGAGCTACTGCAAGTTTCATACATAAATGATGTGCTAAAACTGAAAAGTTAGTTCAATCAAAAAAATTATTCATCCTCAAGTCCTTTTGAACCATTGTGGCACAAACACAAATTAAGAAATGATGTTCACACTTTTTTTTATAAACGCAACAGTATTATTTTAGTAATATTTATATACTATTAATTCATATTTCGAATTTTATTTTTATATTAGGAGCCTTTAACAACATTAGGAGCCTTTAAAATAGTATAATAGGGGCACTTTAACTAAAACTAAAAAACTAAAATAAAATTAAATAATTAAAAATCTTAATAAAAAATTAGTGCTGGGCAACAATTAATCACATCCAAAATAAAAGTTTGTGTTTACATACTGTAATATACGTGAGTGTACTGTGTATAATTATCTTGTATACATAAATACACACACATGCATGTATATATTTAAGAAATATTTACATGTATATACTGCATATACATTTATACATAATTTAAATTATATATAAATATAAATATTTTATATATAAATAACACATTTTTCTTAAATATGTACATGCATGTGTGTGTATATATATATATACAAAATAATCATACATAGTGCATGTATTTTGGATGCGATTAATCATTGCCCAGCACTATAAAACATATAACAATGATTATGCTTTCTGTTCATTGGATGAAGTGATTAAATAGTTGTACTATTAATTCTGCTACAGTCAGTTATAAAATAATTCAAACATTTATAATTAATTATAATTCGTTATAATTAATTTTATATATATATATATCTTTTTAGCTAATTTGCTACAACACAAAACCTTTATTTTGGATGCGATTAATCGCGATTAATCGTCGCCCAACACTAGAAGTACACAAACATGAATGTGACCCGGGACCACAAAACAGTCACATGGGTAAATTTTCCGAAATTGAGGTTTATACATCATCTGAAAGCTGAATAAATAATATTTCCATTGATGTATGGTTTGTTAGGATATGACAATATTTGGCCGAGATACGACTATTGTAAATCTGGCATCGGAGGATGCAAAAAAATCGAAACATTGAGAAAATCTCCTTTAAAGTTGTTCATTTATGTTCACGATTGTGCAGCATTCACTCACAAAAATACATGTTTTATATATTTACGGTTGGAAATTTACCAAATATCTTCATGGAACATGATCTTTACTTAATATCCTGATGATTTTTGGCATAAAAGAAAAATCGATAATTTTGACCCGTACAATGTATTGTTGGCTATTGCCACAGATATACCCGTGCGACTCGAGACTGGTGACGTGATCCAGGGTCACATATTATATAAACACAAACTTTTATTTTGGATGCGATTAATCGCGATTAATCGTCGCCCAGCACTCACTGCACTCACTAAACTAATAAAACCAGTATTGAGAAACAGCACAGAACTCACCAGGTGCACGTAGGGAACGAAGTATCCCAGAACCGCAGTGGCGACACCGAACGCCCAAACCCGATAGGTCAAAACGCTGAACACTCGCACGTTAAAGTACTTCCTAATTTTGCCCAGGCTCTTCTGCCACCGGCTCGCCGACTCCAGGCCTGACGGGGGTCCGTCCATTCCCACGCCCGGCATCGGCATCATCCCGCTGGGCATGAGCGGTTTAAAGGTGAGGGCCAGCAGCGACTGGACCAGCATGAAGATGCTGAGGATCTGGAAGGTTCTGGGAAGACCCAGCGGTCCCACCACCTTCTTCAGGAGCACCGGGAGCCCCATCGAGAAGAGGCTGCTGCCCGCCGTCACCACACCGTTGGCCAATCCCAGTCTCTGCCGGAAATAATGCCCCAGGATCACCAGAGACGGCTGGAACGCAAACGAGGATCCGCAGCCGAACAGTATCCCGTATGTGAAGTAGCGGAGACCCAGCGTGCTGAAGAGAGAGAGAGAGAGAGAGAGACATGAGAGACTGAGCTCAAACCAGCACCTTTTTACTTGTTAAAGAGAATTTCTTCACTGACATACTATTATATTTTTTGGTAACACTTTACAGTAAGGTTTCATTTGTTAACATTAGTTACTGTATTAGCTAACATGAACTAACCATGAGCAATACATTTGTTACCGTATTTGTTAATCTTTAGTAATACAGCCGTTCATTGTTTGTTACGTCACAGTGCGTCAATTTTTGATTTTAGTAATGTATTAGTAATGTATTAGTAAATGTTGAAATTAACATTAACAAAGATTAATAAATGCTGTAAAAGTGCAGTTCATTATTAGTTCATGTTAACTAATGAAACCTTATTGTAAAGTGGTCCCTATTTTTTGTCAATATTTTAAATTAGATTTTATTTTCGTATTTTCTGTTTAAGTTTTAGTAATTTTTTGTGTGTTTTTGCCATTTTTAATCATTTGGGATTTTTTTTAATCTGGATATATTATTATTATTTTTATTATTTTAATTTTTTTTGTTTAACTAAAAATAAAGCATAAACCCCCAGCATATTTTGTTGCATGAATATCTGAACATGCAATATATCAGAAGAATTCAGACGGGCGAAAATCAAATCAACCCGCGAGAAAAACGTTAAACCTGCGGCAACTCTTTCAGAAGATATTGATTATTAAATTAATAATTGATTATTGAAGATTAATATTGAAAACATCCGGGAAAATCCGTTGTGTCATAAATTATGGCAAATTCTGTCAATGGCCAGGAGAGGGTTAAATTATATATATATATATATATATAGTCACACTATTTTCTTGATTTAATAGATACCGGTATGCTAAATTTGTCAGTTCAGTTCAACAGTTAATGAAAAAAAATCATAAAATAAAAAATATTTTACAGAACAATATTTCTGTAAAATATTTATTTATATATAACAAGAATTATTTAATAACAGATATTTATATAGAAAAAGTTTTAGGAAAACCTAAATAGGTATGGCCAGGAAAGGGTTAAATTATGTTTTTTCCTGTATGCTAAAATGCACTTCTTTTTTCTTTTTCCACACGACTCCTGCAAGACGGCTCCACACTAGTCTGTCTGGAAGTCATGTTTACGAGGTGCTGGATTGATACAGGCAATTTTTAAGCTGAACTAGTGATTTATTTTCCTTATTAAACTCCACACATGCCCTTTGACCCCTGAAGCCAGAGAATGTGCGACACACGCCTACCAGGAGACATTATTTGGCTAATGACCAAACACACATTTGCATAAATGATGGATTGCGGGTCCTTGCGAGATCGAATAGAGACTTGTGTTCAAAGCCTGAGGATAGTGTGTGTGTGTGTGTGTGTGTGTGTGTGTGTGTGTGTGTGTGTGTGTGTGTGTGTGTGTGTGTGTGTGTGTGTGTGTGTGCATGCACTTGTTAGCATACGGGTCTGTCGAGTGTTTCAGGCTCTAAACGCAGCAGGACTGTTTTTCTCTCTCCCACCGTTTCTAACAACAGCAAGAGCTTTTTGAGCTTGGAATAAAACCAGCACTCGGTGCAAATGCACAGGATCTCAGAAAGAGGACACTGTGAGAAAACAATGAGAAGGAAAAGAAGGGAAGAGAAAGAAAGCAACGATTACATAAATGTCCCGCTGTCCTACGTGTGTGTGCGTTCTTCTTCTTGTTTAAAGCGTTTTTCGATGACCTTTTACATGAGCACTTAAGGAGGCTGAAGGTGATTCGTCTCCTGAATTATGCTTCCCTCTAAAGACATGAAGACAGGAGACTGACGGACATCTGACCAGAGTAAAGAGAAACAGAGAAATGTGCGGTCTGCCTCACACTGGTGGTCCAATTAAAGCACAAAACATTACAAAATGGATAATCTGAGCATCAAACATTTATTATTAGAAGATTTTGTTTATAGAAAAAGGTTGTTTTTGGATGAATGACCAAGAAAAAATCCTATAATAAAAAATATATTAAACAGAAAAGTATTGTTTTTAGAAAAATAAACAAGAAAAAAATTATATAATAATAAATATAAAAAAATATAAAAAATAATAATAATAAATTATTTACAGAAAAGTTATTGTTTTGGGGAAGAATGGACCAAACTGAACATTTACAGAAAAAATATTGTTTTTTTTATTCAAAAGGAAAAACTTTATAATAATAAATACTTTACAGACAAATATTGCTTTTGGGAAAAAACAAACATATAAATCATATAATAAATATTTTACTGAACAAAATTATTTAATTTTTTCTATAAATACACAAGAACAAAATCATATAATAATTAATATTTTACAGAAAAATAAGTTGTTGGAAGAATGTCATATATAATATTAAATATTTTGGAGAACAAATATTGATTTGATTTGATTTTGTTATGGCATGTTTGTCAGTTCAGTTCAACAGTTATGATAATTAATTATTCATTTTAGTTAACTTAATAATTTAATTACATTTTTAATTCAAATCGAAAATACATATAATAATAAATACTTTACAGACAAATATTGTTTTTGGAAAAATCATATAATAAATATTTTACTGAACAATATTGTTTTTCCCCGCCAATAAATACACAAATATTTTGGAAAAATACACAAGAAAAAATCCTATAATAATAAATATTTTACAGAAAAATATTGTTTTTGGAAAAATGTCAAAATATAAAATATTTTGGAAATACATTATTGATTTCATCTTTTTATGACATGTTTGTTTGTTATACATGAAAATTTATAAATTAAAAAAATGCATAATATGACCATCTTGAACAATAAACATTGTTTTTTTATTTTTGGCCATAAGCAAATGTACAAAATGCAAACGTCAGTGCAGAAAGCATCGTTCAGCGCCATGTGACCGGTATATCTGTGTAGATGTTCACACACCTCGAACACGGCTTCATGCAGCACTTCACAGCTCACACACACTTATATATAGAATATAAAGACTGCATTGAGTGTGATGAAGCTGTGTACGTCATGTACAATTTAATACAACTCAAATTAAGAAATTCAATGAAAACATGCAGTGAAGAACATATGAATGATCACTGACTTCTTTGTCTAGTAGTTCATACACAGCGCTGGCTGAGCATTCTGGGTAAAATAAATGTGCTTTGGAAAGGCTGAAAGAATTTAAGTAAACATAAAATCCCAATGCATGGTTCATTCTCAGGAAATTATGTAATTTGCGTGTCATATTGCAGAGGACAGTCATTACATCTTTGCTTGATTTAATTTTGTTCTGTGTAGTTTTGCTAAATTTGTCAGTTCAGTTCAACAGTTAATGGAAAAAAATCATCATAAAATAAAACATATTTTACAGAACAATATTTTTGTGGAAAATGCACAAGGAAAGAATTATTTAATTACAGATATTTATAGAAATTTTTTTTTTTTTAGGAAAACTTCGATTTAATTTTGTTCTATGTAAATAGTTATGCTAAATTTGTCAGTTCAGTTCAACAGTTATAGCAAAAAATCTAATATAAAAATAAATATTTTGCAAGACAAATTTCTGGAAAAATGCATTAGAAAAAGAAAAAAAATATTGTTTTGGGGAAAAATGCACAAGAAATCAATCATATAATAATAAATATTTTGCAATATTTTACAGAAAAATATAGTTTTTAGAAAAATGCACAGGAAAGAATCGTTTAGTTTTTTTGTAAAATGTTCATATCATTCTTTTCTGTACCAATCAGTATATGGGGATGATTAGGAGGCCATGATGGACAGAGGTCAAGGGGCAGATTTGGCCAGTTAAACCCCTACTCGTTTTCCGAAGGACATCCTGGGATTTTTAATGACCACAGAGAGTCAGGACCTCGGTTTAACGTCTCATCCGAAGTTATGGTATATGCATCAGTTCAGTTCAACACTTACAGAAAAAAATCAAACAAAAATGCTTTACAGAAAAATATTTTTCTTCTGAAAAATGCACAAGACAATAAATTTAACAATAAATATTTTTTCCAGAAAAATGTTGTTTTCAAAAAAAGAATATTGACTATAAATAATGTGGTGTGTGATGCAACGGTATATTTGCTATACTTTTGCACTGATAACCAACATTTAATCCCAAATCTCTGTGAATATAACAGTGTACATTCAACTAATGGTTATGGTGCATGGTTTATGTTTTTGGGGGAAATTTATCATTTAAAGCACATACATTTCAAATGTACAGTGAAATATCTAAAAACAGCAATGTGCAAAGGATTTAAAAAAGGGAAACTATGAAAAGGAAGA
>CM038633.1:36079890-36092390 GCA_021554675.1 Leuciscus idus | reverse complement strand
AAGCATTTATGCTAAACTAAAATATATGTATGCCATGCATTAAAATACACATTTGCAATGATGATGTTACTATTTAGTACATTTAAAATATTTTTAAATTAACATAAAAAAAAACACTGGTTAAAAAGATAATCAAGTACTTTAAATGTGCATTAGTATGTTAGTCAATACAAGTGCACTTCTTTAAAATGCTTTTTTAATCATTATGTTTTAATAATCTTTTCTCATGTTTTAAAGAATAACTTTTCCTTTGATATTATTACACAGGGCACTTTTTTATAAGTTTATCTAAGTGTGCATGAAAGTGCCTTTTATTGTATTCATATCATATTATCAGTAAGTACAGTTGATGATTTGAAGTACACTACAAATGAACAGAACAGAAGTGTGATTCCCTGTGCAAACGTGTTCTGGCTGGCCCTATCAAAAGACTCGACCAATGAGAGAGAGCGATGTCACACCATGTGACCCTCACCGCGGCCCGCGTGTGTGTGTGTGTGTGTGTGTGTGTGTGTGTGTGTGTGTGTGTGTGTGTGTGTGTGTGTGTGTGTGTGTGTGTGTGTGTGTGTGTGTGTGTGTGTGTGTGTGTGTGTGTGTGTGAGACAGCTGAAACAGAGAACTGAAACGCATGCTTCTCTCCTGTCACACTTGGACTGCTTTTGTAAGCAAAGGGTTCGATTTGTTTACATTTTTCCAGATGAAAAACGCTTGAAAAATAAATCAGAGAAACCCAAAACTGCCAAACAAGGAAGGAGAAACTTCCTGAACCCACGGATAAACAGTCCGGGGGCCTTTACTTTTTCCGTTTCTTTCAACCCCCTCTCAATTTATTCATTAAAATCAAGCTGAAATCACACCGACCGACCTCTCTTCTTCAGAAGCACATCTCATCACTTAAAGGAACAGTTCACTTAAAAATTAAGATTCTGTCATCATTTACTCTCCGTCAAGTGGTTTCTTTCTTCTGCTGAACACAAAGGAAGAATTTTTGAAGAATGTCGGTAAACAGAAAGTTGATGGATCCCATTGACTTCCATAGTAGGGAAAAAAAATACTATGGGAGTCAATGGAGAACGTCAACTGGTTGGTTACCGACATTCTTCAAAATATCTTCCTTTGTCTTCAGCAGAAGAAAGAAACAACTTGACGGAGAGTAAATGATGACAGAATTTTCGTTTTTAAGTGAACTGTTCCTTTAACATTTGAATTTACTTACTGAAAAAACATGCATCACATAATTGTCCAAAATATCTCAAATCAACATTAATTCTGTGATGGAAATGACAATTAAAAAAAAATTTTTTTAAATAAAATGACAGATTTTTGTGTCTTTAGCATTTACACACAATAAAAAAATTTTTTTTTTTTTTTTTGCAGAATTTGACGATATTACTGCTTGATACGCAAAATATATAAAAATATTTTCTGTTCAGATTCCGCTCGATTTCAGTCAAATATATGTAAAATACATTCATGTAAAATGTATGTATGTAAATAAAGAAATATGTGTATTTCGGTCTACTTTTAAACATTCAATTTTGTATTTTTTTTTTAATGGATTTTCATATTTTATGAAAGTCTGAAAGTCTTTTGAAAATCTGTACATAAAATCACATGAAAAGAGTAAATCATAGGCATGGTAAAAAAAAAGAAAAAAAGTATAGTTTTTTTGGGCCTCCTTGTACATTAGGAAAAAGTTGAATATGTTATTTTTTAACATAATCGTGCCTGAAGTTGAAGAAACACCCTATTGTTTAAAAATTTCTCTATGGGGAAAACGACTGGGATTTTCCTTCATGAAGCCGACTGTTGCGCTCTATTCCTGCATTTTTCACTCACTCGTCTTTTACTCTATTTCTATTATGCCTCCGCTCTCTGCTCTCCTTTGTTCCGGATCACCCGGCCCTAATTCTTCCTAATGAGTCTGCTCCACATGTTTTATTATCGGCTCATTTGTTAAATGAGGTAGAGAAAGACAGAGAGGACAGACGTGAAAGCGGCTTCGCTCTAGAACAGACAGAAAGAGGGAAGAAGGAAAGGAGTGACCCACTAACACTGACAGATGCTCTCGGACAGATTGTGGATAAAGACATTCAGCCGCAGGAAAACACGGATCACTCTGAGTCTGAACGCCCCTTTCTTCCTCCGGCACGCGTTCTTCCCTCTCTCTCTCTCTCTCTCTCTCTCTGTCCTTACAAGCTCCCTCATGTCTCTCTGTCAGGCTGAATCTCAGGAAACCTGTCAAGAACATGTCTGGGTCATACTGTGTGTTACAGCAAATCAAAAGGAAAGAATAAGAAGCAAGGAACTAAAAGAACGGATGGCTTTAAACACACAGAGGAATCAACATAAAACAGAACAGGTGCACAAACTAATTAACAATCAGGGAAACTGGTGATAACTGGGAGCGGAGGGGCTGTTTACACCGATTTCAACTAAAAACATACAACTTTTTATGCGTTTTGGCCGTTTATTTACACGACAAGGAGGTTTTGGGTGCATGAAAACTCAAAGTTTTTGAAAATGGTCTCCGTGTAAACGACAAAAACGCGAATCTCTGAGAACGACGACGTCATGCACATGCGTATTATGTAGGGCTGGGAGAGAAAAACTATTCACCTAGGTTTTGCAAAAAAAAATTAAATAGAATTTTTTATTACAGAATCGATATTAATTCAAATTAAATGACTTTATTTTTGTCCTTGCTTATAGACGAGGCTGACCGAAGTTGGCCACTTTCGTTCGAAATTGACAAATCATATCGCAACATTCAGATCTGTGTTGGCGCTGACCAGGAGAGAGTCGTCATGAAACAGCTTCACAAACAGTCTTTTCAACCTCATAGTATCATCATTTCTGTGATGCAATAGTTCAAATCATCATAGAAGTACTGGGATAAACGTTTAAAGTTCATGTATAAACACTGATGTCTACGATAGCGATCAAAATAGAGTAAATCAGCTTTTGATAGAAACGTGGCGCTTAAAATAACGCATTTATCGATTACATTGTTGTTGACAAGTGAATGTTAAAAAATGTATTTGTTATTGAATAATTTATTAAAGACAATGTAGTCCTGTATGATGATTCTGAAATAAGTCAGAAAGATGTGATGAATTGTTTTTGTAAATATGATTCATCTTATACATCATGTACAAGTGAATGATTTAACTTTTCCCCATGGTCTAGGGTAAAAATAAATATATAAATAAAATAAAATAATTCGCAATACTTGTAGAATCGCAATTCTTAAAAAAAAAAATCGCACTACATATCGTATCGGCACCCAAGTATCGTGATAGTATTGAATCGGGAGATCGGTGTATCGTCCCAGCCCTAGCATTACGTGTTCAGTCTATAGTGATCATCGCCATCTAATGGCCTGAGGGCAGAATACTGCGTTTTTAGTCGTTTTCGTGAATCAGGATCGTTTTGACAATGGTGTCGTCTGTGCACGGAAAACTCAAAGGAAAATCTTCTCCGTTTTAAGCATATCGTTGTCGTGTAAATGTACCCGCAGGCTATGTTTACACGGAAACGATCTGAAGAGAAAACGCAAAAGTGGCGTTGCGTTATCACTTTTTATTCTGCGTTTAGACGAGCGTTATGGGGGGGAAATCTGCGTGCATATGGTGACGCAAAAGTGTGTGAAATTCGATGCAGTATGCACTCCAGGCGGCTAGGTGGCAATGTGAAGCACTGCCACACAACAACACCAAGTCCGTGCGCCTGCGTACAACCAGAGAATGTCTAATAAGGGGAGAAGTTCCACTCTCAGTAAACTTCTGGCTTCTGAACTGGTTGCAGTTCCACTCTGGTTCCACATGAGGGCGCTCACAGGACGAGTGCAGAATGAATGGAGGTCTATGGAGCTATACCCCTCAAAATCCACTTTTCTCAGGATATAATTTTTTGTCTAGTAATTTGAATGTTGTATTCGAAAGGAGATGCAAAGAAATTACACATTGCTGGGTGTTATCTTTTTTAGAGTCACTTATTTGCTTTAAAAAGTATTTTAAAATGTCAATGACGTCATACACATCGTACGACCAGAGATACTGCTTTACGGCAATCCTTCAGTCACTTTGGTGCTTTCGTGCTCTGCACTTTCTTTTCTCTCGAGGCATTGACAACACAGCTGACACAGGTCAACACACAACACAGCTGACACAGGTAAACACACAACACAGCAGACACAGGTAAACACACAACACAGCTGACACAGGTAACTACACAACACAGCTGACACAGGTAAACACAACACAGCTGACACAGGTAAACACACAACACAGCTGACACAGGTAACTACACAACACAGCTGACACAGGTAAACACACAACACAGCTGACACAGGTAAACACAACACAACTGACACGGGTAAACACACAACACAGCAGACACAGGTAACTACACAACACAGCTGACACAGGTAAACACACAACACAGCTGACACAGGTAAATACACAACACAGCTAACACAGGTAAACACACAACACAGCTGACACAGGTAAATACACAACACAGCTGACACAGGTAAACACACAACACAGCTGACACAGGTAAACACACAACACAGCTGACACAGGTAAACACACAACACAGCTGACACAGGTAAATACACAACACAGCTGACACAGGTAAACACACAACACAGCTGACACAGGTAAATACACAACACAGCTGACACAGGTAAACACACAACACAGCTGACACAGGTAAACACACAACACAGCTGACACAGGTAAACACACAACACAGCTGACACAGGTAACTACACAACACAGCTGACACAGGTAAACACACAACACAGCTGACACAAGTAAACACACGTGCTAGATGGATCTAGCACGTTTTAGTTTTGTTGTTTTGAAAGACCATCAAGCGGTATCTCTGGTCGTAATCAGTCCTTCACTGACCAATCAGCGTTCATTAGCAGAATGCTAGCATGTTATGGGCAACAACAACTCAACCTAAGAAATCGAAAGGACATAAGTACTCGTTCACTCAACTTTCGACCTACAACCCATGTTGAACTTGAAAAACCTACAATCCAATCTGAGATTTGTCAACGGCAATCGGGTGAAAGAGACAAATTTAGCCGTCTAGCTCCATAGACTCCCATTCATTTTGCACTCATGGGCGATCGCCCCCAGTGGAACTCTGGTGGAACTACAACCAAAATTCAGTACAATAGGACTTAAGTGGCCAGGCTCTCCGTAGACGGCTCTGATACAACCTAGCAGTCTAGCAGACTTTTGCGTTTTTACCCTTTAGACAGGAATGCCATGGTGGAGCGTTTTTAAGATTTCCACTCTGGAGGGTGGTTTCACTTTTTTGCGTTTTTAAGCCCCAAAAACGCTGTCGCCGTCTAAACGAAAGGCACATCTGATAAAATATTTTTACGTTTTCACCCGCGAGCGTTCTTGTGTAAACAGGGCCTCAGAGTAGCCAGGGAAAACCCAGACAACTTCCGGCAAATTTATATTTGCTCTGCAAGTAGTCTGGCAAAGAGCTCATTCAAGCCCATTTCTAATCCCTCGAAATCGCGGCACCAATCAGAAACGTTGGGGCGGGCTTTACACGATGACGCCCAATTGCGCCCAGAGGCATTTGAGCGACGCCCGTTGGTGAAGCGCAGCAACTTTTAAATGCATATTAAAATTGCAAACACATGAGGACAGTCTCCATGAAAGACCCACTGGCAGATGAACGTGCTACTACATTTCTCTCCGAAACGGTAGGAAATTAAATTAGATTTAATAGAGGATTAACAGGGCAGTTTAAGTGACAGGATGCACGCGACAGATTCGTCCGATAAAGATGACGAAGTAGTATGTCCCAAAGCTTGCCTACTTTTTTGCTACACATTCAAAAGTAAATACCTTTTCTTCACAAAAAGAGTACATACTTTTATGGCGTAGTGTAACTTAGGCAAATTGGGACGCAGCATATGGCTTTACACGATGACGATCGCTCTGATTGGTTTTAGGTCTATCCAATTGCGCCCAGAGGCATTTGAGCGACGCCCGTTGGTGACGCCCCTTTGGAAATGAGTTATTAATGAAGCTTTGCCAGACCATAACTCAGTTACTACTGAGAATGGTCTGGTTTTAACCAGGCTAGCCTCAGAGTGAAGTAGAATCCAAAACAGAGCATAACAGAATATACATATACTGTACATCTCCTTCCTTGCTTCCACTTTACTTTTCCTAGTATTGCTAATTTAGTGAGACCAACAAGGAATGTTAAAAATAATCACTTTCTGCTTTCTATCAACAGAACATTTTGGACCATAAATGAACCAATTGAAACTAAAATAACCCTCATTTACTAAGGGATCTATCCATGTTAGTGTCTTGTTTGTATCCAGTGAAGATCTCCTACTCATCTTTCAATGGGTCTTTTGTACAGGAGCGCCAGGAGAAGAGCCTGACTCCAACACTGAAGTCCATTTACTTTCCTTCAAGTCTTTAAAGCATTTATAATTTAGATTTTTTACACAATTACAAAAACTTCCTCCCAAACTTCCTCCTCCAAACAAATTTTGCGATCAGGGAAACCATTTGACTCTACGCAGGGCTTAACATTGCTAACCTTTAAAGTCCCCCTGTGGTGAAAATCCAGCTTTTAATGTTGTCACATGATGTGTATGTGGTGTTTTTATTATGCTTTAACACAAATCATGTGTAAGTTCATAAGTCGACAGCATTGCTGAGTATTTCCTCCTTAAAACTGCAGTGAACCAAAGAGTCTCAAAAACACGCTTTGAAATCGCTGGTGTTTCTGACGTCACAAACTACCTTGTAACCAATCAGATCAACGTGTGATCGCCAACCAGTGGATCTCTGAGCTGAGTGAGTGAGTGGAGGCGGGGCTCATTTGCATATTCATAGAACCGTGCATACTAAATGAGGCAAGGGTGTCGAGTTACATTCAAGATATTTTAAGACAGGAAGATTTTTTTTTTTTACAAGGAACATTTTTTTTAATATCTAATTTTGCTGATAAAAGATGAGTTTTAAGGGATAAAATGATTGACTACAGGGGGACTTTAAAGTTAAGAAGAACTTTAAGAAGTCTCTCACTGATATTGGGAGTATAGTTTCAAAATCATCTGTCAGCCAATTGCTCTACTTCTATACACTTGCATCCTCTTCTGATATCACATATTCTAGATATTCCAGCAGAAATCAGTGCATTTCTGACGGTATCAGTAGATAAAAGATCATTTAAAAAACAAGGGTTCGTCAAAGATCCACATATCAGGATTCTCCCACTCTCTAGAAAGAGTAAAGGTCTGCCATGTTTCAGTGAAAAATCATTTCGGTGCATCATTATTTCCAATACTTGCGATCAGTTTACTATCTCTACACAACAGAATTCAGCAAAATCAGAGAATAGTCTTAACATCTGTATTGTATTCAGCACTGTACTGTATGCAATATCTGTATGTTAAAATCCAAAAGGAAAAGTACTGAAAATGTTTAAATAAATCAGATAACATGTTCACAGCCTGAATAACTTTTACTCCAGTTCAGACGTATTCACAACTCAGTCCCTCCTGGGTCATTGACATGCAGAGTGGAATATTTCACTATGGTGACACTGGCTTTGAAAGCAACTGAGAGACGTGGCTGGGATCCAACCCTTCTCTCCAGTGCAGTCAACAATACATGTGAACAGTCAACATTGATAATCAATGTTACATGTGCAAAAGCAGGAGGGGAAACATTTCTCATCTTTTTGCCTCCGGGGTATTTTCTATCAAACTGACACAGCTTTTAATGTTGTTTATATGTCTATGTGGTGTTTTTAATATGCTTTAAGTCAAACCATGTGCAAATTCATAAGTCGACACCATTGCTGAGGATTTTCTCCGTTAAAACTGCAGTGAACCAAAGACAGTCTCACAAACACGGTTTGAAGTCGCTGAAATATATAGAGTTGAAAAGCATAAAAGAGATAATGTCATTTGATTTAAAAGTTGCAAGCAAAAATGTCCTTCAAATCCAGCCAAAAACAATGATTGTGCCATCAGCTCATTCAGCTCACGCACACAATCCCCAACTGCACATGATGGGGGGAAATACTTTAATCATCCAATCAGAGATTCAGAATCACTCATTTGGCAACACAAATCTGGCACACTTCATGCAGACTTTCACTGTGTAAAAGTGCACCGTGATCATTAGTAAAAAATTATGGTTTGCTAATCTAGTTATTGCACAAAGCTTTTGGAGTTTTATGAGATTTTAATGATTAAACGAAAGAAATTCTTGAGAATTAAGAACCTTTAACCTCAATGGAATCTTTCCATTCCACAAAAGGTTCTTCATAACGGTAAATGGTTCTTTAGAAAAAAAAAAAAGGTTATTTTAAAGGGATACTTCACTTTTTTGGGAAATAGGCTCATTTTACAGCTCCCCCAGAGTTAAACAGTTGAGTTTTACCGTTTTCGAATCCATTCAGCCGATCTCCGGGTCTGGCGGTACCACTTTTAGCATAGCTTAGCATAGATCATTGAATCGGACAGGACCATTAGCATCTCTCTCAAAAAAATGACCAAAGAGTTTCGATATTTTTCCTATTTAAAACTTGACTCTTCTGTAGTTACATCGTGTACTAAGACCGACGGAAAATGAAAAGTTGCGATTTTCTAGGCTGATATGGCTAGGAACTATACTCTCATTCCTGCGTAATAATCAAGAAACTTTGCTGCCGTACCATGAGTCCAGCAGGCGTAATGATATGACGCAGCGCCTGAAAATAGGTCTAATAGGTTAGACAAACTTAGTCCCTGTCACATTGGAAGTTACGGAGCTGGGGACTATTTTCAGGCGCTGCGTCATATCATATCAGCCTAGAAAATCGCAACTTTTCATTTTCCGTCGGTCTTAGTACACGATGTAACTACAGAAGAGTCAAGTTTTAAATAGGAAAAATATCGAAAACTCTTTGGTCATTTTTTTGAGAGAGATGCTAATGGTCCTGTCCGATTCAATGATCTATGCTAAGCTATGCTAAAAGTGGTACCGCCAGACCCGGAGATCGGCTGAATGGATTCGAAAACGGTAAAACTCAACTGTTTAACTCTCGGGGAGTTGTAAAATGAGCCTATTTCCCAAAAAAGTGGAGTATCCCTTTAAGAACTGATCCTTGAAAAGTTCTTTAAGGAACCCCAAAATGGTTCTTCTATATGTGGTAACCTTTATATTTAAGGTGTATATGTTTTTTTCTTGCAAAAAGACACCAGAACAAGGACAGAGAATTGTCCTTGTTCTGGTGTCTTTCTCTCTCAAAAATTGTACTTGCATACAAACATTTTTTGAGAGTCAGGCATATTTCCATTTAAACTATTTGCCTGTGTGTTGTAATTTGCATTTCATCCATTGCACAAAAGTAATTAAATCTGCAGCCGTAAGAAGCGATTGCAAGGCCAAACACACCTGTGGCGTGCAGAGAAAGCTCATTCTGGCAGTGATGCATAGAAAGTCTTAAGTAAATATGACAAAACATTGCTGAAATGCATTCTTTGCTTTCAAACGTATTTGCTGTGTTACACCCAGACGGTTTGGCGTTTCAAAAAGATTTGAATTACTTCTGACAAGCATCAATTTGAAATCTATAGAGTTGAAAAGCATAAAAGAGATAATGTCATTTGATTTAAAAGTTGCAAATAAAATGTCTCAGAGCTTACGAAATGAACAAAAGTAATAGGTGAATGAATATGCACTAGCCTACTGTTGTTTAAGGCATCAGTCAAACATATTCATGGTCTTGCTGTCTCTATTTGGATGCTCAAAAACTATCAGTTACATGCCAGACTGCCAACGTACGCTTTCACCTTTCACCAACACTTGTCTACTGTTCTCAGTCCTTCAACTCATTTCACCTTACTTCATTGCAGCAGGGAAAGGACTGTGCATGCAGACTTTAAGTTACAAGTTTAAAATACTTTTTAAGTAATCTTATAATGCCCGTTTTCAAGCAGACTCAATCAGCCAATCAAACACATTTTTTCACAATCACATGACCGCACAAAACAGCTGACTTTACAAATTCTCCTGAGAAAGGCCTTTAGAGTCCAGAAGTCATAAATACGATGTGATTTTGGTTTAAATAAAATGTGATCAAGGATTTGTTTTTTTGGTGACACGCTTAAAAATGTCTCCATTTCAATGTTTTGGACTATCAATATACTTCAATATATTCATGTCGCACAATGTTGTTGTGAACATGACCTCAGTTTTTTTCAGCAGCTCTGTTTATTGCGATTAAAATCGCCATATGCCGCACGTTTTACTACGATTATGGTTGCTACGATTATGAGCTTAAGTATTTTGTCAACATAAGGTAAAGTTTAATCACAATATTGCCTAAATCTCATAATCTCATTATTAGGGTGCATGTAAAAGTACTCAAATTACTTGAATGCAGAAAAATCTGTAAAAAAAAAAAAAAATTCCGCCTTTACATCTGATGGACGTTTTCTCTATGACCACCAAACAGCAAAAATAATAATAATTTTCAAACATCCTTTCTGAACACTTCAAATGCCTGCAATCTGACAAATCCTCTAACAAACAGAGCAAGGTGAAACTCTTGTCTCTGCAAAATAGGCTGGGATCAGAGAAACATATTCATATACACTTGACTTTTAAAGGGGTGGTACAATGCCCTTTTCACAAGATGTAAAATAAGTCTCTGATGTCCCCAGAGTGTGTGTGTGAAGTTTTAGCTCAAAATAGCATGTTAAAATTGTACATTTTTGAGGATGAGCACGAACACAGTTTTTGTGTCTGTCCCTTTAAATGCAAATGAGCTGCTGCTCCCGGCACAGGGGGCGGAGCTTCAATAGCTCATGTCCTTAGCAGCTTCGATTACCTCACACACACATGCACTGAACATTTCACAAACATTTAGCCTTTTATGTTCAAACCGAAGTCAGACAATGATGGAGAGACTCAAGAAGAAGTGACAACATGTAGAAGCAACAGGACATTTCTGAATGGTTAGTTGATGAATTTATGAAGCTGATGTGTAGTTATCTTCTAGTCATTGATTAGCATATTCTGTCATGATAATCTATAAATCGCGTTCCTGGGGGCGGGGTTTATGTAAATTTTAGGGTTGGTGATGTAACTTGTAGTCCCTATCAGCCGTTTGTTGTAGTCCTTAAAAAGCGATTTCTTTAAAAGCAAATATCTCCCTTTGCTTTGAACTTTGAGCGTTGTAACTTTGCAGATGTTGTTTATGATCAAACAGCAACATTACACACTAACTAAAGTTAGAAAAGTGAAATCATAATCAACCACCCCTTTAATATATACAGTCTCAAATTGTCTCCAACAAGATCTGAGCTGCGGTCTGTACAGGCAGTGTAATGTTTAGAAAAGTCTAAAAAGACAAACTCTCTCTAAACAAGCATGAGATGCAGGGAGAGCGAGCGGTAACAGAGCGGAGAGCATCTGAGTTCATACGGTCCAGATATACATAGAGGTAACATGATCTGAGTCTATGCATTACCAGCCGTCCTTCTGTACAGCGTGTGTGTGCACACATAGGGAGAGATAGTGAGGAAAAGAAAAAGAAAGAGATGGAAAATGTAAAACTGTGACGTTCAGGAAACTGTGGGTGTTGTATACATTAACTCCATCGGCCAATGATGCTCAGTTTCCCTTCCCATCTGCATTTTTCTTTAAATTAAAGGGATCATGACATGAGAAATCATATTTGCCTTGATCTTTTAAGTTAACATAAAATGGTCTTTGTACCATTAAAACATCCTGCATGTTTCATAGCTTAAAACATCCTCCTCATTATAAACAAAGTTTATCTATTCAAGATAAAAAAGACAGCAGGTTTTGATGTTACGGGATCTGTGACATCACACAGGCAAGTACATTTGCATATGCCCGCCTCCACAGCAAGACATCGATCAATAGTTATACATCATGGCACCATAGGCCCCGCCCACTGGCATTCAGTCGCTTGCAAATGAAAGAGTGAAAGAATGTTTGCTTTGACACGTCCAGTTTAAACAGCTGGTTTGTGTCTCTATACAGACTTTAGATGGATCCCAGCGTCAGAAACAAGTGGATTGTTTAAAGGGGTGGTATAATGCCCTTTTCACAAGATGTAAAATAAGTCTCTGATGTCCCCAGAGTGTGTGTGTGAAATTTTAGCTCAAAATTCCCCACAGATATTTTTATATAGCATGTTAAAATTGTCACTTTTTGAGGATGAGCAAAAACGCACCGTTTTTGTGTCCGTCCCTTTAAATGCAAATGAGCTGCTGCTCCCTGCACAGGGGGCGGAGCTTCAACAGCTTATGTCCTTTTACCTCACACACACATGCACTGAACATTTCAACAACTTTTAGCCTTTTATGTTCAAACCGAAGTCAGACAATGATGGAGAGACTCGAGAAGAAGTGACAACATGTAGAAGCAACAGGACATTTCTGAATAGTTAGTTGATGAATTTATGTAGCTTATGTG
>CM038633.1:36019890-36077390 GCA_021554675.1 Leuciscus idus | reverse complement strand
TTTTAATGTTGTGCATTAGAGACTATGAGCAGAAGAGACTATTAAAAATCTAATTATTCCAAAGTTTTGACCAATATATCCTTGAAAGAGTTTAAAATCCAGAATAATGTCCCTGCATGCTGATATGGAAGCAGGTGCCAGTGGTGTGTGTGTGTGTGTGTGTGTGTGTGTGTGTGTGCGCGTGTGATGTGAGTGGGCGTGTCCCTCAGCTTCAGGCGACTGCCACCGGACTCTCTGAGGCTCGAAACACACCAGTTTTGATCCCTTAATCCTCTCAGGATCAAGTGTGCCTGGAATCTCCTTTGACCTCACACTTACAACACTTAGTGAAACAAACAGAAGACTCAACTCACCCACTTTAAACTGAGACGCCGTGATTTCCTGATGGTCTTGCACCAGCATCATGTGCAGAATACCGAATGAGTTCTGTATGCCGAAAATCGATCCGTTGCACCATGTAGCAGCAAACACCACGACCCAGCCGAACCCTCCCTCCGGGGGAACGAACCCCGGGCCCGGGTGTGTGGCGGGCGGCGTCGCTGGACGCTTGTCGGTGCCGGTCTGTATCAGCTGGACCGTGCTGTCCTCCGGGGAGAGCTTACGCTCCGGTTCCTCGTCCTCCTGCGGGTCTGTGAGCTCCATTACAGGGGGAGAGAGATGTTCAGAGTGTCCAGCCTGAGGTTCCTCCGAACCGGGTGTCCCACTGGCTGCTCCCGCGGGGGTTTCATTGCTATCTGGGTGCATCCTATACGGAAATGTTTCCTGAATAACTCTTTTATCATAAGCTTCAGAACGGGTGAATAAAAAAATGTAGAAAAAGAACAGAAATAAATCCACTCAAGAGTTAGTCAGAGATTGTATCATAAACTTCAGAACGGGTGAATAAAAAAAGAACAGAAATAAATCCACTCAAGAGTAGATCTGAAACTAAGTGAAGCCCAGTCAATCTCGTGTCACTTTGCATGGATGATCACTCATAATCCGATCGATAATGCCCAAATCCTGTTACGAGAGATAAAAAGCAGCACTGCTTCCACCAAACCTCTGAAGAGCAAACTGAGAGCGCGCGCTTTAAACTGAGTCTAAAGCTCCGTGCTCTCGGTTCACATCCCTTTTATCGTGCACCGACTCCTCCTCTAGCATTTGTTGAATATTCACACCGGATCCCGGTGGGCTGCTCTGCACACTTTTACACTGTTACAGTGTAACAAACGATCAAACGCTCTAAAAGCATCGAAGCTCATTCAGCGAGAGCCATAACGAGACTAACCTATCCATTCAGCGTTCTAAACATAACGTCATTCCGCAAATGTTACAGTTTAACAGTTGAACGTTTTAAACAATGCTCTCGTCTGCGAGTGTCACAATGTATCAATTAAACGTTCTAAAAAAAACTACAATGCGCATTCAGCGAATGTTACAATGAAACACTTCTGCGCGTTCCAAAGAACAATGTGTAGCAGTTCCATTGAGCAGATCCCGCTGGAGGAACGGATTTAAAATTCCACCGGCGCAGGATTACGGAAAGAACCGGAACCGGAGACCACCCCTCCTCCTCCTCCTCCTCCGTGACTTCAGCCCGTCCCGCAATTGGCCCGAAACAAGGAAGCGCGCGGGGAACTGTATAGATGACGCGTGAACAGCAGATGGACAGTTTTATATGTTCCTCCAGGCACATTTACACCCGTGTCGTTCACTGTAACGGAGGAAACCGAACGATCCGGTGAGCACGGCGTCTGATGTCACGGCCGGTGCAGCGGCAAGTGCACCATCCATCAACGCGAGTCATAAATCAGACAGTTCCAGATCATAAATAGGTCAAGGGCATCGCGTTGAACGCTCTCCAGGACCGCGGATGAGAGTTTTGTCGCTGTGGAATCGGTGCATATAGAGGCGTGTTTGGGAAGCCATGTCGGGTTATTATGGTATGGAGGGGGAGGATCCGTGACGCGCTTCCCTGTACAGTAATGCTTCTAATGTGACCAGAGAGACACATGCACACACGCAACCTTCTATACATATGCGCACTTCCCATGCCAACAACATCCAGCTTCACAGTACATTGTCTAGGCTTTTTTTTATCTAAACTAATTAAGTATACTTTTTTTTTTTAGTAGTATCTGTGCTTTTGCAGAAATCAAACCCACACATTTTGCATGCACTATATGAATATGAATACATGAGTTTTGGAAGTACAACAGATGTGCACTTAATAGGCTATATGCTCATTTCTTCGCTTGTATTTTCACATAGGCTACTGACATGTATGCTTCCCACGGCTCCAGCTGTTTGTTTTAGTTGATTTGCCGTGTATAAATCATATTAAATTACTGGTGTGTGTGTGTGTGTGTGTGTGTGTGTGTGTGTGTGTCAGCTCCGACCGCTGTTGACCACTAGAGAGCAGCACAGATTAATTTATGAGCCCTGATGAAACACATGAACAGGTCACGACCTTTCAAAACAACCTGAGTGAAGAGGAAGCGATGATTTGAGATCTTTTCCTGACTGGAAAGATGACAGAACACAATCGCTGTAACTTCTTAAATGCTTTGTCCAGTAGAGGGCGCGATCCACCAATAAACTTTTTATTTGTCGAGCCAACATACTCTTAAAACTTTATTTGATTTCATCAAAATCCCAAAGTCAAGATCAGGGTCTTAAACTATAACTTATTAGCTGAGATTATTTGATTATGATAGTAACACTATCTAGTAATCGCTTGCGCCAGCCATTACTGGATATTTTTGGAAACTAAATTCATAATTATGTCACAGACACTATGAGGACATTTTCCACTTGATATAAGCTTCATCCAATTTCTGAAACTTAACCCAGACCTTTTTATTTTTGACAACGGCTTGATTCTGTGGAAGTCTGAGTTTATTTGGAATGGAAATCATACTGTAAAACCTCAGAATGGGGAAGAGAAACTCACAATTGCTTAGATGTTTTCCATTCTTCCTTTTTTATTTTCTGTTTTTAGTTACATGATTGAAATACGTAAATATACACATGGACTTCCATGAAATATTTTCTCAAGTACTCACAAATCAAACTGGATATCATAACAACAACAACAACAAAAAGAACCCCTTTCCAATAAAAAAGAAATAAAGTCAAAAACACTTGCAACCAAAGCCAAACAGAAAACTCCGGCTCTGAAGTCAGGAACAGTGAAAATGTACTTTGAACACTGTGAAAGAAAATGTCAGGCAGAAATATTAGAGAACTATGATAACACAAAAATATGATGTACAGAAACAAATATAGCATTTGACCGCAGTGACACTCATTATCAGGAGATTATTGATACTCACTCCCATGAGATCATTTATTCATAGAGCTGTAGGTGTGATGTGTTAGTAATTCATGAGAGAAACTCTGAGAGGATCTATCTATCTATCTATCTATCTATCTATCTATCTGTCTGTCTGTCTGTCTGTCTGTCTATCTATCTATCTATCTATCTATCTGTCTATCTATCTGTCTGTCTGTCTGTCTGTCTGTCTGTCTGTCTGTCTGTCTGTCTGTCTGTCTATCTATCTGTCTGTCTGTCTGTCTGTCTATCTGTCTGTCTATCTATCTGTCTGTCTGTCTGTCTGTCTATCTATCTGTCTGTCTATCTATCTATCTGTCTGTCTGTCTGTCTGTCTATCTGTCTATCTATCTATCTATCTGTCTATCTATCTGTCTGTCTGTCTATCTGTCTATCTATCTATCTATCTGTCTGTCTGTCTGTCTGTCTGTCTGTCTATCTATCTATCTGTCTGTCTATCTGTCTGTCTGTCTGTCTATCTATCTATCTATCTATCTGTCTGTCTATCTGTCTGTCTATCTATATATCTATCTGTCTGTCTATCTGTCTGTCTGTCTGTCTGTCTGTCTGTCTATCTATGTATATATCTATCTGTCTATCTATCTATCTGTCTGTCTATCTGTCTGTCTGTCTGTCTATCTATCTATATATCTATCTGTCTGTCTGTCTGTCTGTCTGTCTGTCTGTCTGTGTCTGTATCTGTCTGTCTGTCTGTCTGTATGTCTGTCTGTCTGTCTGTGTCTGTATCTGTCTGTCTGTCTGTCTGTCTGTCTGTCTGTCTATCTATCTGTCTGTCTGTGTCTGTCTGTCTGTCTGTCTGTCTATCTATCTGTCTGTGTCTGTATCTATCTGTCTATCTATCTATCTATCTGTCTGTCTGTGTATGTATCTATCTGTCTGTCTGTCTGTCTGTCTATCTATCTATCTATCTATCTGTCTGTCTGTCTGTCTGTCTTTCTATCTGTCTCCCTGTCTGTCTGTCTATCTGTCTGTGTCTGTATCTGTCTGTCTATCTGTCTATCTATCTATCTATCTATCTATCTATCTATCTATCTATCTATCTATCTGTCTGTGTCTATATCTGTCTGTCTATCTATCTGTCTGTGTCTGTATCTGTCTATCTATCTATCTATCTATCTATCTATCTGTCTGTCTGTGTCTGTATCTATCTGTCTATCTGTCTGTCTATCTGTCTATCTATCTATCTATCTATCTATCTATCTATCTGTCTGTCTGTCTGTCTGTGTCTATATCTGTCTGTCTGTCTATCTATCTGTCTGTGTCTGTATCTGTCTGTCTATCTATCTATCTATCTGTCTCCCTGTCTATCTGTGTCTGTATCTGTCTGTCTTTCTATGTCTGTATCTGTCTGTCTGTCTGTCTGTGTCTGTGTCTGTATCTATCTGTCTGTCTATCTGGGCGATTAATTTGGTTTACATTTTGCACCAAAACAATCAATTCAATCATTAGAGATTTTCCGTATAGTATATATAGTATAGTATATATGACCCTATGTGAGTGTACTGTATGAATGCGGATAAAAATTTACATACTTACATATCCAACTTTATATTAAGAGCTGGGTGATCATATAGTTATGCATAATATGCAACAAAATAAAAAAATAAGCAGTTGAGATTTGTTATATAGTAACTTTATATAGAGAGCTGTGCGATAATACGGTTTACATTTATATATGTATCATTTGACAAAGCAATCAACATCCAGAACAGCCTAACAACAATCTAGTAGCCCCACAACAGCATAGCAACACCTTGGCAACGGTGGCAGTGCGTTTTACACAGGCAAACTCTAGTTCCCTGTCTTCTGTTCCACTGACTCAATGAGTAAAAATGGTTTCATACTCATATTATCACATGAGCTGTCTGAAATTTAAGACATGTTTTCTTTTCCTGTGACGTCTCCATCTCTGTGGAATCGAAATCGAGTGTGAGACTGGAGCAAAGGTGAGGAGGTCAGGAGGCCTGCTTATTCCCTATGGATTTACATTCTTTTAATAGTATGTAGAGAGGGAAATACTGAATGATGGATGGGGGTCTTCAGGAAGAAGTGGGTGGAGGAATGAGACATTATGAACTGAGAGAGACTTTGCCTCCTCACATGAACATCGCTCTGGCTTTATTTCAGTATTTTGACCCCGTAACCGAGCGAATTAAGCGTCATCAAAGATAGAATCAGTCTGTGAATAATCTGAGAACTTGACATAAAGAAACCACAACAACTACACCATAGAAACCAGTAATGTTTTCCGTAGGAGTCAGTCTGTTTGGGTTAGGGCATGTTGTCACATGGCGAAGAAGTCACAAGGGCTTTACGCTAGTAACTAATATGAGTTGTATGTACCAATATGTTTTGACTGAAAAACCAAGTTGCACAAATACTTAAATATAGTACCGGTCAAAAGTTTGGAATAATTAAGAATTTTTCATTTTTAATGAAAAAGAGTCTCTTTTGTTCACCAAAGCTGCATTTATTTGATCACAAATACTGTAAAAACAGTAATATTGTGATATATTATTACCATTTAAACTAACTATTTTATTCCTGTGATCAAAGTTTGAATTTTCAGCAGCATTACTCCAGTCTTTAGTGTCACATGATCCTTCACAAATCATTCTAATATGACGATTTGCTGCTCAGTTATTATCAGTCATTATTATTATCAATGAATATTTCACAGTATTAATGTTTTTACTGTATTTTTGATCAAATAAATCAGCCTAGGTGAGAATAAAAGCTGCCTTTAAAAAAAATCTAAAATCTTAATTGTTCCAAACTTAATGTCTGGTAGTTTATATCTCATGTTTAATTGATTGATTACAATTTCTGTTGGTCAAAACAACATTATTATCATTATTTTGCATTGTTAACATTCACATTTTTGCTGTTTCATGAATTGATTTGTGCATTATAATTAGTTTATTGCTTGCATATGCTGTTCAATGGCTCATTCCCACTGGACTGGACATGTGACAAAAGGTCAGCGTGAGTTCAATGAACTGAATCATTTTTTCTTGGGCAATAACAGTGAAAATAGCATGTTTGCCCTAGTAAAATAAATAAATATACTAAAATGCATTTGAAATACGTTTATTTTATGCAACAAACACATTTACATTTTTGTGTACTTAATATAAATACCCTGCAATTGTACTTTTAGTATACCTAATTGATATACTTAAAGTCTGCTAAATTAGGACAACTACTTTTGTACTTAATGCACTTTAGTTTTCCAGAAATAGTGCTGATGTCCAACTATAGATAAACTGAAGTATATTTGATTGTGTTAAAGTGGAACTATTGCAAATATCTTGCATTTAAAGACTGATATTATACATACTATCCTTACTAATATTTATTTTAAAACACATTTTAGGCTTAATATTAAGAAATGTGCATTGTGCAATAAAGAAGTACTCCAAATTAAGTTTAATTATATTTATATCAGTAAGTCTCAAGCAATATGTCAGTAAATATGTTAATGGGTTTGTAGTATCTCCCCTATATAGTGAGAAGAAGCAGGTTCTGCCCATTGTGAATGTTCAGACAGTGAATATGCATGTTTTGTCTTCCATGATCACACACTTAGACACAGTGCTCACCTGACGTGACCATGCATGCCTGACACAGATTTTTTCACCATGATAGTGTGATTCATGTCACGGTCTGCGAGATGTTTCTGAGTCCGGATGTGGGCGTAGAGGAGAACCGACAATCTCAATCTCATCTCCAGAACGACACCATCCACAAGCCCGTGGAAAAGCCTGGCAAAATCAACAACACTTTTGTATTGAGTTTTGTCATTTTCAGGGAGATTCTTCTTAGATTCAGGACAGTCGTTTTGACCATAAAATATATTCTGTAATAACTGAATATGCATAAGCTAAAGACTACCATGGTGTATAATTTTTTTTATTTTTTATGATGTGATTATTAATAAATTAATATAAAATAAATTAATATAATTCATTTAAATTATAATAATATATACACTTATATTATAATAAAATATGTATTTTTTCACATTAAAAGGTTTTTACCAATAAAGTAGGGAGAATTTGGTGGGAATATGTGCTTAAATGTCAAACTAAAAAAAATATTAGTTAATGTTCTACATTTACTATTACATTTTTTAAATGTTTATATTAGTTATTGCACTATGAACTGACATGAACAACTGTATTTTTATTAACTAACTGCTGTAAAAATATATTTCTCATGGTTAGTTCATGTTAACTAATACATTAACAAATAAGACCTTATTGTAAAGTGTTACCTAATAGCTTCTGTCTTCTACTTCTTTTGATTTTGGGGTGAAATTTGGCTTTAAATTTGTCCTTATGTCATGAGATTCACTTGAATGTGTGTGTGTGTGTATGTTTATTCAGCTCTTACTCTTAGTAAAGGTATCCGCTGAGTTAGTGAACAAGTCTTGTCGCTCTTAAAATGTGTGATAGCAGGCATGACCATATAAGGACATGTTTCCTCTTCCCCTCCTCCTGGAAAACGAAACAATGGGGGTCAATAGAAATTAATATCAGCCATCGTGTTCTCTCTCTCTCTCTGTGTCATGGATCATGCTCTGCTGGACATATACAATTATGTAGAGCAGAGGAATGTGTAACGGAGCAAATAATGAGCTGAGACTTTGTACATTGCAGCTTTTGTAATAAAAAAGGGCTTTTTAAAGGAACAGTTCAACCAAAAAGAAACTTCTTTTAGTCAGTATGTACTCTCATGCGTTTCAACACACATATTATGTTATTGTAATATGTACAATAAACACATTGAATTACAGTTTTTTTGTTGCTAGGACACATTTGTCAAGGTCAGTTTTTCAAAACTCTCCTAAACAACACAAATAAAGTTAATTTCACATTCAAAATTAGCACTAAAACTACCAAAACACTTACACACACACGTCTCAAATTAAGCCATTCTTCCACAGGACTAGCAAAAGTTTTCACAATGACCTAAAAAACACTAACAACATGTAGCATTTATGCATCGATATAAACATTTTGGCCGATACCGATAACCGATAATTCTTTATATTTGAAAGCCGATAACTAATATATTGGCCGATAAATTTAAATCCAAATTTTTATATGATTTTTGAGAGCCTGATTACAAAAACAAAAGTCTCACCATTAAAAGCCATGTCGCAAACACACAATTATAATGGTGTTCTCATTATAATTTTACGTAGCTTATGAAACTGCACATGTATTTTCCTTTTTGAAGAAAATAATCCATTATTTATCCGTTTTAAGATATCGGCCAAATTTTCTTATCGGGCCGATAACGATAACATTAAAAATGAACATCCGATATGGAGGCCGATATATTGTGGTATATGTGACCCTGGATCACGTCACCAGTCTCGAGTCGCACGGGTATATTATAGGCAATAGCCAACTATACATTGTATGGGTCAAAATTATCGATTTTTCTTTTATGCCAAAAATCATTAGGATATTAAGTGACGATCATGTTCCATGAAGATATTTTGTAAATTTCCTACCGTAAATATATCAAACATGTATTTTTGTGAGTGAATGCTGCACAATCGTGAACATAAATGAACAACTTTAAAGGAGATTTTCTCAATATTTCGATTTTTTTGCACCATCAGATTCCAGATTTTCAATAGTCGTATCTCGACCAAATATTGTCCAATCATAACAAACCATACATCAATGGACGGCTTATTTATTCAGCTTTCAGATGATGCATACATCACAATTTCAGAAAAATTGACCCATGTGACTGGTTTTGTGGTCCAGGGTCTCATATGGTCTACTTTTTAGTCATTTTCAAAGCTCGACAGTCACGATCAACATTTACTGTAGTTGTGCATATGAAAACTGGAGGAACTACTCCTTTAAAAGCAACATTTGCACATGCCTGCACTTATCCACACAGGACGGGACACCCAGATGAGTTCCAGCATGCCTCCTGTTGCTTCTGCTGGAGACATTAACATGCAGGGCAGCACAAAACTCACAAACAAACCTGAAAAGAAGAGCGAGAGAGAGAGAGAGAGAGAGAGAGAGAGAGAGAGAGAGAGAGAGAGAGAGAGAGAGAGAGAGATGTGAGGAGGGGGAGGATAGTGAAGTCCTGGAGAGAAAATGAACGAAGCAAGAGGGATGGTGGGAGGCCGGCAGACGAGTGAGGGGGTGTTCAGAGGGAGGGACTTCAGAAGGAAGAAAAAAGGGAAGGTGAAGGAGAAGAATGCATTAGACCGAGAGGAAATACACCAGAAGGCTGCTGGAGAGAAGACGTGAGCAGAAACCAGTCAGATACACAGGTACGCCAGTCGTTTTCACTGAGGGTTCACTGGTTACAGGTTGCCATGACGATCAGTATTATAGTAGGAACGTTAATAGTGGATTAATGCGTTTTTTTACCATGGGAACCAGTTTCCGCCCAAACAATATTGTGACTTCTGTAAATGATGGAATAAATGGCATAATTCTACATAAATATATCTAAATTTATTTGTAAGAAGTTTTGGAATCTTTCTGTTATTTTGATTATTTTATGGCATTATTTCTTAATATAATTGAATTTTTTAGTAACAATAGTTATAGTTTTTTTCATTTATTTTTTAGTATTTTCCTTTTGGACATTTTAGTCATTTATAGTGCTGTCAAATCGATGAATCGCATCTAACATAAAACTTTGTAAATATATGTGTATGTGTATGTATATCTATATACACATATACACACACACCTATACAAACTTGTATGTAAAGTGTGATTAATCGATTTGACAGCACTATAAATGTTATTACAAGTAACAAAAATGTTTTTTTTTAAGGGTTTTAGTTTCATAATGTATTTGTAATAACTATAATGATATCTAGATGTTTATGCATAATTAGGTGATTGTCAGTGTGATGCGCAGATGAGATTAGTTTTTTAGCACATTTTTCTGCCGTTGTTATGCTAGGGTACGTGTTGCTTAGTCATAAGAGTCATAACTTGGCGTGGGTCCCTCCCTTCAGCCTCAGCCTGTGGGTTTATTCCTCTGTTTTGTAAGTCACCGGGTAAAAATTGTTAGTCTGGTCACTTACTAAAGCAGCAGCAATAGGTTTTTAAATAGTAAATTGTGAATCGTTCCAGCCGCTGGCATCAGTCGGAGGGAGCAGGGTTTCTCTTCAGGTTCCCAAAGTAACTGGCAGGCGATTCGGTCTGTTGCGATGTGTGTGTGTGTGTGTGTGTGTGTGTGTGTGTGTGTGAGCTGCACAGTGTGTGTCCTGTGTTAAAAATACACCCTGATGTTCAGTTTGACTTTAATTCTGTCCAGAAGGATCATTCAGGATGTTTGACTGAGAGAGATGTGGGTAGAAACAGTTAAAGTGGGTATGAAATGAAGTTCGCAACAGGGCAATTATTGTTAACCAAATCTAAAACCATAAAATACCATAAAAGCATTTTTGATATTCAAAATTAAACAAATGTTAAATTAAACAAAATACAATATTAAACATTTTATTTCAGCTAAGTAACATTTCTCTTCTACTTTTAGTTTACCTTGATGTACTAAAATAACTATAACTAAAACTAAAACTGAAATAAAAATTAATAATGCAAACTATATAGACATTTCAAAAAAATTCTAATAATTACAAAAATTACTAATAAAAAAATACTGAAAAATAACACACACACACAACCCATTTGAATTTGTAGTTCCATAAATATCTAAAATTTTGTTTTACAATTGTTTTACCCCATTGTCAAATATATAAACAAGCATGAATAAAAAATTGTGAGGTAATGCTCACAAAAAGTTTACTAATATATATATATACACTACCGTTCAAAGTTTGGGGTCAGTAAGATTTTTAATGTTTTTAAAATAAGTATCTTCTGCTCACCAAGGCTGCATTTATTTGATACAAAAAAACAAAAAAACAAAAAAAAACAGTAATATTGTGAAATATTATGACAATTTAAAATTACTGTTTTCTATTTTAATATATTTTAAACTGTAATTTATTCCTGTGATCAAAGCTGAGTTTTCAGCATCATTACTCCAGTCTTCAGTGTCACATGATCCTTCAGAAATCATTCTAATATGATGATTTGATGCTCAAGAAACATTTATGATTATTATCAATGTTGAAAACAGTTGTTTACATTTTTATTTCATGATGCTTTGATGAATAGAAAGTTCAAAAGAACAGCATTTATCTGAAATCTAAAGCTTTTGTAACATTAAACACGACCGTTCAAAAGTTTGGGGTCAGTGAGAATTTTAAATTTATTTTTGGGGGAAATAAATAAAATAAATCAATACTTTTATTCATCAAGGATGAGTTAAACTGAGCAAAAGTTACAGTAAAGACATTTATAATGTTAGAAAATATTCTATTTTAAATAAATGCTGTTCTTTTGAACTTTCTATTCATCATAGCATCATGAAATAAAAATGTAAATAACTGTTTTCAACATTGATAATAATAATGAATGTTTCTTGAGCATCAAATCATCATATTAGAATGATTTCTGAAGGATCATGTGACCCTGAAGACTGGAGTAATGATGCTGAAAATTCAGCTTTGATCACAGGAGTAAATTACAGTTTAAAATATATTAAAATAGAAAACAGTCATTTTAAATTGTCATAATATTTCACAATATTACTGGTTTTTTTTACTGTATTTTTAATCAAATAAATGCAGCCTTGGTGAGCAGAAGAGACTTCTTTTAAAAACATTAAAAATCTTACTGACCCCAAACTTTCGAACGGTAGTGTATATATATATCATCACACTAGAAAATGTATATATATTATGTTTTTTTTTGTGAGCATAAACTCACTTTTTTTAAAAATATGCTTAAAACAAGAAAAAAAAATGTTTAGAAAAAAACAACATACTTGTATTCAAATTCAATTCAAATCCTCTTTATGAAAAGTGGTTTCATAAAAGTGGCGCAAGAACATATGTTGAGATATTTCATGTTCTTTAATGTGTTCATGTGTCCTGTTTAAGAATATGAACGAATGGAGCTGCTAAAATGAACATTACAGAAATTGTACCTTAATTTGTTGCAGGTTCAAGATGTTGCTGGGGTCAAAGGTCACGTTCCTCCTCGTCCTCCTCTGCGTGATGGAGTGTGTTCGCTCCACATCCGTCAGTCCATCAATACTTCAGCCACACACACGCGTCCGCATCATCGAAGTCGAGGACGACTACGACGACGAACTCTCGAAGACGACGCTCACGCCCCGGTCGCCCGGGGTCACCACCTCTCGTGTGATACCCCGACCCTGTGATTATGACCCCTGTGAGGTTCAAACGACCCCCTGCGAGAAGATTTCGGCGCTCACGGGTTGCCTGTGTCCCGGGTTGACGGGTCCGGAGGAAAGACCCGAGCCCCCGAAACTTCGTGAGATGAAGCTGGACGGCTCCGGGGAAGTGGCCGTCCATTGGTGCGCTCCTCGCTCCAACGTCACCTATTATGAAGTCACTATAAAAGGCAGGAAAAAGCAGCATATTTTTAGAGAACATCTAAGGAATGGAGTCATACCTGGAATGAAAGTTGGGGAGACGGTGTGTGTGGCGGCCGGGAATCAAGTAGGGCTCAGCGAAAAGTTCTGTACCCGATACGATCCACCGCAACCGGACCGAGTCTCTCTGAGCGCAGGGATCATCGCGGGATCTGTGGGATTCCTCCTGCTGGTTTCAGCGCTCGCCGTCGTATTATGGCGACGGAGGACGTGTCGGAAGAGCGGGATGGGAGAAGCGGAAGGCCTCGGCAATCCTTCATACACCAATGATGGAGCGCTGTGATAAACAGAAGCAAACTAACGCAAACATTTCAAAAGCATGAGGAGAATGAAACAAGCTGCAAAGACACTGAGTTTCACAAGCGCACAACTGGTCGAAAGTTTGGATTGTTTTTGAAAGATGTTTTTTCTGCTGCATTTATTTGATCAAAAATATTCTGAAATATTATTACTATATAAAATGACTGTTTTCTATGTGAATGTATTTTTAAAATGTAATTTATTCCCGTGATCAAAGCTGAATTACTCCAGTCTTCAGTGTCACATGATCCTTCAGAAATCATTCTAATATTGGTGCTCGATTATTAATGGTTCTTGTTATTATCAATGTTAGAAGCTGCTTAATATTTTTGTGGAATTTTCAGAATTTTCAGGATTCTTTGATGGATAGAAAGTTCAAAAGAACAGCATTTATTTGAAAAAGAATCTTTTGTAACATTTTAAATGTCTTTATTGTCACTTTTGATCAATTATAATGTTTTTGGGGTTTTTTTTCTACCTTACTTACCCATAAACTTTTAAATGGTAGTTTATATTATATTATATTTCACAATATTACAGTTTTTACTGTATTTTTGATCAAATAAATGCAGTGAGCAGAAGAGACTTCTTTTAACAACATTAAAAATTCATAATTTTTCCCAACCGTTTGACCGGAAGTGTACAGTGCACCGCTATTGTGCATCTGACTGAAAATAATGCTAACTAAACTGCTGCGATTGGTCCTGAATGACTGTTATTGTGAGATTGAGATTGATTTGAATATTTAAAGTCAACGTGGAATCTAAATCGTCCCTGTTTACTTCCATAATTCACATTTGTGGCCTTATTGTGATCGATTCATAAGTGCATTTATTCCAAAGAAATGTGCATTATTAAATCTCTCATCAAAAACATAATTACTTAACTTTCCCCTTTCAAATTGAATGCGTTCACATTCGACTCATTAAACACTCACTTTTATAACATCATAAAAAAATGTGTTCCTGATGGACAAATTCAATTTGAATTTGATCAATCAAATTTTATTTTATTTTTCTCATCATTAAATACCCATTTTAACTCAAATACATCAAATTATGGAAGTAACCTGTTTTGATTAGCATTTCACGACGACTTTAACACGACTAACGGTTCTTATAGGAAGCCTGGCGCTTCATTAAGCTAGATAGGGTTTTAAAGTATCTGTTGTACAGCTATTTTTAAAATTATTGATTATGTTTTTAACTATTGACAGTTTTACAATAAAGCTATTTTAATTGCATTTTCTTGTCTGAGCTTGTTGTTTATTCATACATGCATGCATATGCCTATTTAGAAAATGGACTGTTGAAGAAGTGGTCCCAAAATTGAAGAAGTGGTTGTTCTTGCAGTGTCATTGTTGCGTATACTACCTCTGGAAATATGTGTGAAGTGACTCTGTGGTAACATGGAAGGAAATTGCTGTAGTCTGATGCAGTGGCTTCATTGAGCAATGCTGAATCAAGTGCATGTAACATATTCAGAGCCGGTTATTTTCCATCCAGCTTTGTCAATCACTCCTGCTACTAATCTCAGTTTATTGCTGTTATATAAAGAGAGTGCCAGGCAGATATTTGCCTCCAGCACAGACAGAGAGTGTTGTGTTCTTGGCAAAAGGGAGTGGTATTTATTACTCAGAAGTCTTATGATAAATAATACATTAGGAAATACCTTACCTGTGAACCCAAATAAGCAAAAATGTGAAATGCAAATTTTTCACCTCGCCTTCTATCAGGATGTCTATATAAAGGAAAGAAACACCTGGTAAAATATGGCAGTCTTGGATCTCTGATGTAAAGACCAATAGTGTAATGAACCCCACGTTTCAGCCTAAACTGGTTACATTGATCTGGATGTCCATGACAAATATGACTTGAATTAGACACATAAGGGAATAAAGTGTATGATGCAGATATTCATATTTTGTCATTAAATTGTGTTCATTTTGACAAAAAACTTGGAACTTGGAATCGATGAACTTGCAACATGTTATTGAACTAACCTGAATCAACATTAAATCGTCAATACGTCAAATAATCTAGTTACCACACCTCAAGACATTCAGATGTTGTATTTCAAGACATTTGTCAAATTTCTGTCCTTAAAACGCTCTTGTGTGTAGGAATAATTTCTTACGAATTTCGTTCCATCTTACTAATTTCAAGTAACGGAGGCTTGTGTGAATTACCTGAGTCTGTGCGTTTGGGTTTGGGTTCTTTCTGTTGTCGGCTGTGGTAGGGACCTTTGAAGTTAAGTAGTAACTGAAATAATGTGGCGGAGTGATATGAGCATGTAATGCGGTCAAGACCTTCCTGGAACTACTTTAGCCCTTAGAACGTCCCTCAACCAATCAGATGAAAGCATTCTTCAGCCCCGTAGTATAAAGCGCTATACATAAATAAATGTGAAAAAATGTTAGTGAAGAGTTCAAGCCACTGAAAGATCATCTACACATCTGTCCAGAGAGTCAAAAGATGGATAAATTCCCTCAAGATGAAAGAAGCCTAAAGATGCGCTACCTGTACTCGCTCTATACCTGTAGTAAAATTCATCTTTAAAGGGGGGCTTTCTTTCTTTCTTTCTCTCTTTTTCCCCCTTCATTCATTCATTTGTTAATTAATTTTATTTAATTTTATTTAATTTTATTTAATTTTATATAATTGTATTTAATTTAATTTAATTTTATTTTATTTTATTTTATTTTATTTTATTTTATTTTATTTTATTTTATTTTATTTTATTTTATTTTATTTTATTTTATTTTATTTTGAAGAAGAAGAAGAAAAAAATCTCCTTTATTTTAAGACTTTTATTTTGAAGGGCTGTCACTGATGCCGCTGTTGATCTCTGGATTCAGCGGCCCGTGATCATCATCATCACCGTTAGTCTGACCAGTGTTGCCAACTTAGCGCCTTTGTCGCTATTTTTAGCGACTTTTCAGACCCCCTTAGCGACATATTTTCAAAAAAGCGACTAGCGACAAATCTAGCGACTTTTTGGACAAACCTCAGTGACCTCTAAATGTTGCCAGCACAGTCCTGCGAGCGCGAGGTCTTACTTTCTCCCTGCCGTCACACCTCTCTCTGCGTCTACCCTGTTCAGTGAATGAGAGGAGCAGCAGCACGGCAGCAGACAGACGTGAATGAGTTGTTGTTTCTATGCACTTATCACTTATCTGCTTCTCTTTTGTTTTATATTTAAGAATTTAGTTAGACCATTTTTTCCCCTTTCTTTTCTTGAACTTATCACTTGTAATACTCACTATTTACAGTGCTGTACTTCACCCAGTTCCCGAACTCTCTCAATTCAGATAATATTACTCATAGAAAATGTAGTCATTCACTATCTAGCCTACTCGTTAAATTGTCTGACAAAAAAAATTATATATGAAATGAGAACAGCTTTGTACATTCGGCTATATTATATTATATTATATTATATTATATTATATTATATTATATTAAAATACAGTATGTGAGCATGAATTTAATGAGAAAACACATAGGCAGGCAGAACGCAAGTACGACGCGATGATGTCATGAATATGCTAATTGACGTATGACGTCATCTAGCGACATTTAGCGACTTTTAGGGAAGGCGTTAGCTACTTTCCTTTGAAAATAGTTGGCAACACTGAGTCTGACAGAGACCCTCCGCTCAGCTGTGAGCAGGTCGATGGAGACCCACAACTGGTGATAGCGGCGTTTATTTTTTATATAATCGAGGATCCTTAACCGCTCGGATAGAGATGTCCACACAGGGACACCCGAATCCGAACTCGTCCGTGAATAATTACAGCATGAATTCTACACAAAACGGAGGCGGAGCGGCAGCGGCGGCGTCCTGTCAGAACGGTACGGGATTAAAGCGAAACCACTTGAGCTAACATGCTAAAGCTAACGCGAATATCACATTCAAAAGCTGAGATAACAGGCTGGCTAAGTGTTAGGCTAAGACGCTAATGGCTAAACGTACGTGCTAAAATGCTAAAATCACATTCAAATCCACTTTGAAAAGCTAAGATAAATTAGCAAGCTAAAGGCCTGAGATTGAGGCCAAGCTAAAGCACTTGTCATCTTCGTCTTTAAGACGGAGACATCGACCTCTACAGATCACAATAGAGTAATATTTTCTATACTTGTCATTAAAGTCACATAGCAGCTGTCGGTATGTTTGAATGAATATTAATTTCAGTGAGTTTGTTGTCATCTCCTGTCCTTAGCCCGTTAGCGGCTAGTTTAGTTCAGGTAACGTTAGCTTGGTTGTTCTTTCTGTCGTTTTAAAAATCTTTAAGGTCCGGATTATTAATTAATCTCTTAAGATATTGTCATGTGGTTGGTCTGAATTAGGAACTGATATATGTCATTGTCTTAATCAGATGTCTCATATTTGTGGTAAATTAAGCTCGCAGAATAAACGTGTGATAAATATTGATATTCCCAACAAACCAACATTTTCATGTAATATCTTAACGGTAATTTGCCAATGCCTTTTTGTGGTTTTATGAATGTGAGCTGTATTTCTACATCATGCTAATATAATCTGACTGTTCTTATTGTTAAACTGCCTAAAATGAAGTAATATCAGTATGTTTTGTATTTTCTAATGTGCATTTTACTGTTTTTTAACATGACGTGACAGGTGAATGTTGTCATTTAGTATAAAATCAGAGAAAGATCTGTGCAAATTGTCTTTTGAACATGTTAATATCATACTAGTATCTATTAAAGTACCATGGATTACAATGCAGTGTAGTTTTAGTAGCCTATACATTGATTAATTTGAATATCTGTTTTTTTATTATATTTTCCATTTTAATTAGTTAAAATCTTAGTACTTTTGTGTGAGTTTTTGTGATTTTTATATTAGTTTACATATTATTTTTCATAATATACTAACATGCATGCATAAGACTTTTGCACAGTACTAGCCTATATATTGTTAGACATGTAGTTTTATTATATTTCAGTTAACAATTCTTTTTTATGGTTTTAGTTAACTATATTAACCTTGTTATCATGTTAACACAGTGTATAAATATGATAAATTAGTAAATAGTCATTCAATAATGTGGTATTGCTTATTTGTAAGGCAAATATATAATGATGCGAATTTCAACTGCTGTTGGATTTCATAGGTTTCAATTTGTATAAAACTTGTGATTCGACCAATGACAGACGTGTATTTGTCACATTTGCATGTCATTTGCATGGCAATCTCACAAATCAAATTGATGTTGTTGTTGTTTTTGACAGGTCCGGGACAGTCGTTCCCTGCCATGTATCCCGCATCCAGCTATAGTTCTGCTCCGCCCACTGGTGGTTACCCCCCCATGGCGGGACACAGCGCTCCTCCGACTGGAAAAATCCCAGTTTTGGGCACAGACTATAGTGGGAACTACTACCAGAACAGCTCAGGGCCGTCACTGTACGCAGCAGCACCAGGATCGCAGCCACCTGCACATCAGTACTCCTCCTCGAATGTCCAGCAGACTGCGCCGTACACTATGCCAGCCGGGTATTACGGACAGGCGTATAGTCACCCCTCACAGGGTCAAACTCAACCCCAACCCCAACCTCAGCAGGTGCAGCCCAGCTTGGTGACACCAGCCAGTGGCAACAACCTCGGCGCCCCGCTGTACCCCATCGTTTCTTACCCATCAGCCCCTGGGAGCAGTCAGTACGGCACGCTGAGATCCTCTCAAACTGGCGCAGGGCAGCCGCCCGATTCAACGGTAATGCCACCGCCACCTACCCAGAGTTCTTTGCAACAGCATTCCCAAGGAAACGGGGCCACACCCACACCAGCTCACCTGGGATTCGGAGCTCCGCCTCTCAGCCAAACGGCCACTGTCAATGGCCAATCGAATGCAGGTTGGTTTGAATGCATTTCATCCTAATGCACTATGCACAGTGTTACGATCTTTAAAGGTCTAGGAGATGGAGCGCAAACATTCAGAGATCACACTGCTGCTGGTAGATTGGGAAAAGCAGAAAGAACCATGAATAGACTACAGCAAGTGTTGGAAACGTGATCATTTATTACACCAAAAGCCGAAGCCACTAGATAACAGTGAGTGAGCTATGTACAATGTAAATGAGAACACACAAAAAATGAAAAAGAACATACAATGGTGCCAAATATAACAAAATAATTCCCCAAACCTCTAACCTAGTAAAAGAAAATGTGGAAAATAAACCGAATTCTTCAGCGTATTCGACGGCCTAAAATCCTTCTCTAACTAAGAAAATAAAAATACAAAAGGTGGCTCACACTTCTTACCTAGTGTGTCTAACACCTGACATTACTACGGGCTCAATGTACATCGCCCACATAAAGGACATTCAACTCAGAACATCGGCAGAAAGCACAACTGGATGAATGTTAGACAACTGGTCTTAAATGAATGTTAGACTACACATACACAAAAGGGATTCGATTAATAACTGATACAAAGTACGCAACTCAGGACACTGAACACACACACACACACACACACACACAACACACACTGCTTCCAAACGAGACGTGTTGGAAGTCTTTTAAAGCAGTGGGGCGACAGCAGGTTGGACTCAGAAGAGCCGCCCTAATGATGATTGACAGCTGACACGGCCAATCACAGGAACCTCAGAGCGAAATAGCAAAAAGGAGACATACAAGAGACAAAAGCACAACAACAAACACGCATAGAACGTCACAACAGTCAAACCAAAATGTATTCAGACACCTTCAACATTTCTCACATTATCACAGTTTATTCGCTATAGTTTAGAAAATGGTGATCAAATATGACAAGAACTCTGAGTTATCAAATCAGTTGATATTTCACTGGTTTTGTCCATCCTTCTGTTAGACTGTCTCACAAATGAAATGTCAGCTGTTAAATTTAACTACACAATTAGATAATACCAGTTTAGCTCAACAAATGACCAATCAATGCTTAATATTGTTCAGTCTGTGTGTAAAAAGGTCGCATTAGCAATTAAAGAAAAAACACTTCAGCGAAACATGATCAGCTCAAAGTGTCTGAATCATTTTTGGTCCCAAATGTTACTGGTAGTCACTCTATGAAGAATTTCTGGGTATAATATGTTACAGATTACTTTATTTTGCTCTCCTCACTCACGTAAATGATCTATAGTGTCCTGCACACACTAGTAAAACATATCTAAAATTATATCTGGTGTCTGAATAATTTCTGCTTTGACTGCATATGTTCATGTAAAAGAATGGGATTAATGCTCATATCAATGTTTTAACCGATGTGTTTATAGTTCAACAACACTACAACCAAAACCTCCAGAATCCCATGAGCCATCATTACGGCGGGGCCGCTCCCAGCCCTGAGAAAGAGAGAGCGCCCTCAGGAACGCCAGGCACTTCTGTGCAGTCTTCACCACGACACCATCCCGGTACGAAACATCTCTTTCACACATTAATTGACAGTTATCCGTTTCGTTTCTTCCCGCCGGCTGTATTTTTACATTATTTGTGTCTTTTTTATGTCTTGTTTTGTTTTTTATTAGAGCTGCAACTACAGTAGTCAACATTTGAAGTAATTATGATAATAACATATTAATTAATATTTACATATTAACAATTATAATTGTTATTTACGTATTTAATATTTAATTATTTAATAACAATTATATACTATAAGTATTTTGCATCATGTTAGTTGCTGTACTCCCTTTAAATTTACAGTGAATTAATAAAAAATGCACATTTCTTACTGTAATATGAGTTGTTTCTTATTAAATTAATATTTTTTCATACACAAAAAAATTGCAATTAAAAATGTTTTTTAAAAAAGCTCCAGGTTTTTTGCGCTGCACAATTTGTCCTCTTTTTTTATATATATTTGTTTTATATGACTATAAAAAATAAGAATAACTATGATGATTATTGTTATTACCCAATACAAATATTAGACAAAATAAGAAATGTTATTATTGTAATATTTCACTGTAAAATAAAAAAGTTTTTAAGAAAAATAATGTAATTTTATTTTACAGTACAACTGTACAATTACAATACTGATATTTATGAATGTCTTCATTTTCAAAAGTTAAAACATCAAGCTTTTATTTTGGTGTAAAACGGCAGGGAGTCCTTAGAGCTTCTTTTGTTGACAACAGCACGTTTATATTGAATCCTCATTACATGTTCGGGAAGACAGTTGTCAAATTTTGCATTCCCAAATGCATGTTCCCAAATGCATGTTATAAGTGTATTTTTATCCAGACATCAATAGCTGTATTAGTATCAGTGAGACTGACCTTCATTCATAAAAAAGATGCCAGTATTTGAAATGTACTGTATTTATGTTGTTTCTACATTAACTTGGAGATTAACTGTGAAATTATTACATTATAAAATATATAAACTAGATATAAACCTACAAAAATGTAAGTGTTTTTAATTGTGATTAATCACAGAAAAAATTTTGATTAATTGAGTTAATTTTTTTAATCGACTGACAAAAGTATATATATATATATATTATCTGTGGTTAGTGTCATGTATGGCATTAAAAATAATAAAAAAGGCATTAAAAAGCATTAAATATAATTAGAAAATGCCATCAGAAACACTGTATTTTACAAAAAACCGCATTAGCACTGTAAAGTGACATCATCGGCTACTGTTATTGCCTATGTTTATCCACTGAGTCTATTTGACCAATGTTGGTGTGTCATTCCTGACAGGTTGTGTCTCTTCTGATGATTCTGTGATGATGTTTTTTATTTCTTGTGTGTCGACAGAGAGTTGGTCGTATCATTCCACAAGCTTTTCCGACTCGTTCATCTCTTCCTTTGCGTTTTCTTTGCATCACGTCATCATGTGCTGCTAGTTTTTGGGTCATGTTAGTGTCATCCTCGTGTGAGATTTGGCTGGGAGAAGCGCAGAACTCCAGCTCAGTTCTCGTCCTCTCCTTCTGTACTCAACCCGTGTGTTGTCTCTGATGGTTGCTGTATTTCAGGACTGCTGTACGGTGACCGTGGGGTGAATAACGCCGTTAGCTCGGCCGCGGGCGATCACTCCTCATCCAGTTCTGACCATGAGGAAGAGGATGAGGAGGATGAGGAAGCAGGTCTGCTTTCGCTTTTTCATTCTTCCACTCACCTCCCTTTCTCACTTAGCTGTTCCTTCATCCCTCCATCTCAGATGTGTCTTTTTACATCCCTACATCGTCCTTCCCATTTTAAAATGATTAACACACACGAATACACACACTTTCTGCTGTCTTTAACTGATTTATACATCTCATTCTTGCAAGTTATTCATTCACTTGAAGTCTACAATTCACATAAACATACACACGTTCATAGTCTGTTTGTTTATCTTGCTTTTCTGATGACCTTCACTGAGCAACCTCAAGTGTACATAAACATTACTAGCGTACCGTATAGTATTTGCTTCATACTATTCAATTCATTAATATTTATGAATTCATTCTATTCAATTCATAAATATACGCATTTGTTTATTTATTTATAAGTATGCATGCAATGATAAATATTTCAAGCCATACTATACTTCATTTGTCACATGACCTCATTAAAATGCATGTTTAATGGTGCATTCATATTACACTTACTCTAATTACAAGTTTCTGGCTTGTAAAAACCGTTCATCTCATAAATAATGTTCTCATAGTGCTTTACTTCTCCCTTTGACTTATAGAAAATCAACCAAAATAGCAGCAGTTTCAAGTCAGGTCAAATATATATACATACAGTACAGGTCAAAAGTTTGGACACATTACTATTTTTAATGTTTTTGAAAGAAGTTTCTTCTGCTCATCAAGCCTGCATTTATTTGATAAAAAAATACAGAAAAAAAAAGTAATATTGTGATATATTATTACAATTTAAAATAATTGGTTTTCATTTTTTTATACTTTAAATTATCATTTATTTCTGTGATGCAAAGCTGAATTTTCAGGATCATTACTCCAGTCTATCACATGATCCTTTAGAAATCAACTTTTAATATATCGCTGGGTGTTTATTTTTTGCATTTTCTGATAATATACCAGTAACACACACACACACACACTATTTTCATTTAGTAGAGATTATAGTGGTGAATGATTGATGGAATATTTTAATAGATGTTAAAAGTCTTTGGTGTCACCTTTAGTTTATTCATCACATTGGAAAAGGGCTGTCAGGTTGAGTGCACATTTTGGCAAATTTAGTTAGCTGATATGTTCTTTTTACTTATGTAAAGCACACACAAGGGCTTTTCAGACTAAAAGTAATCATACTAAACCTTGCGTTTAACTCTGGGTAAAGGAGCGTTTCAAACTTGTAATTTAGAAGTGGTAGCGCTGTGTTTTTACAGGGTTATGAAACCCTGCTCTGCTAACCCCGCATCGCTGTGCCAAACGTGTAGTGTGAATCTATGCCGTGTTAAAATGCTACGACTAGATGATTAGCAACAGACAGCCAATCGCGTGCCTCATATTCATGTGCGTTGAACTGTATATAAACGGGGCCCTATTTTAACGATCTAAGCGCATGGTCTAAAGCGCAGGGCGCAAGTTCACTTAGGCCGTCCGAATCCACTTTTGCTAGTTTAACGACGGGAAAAATGGTCGGTGCTCCCGGCGCATGGTCTAAAAGGGTCGTCCCTATTCTCATAATGAGTAATGGGTGTGTTTTGGGATTTACGTGCGTTAAACCAATCAGAGTCTCATCTCCTATTCCCTTTAAATGCCAGTTGCGCTCGTGCCATGGCGGATTCACTATTTACATGACGGAATTTGATAGTGGAAAGACCGAACGCGTCTCCAGAGCGCAAACAGAACTACTCGTGCGCGAGGTAAAAGTGCGCAAGCAGAACATCTACGGGACAAGCCGGATTCACCATATCTTTATGTACACGATAATAATCTTTTACATTCTAATCTTTTTATTTTAAATATTTTGCATGTTTGTGTGCTGCTGTGCGTCCCTGTGTGTGTAATAAGCAGAGTGTATGTGTGTGTGTGTGTGTGTGTGTGTAATAAGTAGAGTGTACACGCGTTGTGGACCCGCCTATAGGCGCACATTACTAACGCGCTCTTTAAATAATAAAAAAATATGCGCCATTGACTTTAGACCAGGGTTCAGTCGGTCAATGTCTCAGTCTATTTCTGTTCCTCAAAATAGCAACGCTCCAACAATGCACCAGAACACACACTCGTTCTCAGACCAGCAGCTCATGGGTGCACAAATGGGCGCAAATGCATTTGCTATTTAAACAACGTGGCGCAGGACGAGAAAATGAAAACTGCATCGGGCTGAAACTAGCAAAACACACTTGCATCTTGCCTGCCGCTGCATTGCGCCGGGTGTAAGATAGGGCCCAGGGTACTTTAAAGGTTCAAGGGGGGAAATGTCAAACGGCGACGGAAAATGCATCAGTTGGAGTGAAGAAGAGACCGTTTCATTCTTACCTTTATTAGTCTGAAAAGTCCATTCAAAAACAAATTGATAGTACAGTTGGCAATGTGTAATATGAAGATGCGCAATACTAGAGCAGGTCGTGTGCGGCATTCGTCAAATGAATGATTCCGGTTACCCAGTATTGACTATTTCAAGTGTGAGAAGTGATAAACTGCTAAAACATCATGGACTGACATGCACAGGTAGGGCTGCATGATATTGAAGAACATGCGATATGCAATAACTCATTAAATAATGCGATACGATAAAGTGTGTAAAATATACTTAAATTATCTTTAAAATATACTTAAAATTATATAACCTACACACGTGTTTCATTCGTTTTGTGAGAAGAAAGCATCCCTACAGCTTCTGAACGTGAACATCAGTGTTTTACTGTGGCATAAGAAGTGTTATTTTAACATCGGTGTAAACCTCTGGGTTCAGGTTATCCTACATTAGGGTTATTTAACAACAGAAACTGAATAATCAAATGTAAAAATAAAACACTGCTTAGTTTTCACTGTATGAATTAAATATATACTGATTCTTATTAAAGCTACAAAAGTTATTCAGCCGAGAGTTGTGAGTGATTTTCTCCTAACCCAGTTATTGCAAGCTGTTATATAATATGCATATCGCGATATATACATTTTCGATAACTTCGATATATTATGCAGCCCTGTGCACAGGCAATGCCAGCGTTCTGGTCATGTGGGTCTTGATGTCTCTCCTGTATCCCTCTGGCTCTCTTTTCTCTGCTCATCCACAGTCCTGAAGAACAGCAATTGTTTTCACTCTAAATAGTCAAAATGTTGATCTTGCAAACACACTTCTCTCAGAACCAGTTTCAGGAGTGATGATAAATGTGTCTCTACTTCCCCCGACGACTCATGCCATTCGTCTGAGTCTCACACACTCCCACACACTCACACACACACACATATGCTCTTTTCCTGCAAGAGGAAGTAGGGTTTTTTTTTTTTTTTTGGCCCAGACAGCTTGTGAACACACACAGAAAGTCTCATATTTACTGGGCTAGACGTGTTTTTATCTGTTATTTGTCATTATATTTTAGCTGTTCTTTTGAAATTAAACTATTTTAAATATCGTGTACATGTATTTGTTAAAACCCCCAGGTTCTTATTTCCAATCTTAAAACTATCAAATGTTTGGAATAATAATTATTATTTTTATTGTTTTTGAAAGAAGTCTCTTCTGCTCACCAAGGCTGAATTTATTTGATCAAAAAGACATTAAAATAGTAATATTGTGAATAATGTATTCATATCATTTGAACATTCATATCAATATCATTTCAACATTTACTAATACATTTTAAATTGAGGTTTAATTTTTATTTTATCTGTTAACCTTAGTTAATGTACTACTGTATGAACTAACAGGAATGATCAAGGTACAATTGTATTGCTCAAATATATATATATTGCATATAGTTAATGAAAGCAAGCTAATACATCCTTGTAAACAAATGGGACTTGCAAAGTGTCACATTTACATATGTTTCTAGGTTATAGCTAAAGAAACCTGTAATATTTAAATGTTTAAATTATTTTCTGTAGATTTCGTTCTGTAGAACTTCTCATTTTAATATTCATATTCATATTTACATATTTATTTCATTTAGCACATGTCAGTTCAGCACTGTTTTACTTGGAGTGTTATGTTTGTTTTTAATACAGTATCCATTTAAAAAATATCGGTTATCGGCACGTACGGTCAAACCTAGTTATCGGTATCATCCACTACCTGTCGACCTCTAGTATTGTGGAAGTGTATATACACAAATATGAAGCAGCAAATCATCATATTAGAATGATTTCTGAAGGATCATGTGACACTGAAGACTGGAGTAATGATGCTGAAAATTTTACTACATATTCACGTAGAAAACAGCTTTTTAATACATAATAATATTTCACAATTTTACTCACAATTTTTCCTGTAATTTAAGTAAACAAATAAAAATGATATGATCAGTAAATCATGGCAACTTATGTTTTTACATTAACACATAACTTAAGGAGATTCAACTCTATCTACGTCAATTTAATATCATTTAAGTTGAAATGACTTGTACAACAAATTCACAATATTAATGTTTTACTGTATTTTTGATCAAATAAATGCAGCCTAATATTTTAATATTTTCAAACTGTTGACCGGTGGTGTGTTTGGCCGGGTTTTGTTGTAACATCACTCAGAAATCAGTGGAAACTTGACCGGATCAGATTCTCTGGACGAGCACCTGCACCATTTCAGTCTCCAGTTAATGGACTGGTAATCTTGGTAACCCTGTTTGCTCCTGCTTTATTCAGAAGTGTGTGTGGGAGTGTAAATGGGCAGACTCTATTTTTAGCTCTAGATTCTGAAAGTGTGTGTTGGGGTGCAGTGTTTTCTCATGGGGAGTTTGGATGTGTCATGTTCAAGCCTACTACTGATTCATCATCACACTCTCCAGAGGTTTCATCATCCTCTGTGTGAGAAACGTCTCCTTTCTTGGACTTCTTGCACTCTTGACTGGTCGTTTTCATGTGCCTAAAATAACATTTCATGTGTCCTCTTATATTCTTCAGTTATAAAGTGGATGTTTTATTCCCATCCGTTGTTGAGTTCAGACCGCTGATCCAGTGAGGTAACAGATTAAGCGCAGGATAACAGGGGTTTAGCCAATCACGGGCCTTCTCTCTCGTTCTGTCTCTGTGGTCTGGTTTCAGTAGTTGTGTTATGGAGGATTAGTATTAGGTTAATCTGTGCTGAGGTTTATTACTCTGTCTTCTTCTCTGAGAGTCCCGATTCTGTGATATCACTGAATATCAGAGAGGAAGTTGGACATGTAGCTTTAGCTTACATACACAGCATTAGAGCAGTTGAGTTTGTTCTGTGTGGGTTTGATCGGTCTATTCAACGGAGATTATTATTGGTATTACTGGCCAATCAGTATCCATAAAGACCATTAGCTGGGCAATATTGCTTAAACTCATCTTTATGTTTGTTTTTTCATTTAAATATTTTGATATTTAGGTGTTTGTGTTGGCTCTGATGTGGCTTTTTATGTGTGTATACATATATGTGTGTGTATAAAAAAAAAATATATATATATATATATATATATATATATGTGTGTGTGTGTGTATATACTTTTTAATGTATTTTATTATTTTCACTGTTTTCTATTGTCCTCAGTTTCACATGATCCTTCATAAATCATTCTAATATGCTGATTTGCTGCTCAAGAAACAACATTTCTGATTATCAATATTGTAAACTGTTGTGCTGCTATATCATTTTTATAGATTTTTTAAATAGAAAGCTCAAAAGAAATATTTCTATATTTGAAATAGAAATCTTTTGTAACATTATAAATGTCTTTACTGTCACTTTTGATCAATTTAATGCATCTTTGCTGAATAAAAGTTTTAATTTCTCTTAATTAGTTGAAATGGTAGAATGCATTCTTGAGTTTGAGTTTTAATTTGTTAAATTCTGTGTGCATTAAAAATGAGAACAATCCCAACCCACACGTCGCTCTTGTCTGTGTGTTTCTGAACTCTTGCAGGTGGAGACAGCTCGTCTACAACCACAGGCAGTGCCTCTCCGGTTCCCAACAGTTATGAGTCTCTGGAAGGCGGTAGTTACTCGGGTACATCCTCACAGCGCTCACAGTGACATCTCAATGCCAGATCTGCACGAGAATGACTTGCTGATACATATTTATCTCATCTTTCTCTTCACATCATACAGCTCCTCCTGCCGGTGTTCCCACCAAGCAAGCTCCTCCCTTCGGATACAATTACCCAACCATGCATCCTGCGTACCAACAAAACCCCGCCCCCATACCAGACTCCTCCCCCTCACGCGGAGCATACAAACCACCAGGATACCAGCCGTACTCACAGGTACCGACAACGAATCTAGTTTGTGATATTTCAGTGTCAGTTCAGTAGGGTTGGGTACCGTTCACATTTTAACCGGTACCTGTATCAGAAATTCGGTGCCGGTACCCAACGGTACCTTTTTTCGATAATTTAGGCATGTTTACCTCAATAACTGTAAAGAAACGAAGTCATTTGTTGAAGTGTTATTGACATAATGCCAGAGCTGCTTTGGTCGCTGTCTGCCATTGTCTGTGATGTTTGAGTATTAATAAAAACAACCATTTTAGTAATAAAATAAAAAAAAACTCTATTAAATGTTTTGTTTTCCACAAATTCTGTGTTTCTAGTAATCAAATTAAGACATAAAACATTAATTCAATTGATCTTTTTTATGAAATTAAACTTTTTTTGGTCAAACAACATGCGGCACAACTGAGCTTTATACTGTTAGAAATACAACATAGAAGAAATTATTTATTTTTTTTGATCATTTATTATTATTAGTGTTTGTATTATTATTATTAAATTGAGATATCTAAATTCTACTATAGAACAGCAATATATTAGCAAGTTATAACCGGTTGTGGTGAAGACCTTTGAGTTTCTGTGTGTTAATGATATAACGATAGTTTTTCTTAAATGAAACCATAAAATGCTGATGAACTTCAGTGACTCTCAGAGCGGCTCTGGAAATGAAGTTCACGCATTCATGTTCTCATATAGTGAGGCTGAAAAAGACCTTTACTCTCGCGCCCAGATGCGTTCTCAGGTACCGATATTCGGTCGGTGCCATTAAAAGTACCGAGTTCGGTACCCAACCCTACAATTCAGGATGTGGTTCATCAAAAAACATCTGTGTTTGTGTTCCCGTAGCCTTTCCCATCTCTGTCCGAGCTGTCGTCAGCTTTAGGTGGCCTCAGTGGCGTTCCTGAGCTGGATGTGGAAACCTTGAGACCAGTGAATCTACTCCAGGAGAGAAACATCCTTCCTCCCCAACGAGCACCTCCACCCGAGCCCAACCTGAGCAACGACCTTCGCAAGGTCAACTGCAGCCCCGAGTAAGAGCAGAGAGACGGCGTGTTTGTAGGAGGTTGTGGTTTCACACAACAGGTGCAAACAGAGAAACGGCTTTGTATTGTGTTAACCGTTTCTCTTTCATTCTCTGTCTGTCTCTTCCAGGACGTTTCGCTGTACTCTCACTAACATTCCCCAGACTCAAGCTCTGTTGAATAAAGCTCGTCTGCCTCTTGGATTATTGCTGCATCCCTTCAGAGATTTAACGGTAGGATGTCACCTGAGCAGAAAGCACAAATCAAACTCAACCCTTGGTCTATAGCCCTATTCGGATGGGATTAGTGTAACATGGAGAGGAGGGGTAGAGTAATAATTACCAGAGCTTCTCATTGATTTTTAGTCCCGTCTGAATGAGCGTCTCAGTGATCATGACGGACAATGTCAGTAAAGATTACGGCGACTTTTACCTTCAGTAAAAAGGTCTGGAAAAATGACCTCAGGTGATACTAACCCCGTGCGAATAGACCCGCTGTACATATGTACGTCAAGTCAAGTCAAGTCAAGTTTATTTGTATAGCGCTTTTCACAATACAGATTGCATCAAAGCAGCTTCACAGTATTAAATTAAAATAATACAACAAAGTTTGTTTCAAGAGGAATTTATTGATTGATAAAATTAAATTAAATATCCCCAAAATATCCCCAACTGAGCAAGCCAAAGGCAACAGTGGCAAGGAACCGAAAAACTCCATCAAGTGACCTAATGGTGTCCTAAAACTCCATCAGGTGCCTTAATGGAGAAAAAAAAAACCTTGGGAGAACCCAGGCTCAGTCGGGGGCCAGTTCTCCTCTGGCATTGGATAGAGGCCGGATTGTAGTTTGAACTGTAGGATTATATGAATGCCTGGCTGAAGAGATGCGACTTTAATCTAGTTTTAAACTGGGAGAGCGAGTCTGAGCAACGAACAGTATCAGGAAGACTATTCCAGAGTTTTGGAGCCAAATGTGTACGTAAATATTTCCTGTTTAAAAGTAGTTTTCCGCGTTTTTTCCAAGTATGAAGACGCTTGAAGAAGCATCAGTTGCGTTCTAGATGCTGGAACGAGTCTGTGGCAAAACTCAAGTGTTTCACACACACCATTCAGATCAGAGAGAAGATCGACAGCACTTGTTAGAGGCACAAAACATCTTTTAGCGTTAGGTAAGTGTCTATTACCAACACAATCCAGTCTGAAGTTCATTAATACATCGTTCGACCGGACATAACTGTGTTATATATATAAATATAGGTTATATGTGTTTGTGCACGTGATATCAGGAAGCAGCGTAACACACACATGACGACAGGAGTGACGGCGGTGTGTAAATCGAGTTTATTCCCACTTCTGCTAGTTTACTGAGATCTCTTATCCCGTGCGGATTGGCCATTAATATTACAGACGTCCTGTGGTAAAATTACATTACTCCACTTAGTTAATCCCGTCCGAATAGGGCTTATGTAATGGTTATTGATGCTACATTACCATACAATATCATGTTTGTTTTAGTTTTTTTAGTGAATAATCAGAATAATGAAACTTGCATGTAAACGGGAGTGAAGAGGTTTGCTTGTGTAATTTAAATATCTTACTGCGATTTAAGTACTTGCGCATGTAAGGGTGGATTCCTGCAGGGGTTCAGTCTGCAAGAAATGCCGAATGACTAAAGAAACGTTATTAGCAAGATGGTAGAAAACTGCACATTTCTTGTCTATTCCACCCACTGCCACTTATACCAACGACGGAAATAAGCGCAGTTACAATAGCTTAATATTTGTGGGAGAGCGTTGCTATAAAGAGTGATGATATTGTATTGCAATATGTAGCACTTAAAAGTCAATACCAAATCAAAACTAGTTAGCACATTAGTTGTAATTGAAAAGGTTTAATGACAAAATATGGTTATGGTTACATTTAAAATAGTTACAAAAATAGATGTATGAGATGATGATAACTTATATTATTAATTGTACCCAGCATATATGAGAGAGAGTGAGAGAGAGAGAGAGAGAGAGAGAGAGAGACCCAAGAAAGGGACCCAGAGAAGAAGAGAGCCAGAGCATCATTCAAACTGACATTCAAACTGACCAATCAGATAATTACACGTCCCCCACTGTACTAATGCCGCGTTCCAGGCAACCTGTAACCCGTGTTTTTCCAACTCGTAACTGGGAGTACATCGTTCCAGGCAACCTGTAACCCGTGTTTTTCCAACTCGTAACTGGGAGTACATCGTTCCAGGCAACCTGTAACCCGTGCTTTTCCAACCTTATACCCGTGACAGTGCACTGGAACGGCAGTCAAACCCGCGACCTTCCACCCGTGAACTTGTACTAGATCGATGTACTCCCAGTTACGAGTTGGAAAAACACGGGTTACAGGTTGCCTGGAACGTGGCATAAAGGTGTGACAATTCATCGACCCCCAAAGTACAAACATTTTGGCTACAGGCCTTGATCACTATCAGCTCCTCTTTGCCGTCAGGAACTCCAAATGGTCATTGTGGTTGAAAGAGGGGGTAGAAAAACAGTCAAGCAAATATCTTTGTTCTTTTAACATATCTTGGATTATTTTCAATTCTACACGCATGATTGGTGACCATGTAAATTTTTGTCAAAGCTATTGTCATAGTTATGACATCACAACCACATTGACATTGACTTTACTCTGAGTTCCCACATCTAACCATTTTTTTATCAGCTCTTGATAAGAATGATAAAGGTGTCATTCACCTGTTCTTATCTGGAGTTTTACTGACATTAGACCATGATAATGCAGATATAATTATGTCTTCATTAACTCTCTCTCTCTCTCTCTCTCTCTCTCTCTCTCTCTCTCTCTCTCTCTCTCTCTCTCTTTGTCTCTGCAGCAGTTACCGGTCATCACCTCTAACACTATAGTTCGTTGTCGTTCGTGTCGGACGTATATAAACCCTTTCGTTTCGTTTTTGGACCAGCGCAGGTGGAAGTGTAATTTGTGTTACAGAGTCAATGATGGTAAGAGCTCTACAGATTTATCATACATGTTAGCATATTCGTGTTCTCATAGAGTCTCTTCTTCTCGATCAGTTCCTGATGAGTTCATGTATAATCCTGTCACTCGTTCATACGGCGAGCCCCACAAAAGACCAGAGGTCCAGAATTCAACTGTGGAGTTCATCGCCTCCTCTGATTACATGGTGAGTGTGTCTGTCTTATAAAGAGCTTCAGTGTTCCTGTTTATGCACGTTTGCTTTGATTGATTGATTGATTGATTGATTGAAAACTTTATTAATACAGCCATCAAACACAATACACAACTAACAGACAGATAAATAATTCTGCATTAAGAGACTATTAAAACCTGATTAAGAGACATCATTTGAAAAAAGATTCAGTTTCACAGTTCAAAAATGTAAAATACAAACACTGTCAAAAATAATATTTAACAATTAACAGTGTTCGTTGCAATATCTGACCGCTGCAGGAACAAAAGACCTTCTCATTCGCTCACTAGAGCACCGGGGCATTACCATTCGCTCACTAAAAGAGCTTCTAAAGTCCTTTGAAAAAATTGTGTAGTGGATGGCCTTCAAAAAGCAGGACATTTTTTAGTTTCGAACTTATCCTCTTCTCCACAGTAACCTCCAAAAAAATAAATCTTATTGATCTAACTTATTTTTGTCCTCAACAGATATGCTGCAACCCCCCCCCCCCCCCCCCCCCCAAGCAAAGTACAGCATAAAAAAAGAGCACTAGCTAAAATCCCTTGATAAAAAACAACATCTAACATCTTCAAAACATCTAAAAGCTTTGTGCTAATGTTGAATGATCTGAGTTTTCTCAAAAAGAACCGTCTCGACTGAGCCTTCTTCATTAGGACATTAGTGTTCTCTTTCCAGTTTAATTTTTCATCCAAGTGGATGCCTTTCCTTTCTACTTGTCTTTTTTAAAGGAACCGTATGTAAGAAATGTATTTCAATTAATCATAAAATGGCCCTGATATGTTTATTCACAGAACACAACAAGTTCATATTTACAGATTTAAAGAAGATACCATTCTGTAAAAAAAGGACTGCCAAAAGCCATACCGGCTTATAAATAGGGCCCTTCAAGACACATAATCAGCACTAATAACAGCAAAGAATAATCCAACCACACCAACAACAACACCATTTGTTGTGGTGTTGACCACAACCACAGATGGTTGATGGTTGATGGTAGATGGTTGACCCATCCACACCAACAACAACACCATTCACCATAAAATATCCTCCCACCAGCCAGCATACATCACACATCTCATCCATCCCTCAAACAAAATCCAATAATAGGGGTATTCAAACATCAAAAAAAGAAAATCAGATAAGTCAATAAAATATGAAACCTTCAGCCTTATGGGGTCTATCATGCATAATGTTGTAACAATTTGTGTTTAAAATGCTTTTTAAATATATCAAGAGAAGGTAGTTCCCTTATAGAATTGTCAATCTCATTCCAGATCCCAGGACCCTTACATGCTATACTAAAGCTAGTATATGTCACTAGACATTAAGAAATCATGTTCATTTCAAATACTTATATCACTGACAACAGAAGTCCGGCCAGGATATTGTCATTATAAAGTGAAGTTGCAGCCCTCAACTGATGTTGATGATGTCATGTTGTGTTTTGGCCTGATGCTCCGCCCTCCACCTATCTACCAATCACGAAGTCAGTAGTGTTTCGGCATCCGGGTTGCCAGCTCTGCTCTAGTTACCAAAGCTGCAGCTACAAACGTGTCGGATAAAAAAATGTCTAACGTTACGAAACCTAAAAGACCTCGTTATGAATCCGAAATACGTCGTGACAAAGTCCGAAAAAAAACGTACTGTGTAGGACTCGTCACTTGCCATTGGAAGCTCCTTATAGCAGCCGACGTTCCTGCTGGATCCTGCAGCCTATCTGGCAACCTTGAGTCAGGGGGGAGGGGGAGGGGATACACCGTTAATAACTAATGATCTTTGCAACGGAAGTGAATCAATCAAAACTAACTTTAGCTGGACAATAACTTTATTCTAGAGCTGCTGTAAAGCCGAAACAATCTCTGTTACTGTAATCTCCTATTATCACTGTAAAGCTGCTTTGAAACAATCCATATTGTTAAAAGCACTATATAAATGAAGGTGACTTGACTTTCCTTCTCTAGCTGCGGCCTCCTCAGCCTGCTGTGTACCTGTTCGTGTTGGATGTGTCCCATAATGCTGTGGAGTCGGGCTACCTGAATGTGTTTTGCCAGTCGTTATTGGACAACCTAGAAAAGTGAGATATTAGTCTTAGCTAAACTAGCAAGTTTATTCACACCCTCCCCTCAGATATGACGAGGCTTGTATGTGTTTATCTGCCTCAGATTGCCCGGAGATACGCGTACACACATCGGGTTCGTGACGTTTGACAACACCGTCCACTTCTACAACCTGCAGGAGGGTCTTTCTCAGCCTCAGATGCTGGTTGTGTCTGATATTGATGGTAATCCTGTCTGATTCTCTTACTTTTCTTTCTCTGCGTTCACTGACTTTAGCTTTGCACATCAAGAGTGGCTTTTGTCTAATTAATCAGCAAAGTTTTAGCACAAAGAATTGCCCATTATTGATTGATAATAGCCACTTTCACTCAAGAAATGTGTTATCTTAGCCTAAAATTGGCATGATTTGATCTGTTTTTACATGAGAAGCAGCTTTTCATGTCTATATTGGCACACCACTACTAAAATACCGTTCAGACTCTCTAGGTCTCTAATGTAATTTGTCCGAAATAGAGTACTTCTAGTTTGGAAAAAGAAAAAGAAATTATATAATTTATATTATAGCATTTATTTATTATATATCAATACAATTTATTTAATTTTTGTGTTTATGTATGTGGAACTGGTAGTCTACTATTTCTCGATTATTTATTATATCTGAATCTACAGTGCATTAACTTTTCATGACAATGTTTATGCATTTGCCACATTATTTGGTCAAAAATCATTATTTTGTGATTTGTACTGCAAAATTATATATAGAATATAGTCTCATATTTCTGCTGCTCTTTCAATATTGAGACACTAGGAGTTGTTAAACACGCCAACTAGCTTTAAAAGTGATGCCTTTTAAGCTTGTTTTGCTCAAAAGTATGCTTGAAGTTTGTGTAGATCCCTTTAAACTAAACGGTTTGTTAATCACACAAGGCTATATTGCCTTTTCCATTTTAATTCTAATAATTGTGCAAAAAGATGCATTGTTCTTCAATTGTTTAATTCTCTTTAGATGTTTTCATCCCGACACACGACAGTCTGCTGGTGAATCTCAAAGAGAGTAAAGAGGTTTGAATCTTATCTTTCCCCTCTCTATATCTTAAGTCCTCGTATCTTTGTGTCGGTGTGTGTGTTTGTGTGTGTGTGTGTGTGTGTGTGTGAGGTCAGCCCTGTGTTTGGGTTCCCATTTCCCGGTTTCATATCTCAGTACTGCACAAGCTTTGATATGTGACACCGTTTTTGCAGCTGCGTTATCTGTGTGTTTGTGCATGTGCTCGCAGCTGGTGAAGGACCTGCTGAACGCTCTGCCGGGGATGTTCACACACACACGAGAGACTCAGAGCGCTCTGGGTCCGGCTCTGCAGGCGGCATATAAACTCATGTGCCCGACCGGAGGCCGAGTGTCCGTGTTTCAGACCCAGCTGCCCACTCTCGGCGCTGGACTCCTGCAGTCACGGGAAGACCCCAACCTCAGATCCAGCACCAAGGTAACTCTCCTGAACCATCATTCAAGTTCAACAAACGCTGATCCCTACATAAACAAACAAACATTCATATCAGTGGATGCTCAGGGAAGTTTTTCAACCAGTCAGAAGGGAATTAGCATTTACCTGCATAGAAATTGGCCTTCCAGTTAGAGGCATGAATAAAAAGCTCTTTTCCAGTCATAAATATTGAGGGTTTCTGCAGGTCCTTAAAAATACTCAGACTTAAATTCAGTTCGATAAAATTAAAGGTCAAAAAGTCGGCATGAAACTGAAGTTACACTAGCCTTTTCTTTCCTATTGTGTCGTATATCCAAGTGAAACAAGAAGAACAATAACAAATGTGGGCGGGGCTTGATTTTGTCCCTGGGGATTTGATTGGATGGTTGTGGTTTGCTATTGGTCGATCTCATGTGAGTGACAGGTTGCCCCGCCCACATCATCAGAGAAGAGATGCTGCGAGAGGAAGTTATTCTCATTCAAGATTATTAAAACAATGATGTGCACAGATAAATCATTTAAAATAAACACTTCAATATTCCATAAAAAATAAGAATTGTCCCTTTTGATTAATGGTCACTTAAAATGCTTTAAAACAGACATTTTAATTATCATTTTAGAAGGTCTTAAATTAGGGGACTGAAAAACAGGAAGTAGTTCGCAATGAATATGCCAAGTAATGCAGCAGTTATGTAAAGCAATTGCTTATGACATAGTGTTGATGAATTATGACAGTGATTGCTTTATGGAGTTTCTATGGTAAGATGTTGTGGATGGTTGTACGTAAGAGTGCATATTTTACCTCCCTCGTCTTTTTCAAAGAGTTGCTGGAAATAGTAAAGCACAGACATTTCAAAATAAAAGTCCCGGTGTATTTTATGCTTTGTTATAATTAAAAGTCCTGCATTATGGATAACATTTGTCTGGATATTTTTGGTATTTCGGTTGCTCAAACTGTATCTGCCATTTAATTGAACTCTTGTAGCTTCTCTCTGGGCCGCCCTGTCACAGGAAGGAAAGACTAAGAACATTATCTAGCACATTATAGAATCTGAGATATTTGAGATTGCATGAGTTTGCTCTCTATAGACATATGGTATTAATTTTATTTGTGCAGGTCTTAAAAAGTCTTGAAACCCTGATAATTCTGAAGAGCAAATACTGTATGATGTGTGAAGGAATAGCGTTTTGTTGGTTTGGTTCTAGAATGTCCAGCACTTGGGTCCTGCTACAGACTTCTACAAGAAATTTGCCCTGGACTGTTCTGGACAGCAGATCGGAGTGGATCTGTTCTTACTGAGCTCCCAGTACTCAGATCTGGCTTCTTTAGGTACACACACACACACACACACACTCAATGTTCTTTCTCAGCTCTTAAATGTGACTTAAAGTTGTGAGACAAGACCTTTTGTATCTTCTTGTGCAGCGTGTGTGTCCAAATACTCAGCCGGCAGCGTCTTCTACTACCCGTCCTTTCACCACATTCACAATACAGCGCAGAGTCAGAAATTTCAGAAGGATCTCCAGCGATACTTCAGCAGAAAGATCGGATTTGAAGCCGTCATGAGGATCAGGTGCACCAAAGGTAAGCAGGAGGAGGAGATACTCTGGCTGATCATGTCACGATTGCTTAGATTGACACATCCATTGACCAGTTTCTGATTTCCACTATGCAGGAAATGCGAATGGAATCGCACAATCCTATTATAAACATGGAATTGACTGTATAATACCAAAGCTAGTCTCTCTGCTGTAAACGCCTAGCTGTGGGCGCTTGAGAGCGTTTTGGTAGCGCAGCGTTTTTTCAGTTGAGACGCTTTGCTTGTCATGATACGGAATATCCGCGAAAGTGTTACTAGTATCTCATTTCACACATATTTTGTTTCTTTGTTGATTCTATATTAAAATGTCGATACAATGTAATGTATCTTCTCTGGCTCTTGTTTTAAATGATTTTGTTCCGTTATTATGCTTGTTGTCATCTGTTGATGTTGTACAAGCAGAATGTGGCGGTTGGTCGGTGTGGTATTAGACCCGCCCCTCCTCCACTGTGATTGGACGGTTGGGTAAAAAGTGACAGTGATGAGCGCTGCGTTTTACCCAAAGTTAAACATTCTTCAACTCTCGGCGACCTGTGAAAAACGCTCAGCGATTCAGCTTGAAAAAGACACTCAGCGCCTTGTTACGCTCATGGCGTTTTAAAAACGCGGCGCTGCCATTGAAAACAATTGAAAAAACACGCCAGCCGTGTGAAAAAAATGCTTTGGTGGACACACGGCCATAATGTTACGGAATTTGAAAGAGTAAATCAAAAGTATGACTGTACAATATTGACAATATCAAATCACAATGTGGACTAGTGTCTGAATATTACACACAAAAAAAAGACTGCTATTGAAATATAAAGTCTGTGTGTTCCACTACATATACTGAAGCATGTAGGCATTTTTACTGTCTCGCTATATGAGGACGTGAACCCATGAACTTCATCTGCAGATCTGCTCTTAGAGTCTCTTCTCAAGCATTTCATTTAATTCATCTATCATCAAATACACAGAAACTCACAGGTCTACATGAAAACCCTTCCAAAATAAAAGTTCGGTTTAATTTGAAGAAATTGTGACACAAATATATTAGGCTACTATTGTACAATAGAATGTACTTTTCTAAGCAATAATAATACCTATTTTTTTATTATTATTTAATTACATTTTAAACGATTAATTGAAGTGATAAAGTTTTATGCGTTTATCTGCTGATTATCAATGTTTTTGAATAAAAATTTGCATCAAAGAACACAGAATCAAGAAAACTTTCAGCTTAATTCAACATAAATCAACACAATATCATGAATTCAGTTGATTAGACATGTTTTTTGATTATTAAAATGCAATTAAACCGTTTAAACAGAATCTAGATTAAATTAAAATGGCATTTACTAGGGCCGTGTATCTGTATAGATTTGACAACAAGGCTGATTTGAGAATATGCTGTACCGTTTGTATTTTCTTTTTGTGTGACGCTTTCTCTGATTGGTCAACAGGCTTGTCCATCCACACTTTCCATGGCAACTTCTTTGTGCGCTCCACTGATTTGCTGTCTCTGGCCAACGTGAACCCGGACACTGGTTTCGCAGTGCAGATGTCTATCGAGGAGAGTTTAGCCGATACGTCGCTCGCTTGTTTTCAAGCAGCTCTTCTTTACACATCAAGCAAAGGTAAACGAGTGTGTGCACATTTACAATAGTCCAGTTTTGATATAGTCTACAGAATAGAGTTGGGGATACTTGGACTCGGACTGCAATTATGAATGACCTTGGACTCAGACGCACTCAGGTGGACTTGTACTCAAACTCTCTGATGTCCCCAGAGTGTGTACGTGAAGTTTTAGCTCAAAATACCCCACAGATATTTTTATATAGCATGTTCAAATTTTACATTTTTGAGCGTGAGCAAAAACACACCGTTTTGTGTCTGTCCCTTTAAATGCAAATGAGCTGCTGCTTCCGGCACAGGGGGCGGAGCTTCAACAGCTCATGTCCTTTTACCTCACACAGACATGCACTGAACATTTCAAAAACTTTTTGCCTTTTATGTTCAAACCGAAGTCAGACAATGATGGAGAGACTCAAGAAGAAGTGACAACATGTAGACAACATTTCTGAATAGTTAGTTGGAGAATTTATGTAGCTTATGTCTAGTTGTCTTCTAGTCATTGATTAGCATATTCTGTCTTGATAATCTATAAATCGTGTTCCGGGGGCAGGTTTATGTAAATTTTAGGGTTCATGATGTCACTAACCCGGGAGGAAGCTTGTGTAGTCTCTACCAGCCGTTTGTTGTAGTCCTTAAAAAGTGATTTCTTTAAAACAAAATATCTCCCTTTGCTTTGAACTTTGAGCGTTGTAAAGTTTGGTCTGATTGGTATATATTTATGATTGACAGGTAAACGTAGAATCCGAGTGCACACTCTATGTCTGCCGGTGGTCAGTCAGTTGAATGAAGTGTTTTCTGGAGCGGATATCCAGGCCATCTCATGCCTGCTGGCCAACATGGGTGAGTGGAACAAACACATTGACATTTTAAGTGCCGAATGCGATGTCAATACATTGTGCACAGTGTTCTGTAGCTAGTGTGTGTATAATGTGTTTCTAGTATGTATTTGAACAGACTGATCATGTGCCTATAGAGAGCAAAACAGGATAAGAAATCTTTCAGGTCCACTTTTACACTAAATTTGAGTTAAAATGGCAAATAAATGCATACTCTGAGAGCGCTCCACACGATATGTTTGATAACACCATTTGGATGTTCAAAATCTATCGCGTGAATGCACGTTTTACACGGCTTATTGTACACATCAAATCGCACGCACACAGAATCGTTCAGAAGCGCAGAAATGTATTATAAACTCTGTTCTGTGATTTATCAATAAAATCGCTTAGAAACTGAAAAGTTCCAGCGTATATTTCTTAGTAACTTAAAGGATTAGTTCACCTCAAAATGAAAATTTCCTGATAATTTACTCACCCCAGTGCCATCCAAGATGTTCATGTCTGTCTTTCTTCAGTGGAAAAGAAATGGAGTTTTTTGAGGAAAACATTTCAGGATTTTTCTCCAGACAATGGACTTCAACGGCAACCAAGATGTTGAAGTTCAAATCAATGCCGTTTCAAAGGGCTCTGAAGTGCTTCAAAGGGCTCTGCACGATCCCAGCTGAGGAATAAGGGTCTTATCTAGCGAAACGATCGGTCATTTTCAAAAAAAAAAAAAAACATTTATATACTTTTTAACCAAATTTGTTCGTCTTGTGCTGGTCTGCAACGCGCCAGGCATTACGTCATCACGTTGGAAAGGTCACGCTTGTTTACAAAGCGAACATGCGAAGACTAATACAAAATACAAAAAATAATACAAAAGCCCTTTAACAAAAAGGGGAAAACAATGATGTTGGACGATTTTGAAGTTGGAGGAGAAAATTAGATGGATTTTTTCACCCTACCTTTTTAAAAGTTTTCATTTTGAGGTGAACTAATCCTTTAAACCCACAGCTCAAACTATAAATGTACATTTTGACTGTGCTACTTTATCTATATCTGATTTAGAACGAGCTGTGAATCTGTGAGAAATATAACGACTGAACTGATAAAAAATAAGCTGATGTTGGATAAGATGAGATGGAGCGCTGTGTCATATGCCATATCTGTGCACAGGAGTCTCAGCTCGAGGTTCAGGCTTATTTGTTCATCAATGACGTCATCAGTGACTAGTCGACTTTCATCACATAAATGTTGACTTGAAGTTGTTCAACCCCTAGTATGTACAGTACAGGTCAAAAGTTTGGAAACATTACGTTTTTTTTATATTTTTGAAAGAAATCTCTAATGCTTATCAAGGCTGTGTTTATTTGATCAAAAATACAGAGAAAAAAAAAAACAGTAATATTGTGAAATATTATTACAACTTAAAATAATAGTTTTCTATTTGAATATACTTTCAAAAATAATTTATTCCTGTGATGCAAAGCTGAATTTTCAGCATCATTACTCCAGTCTTCAGTGTCACATGTGACATCCAGTCTATCACATGATCCTTTAGAAATCATTCTAATATTCTAATAAGATTTATTATGAGTGTTGGACACAGTTCTGCTGCCTAATATATTTGATGAATAAAAGGTTAAAAAGAACTGCATTTATTCAAAATAAAAAAATATTTTCTAATAATATAAATCTTCTTTACTATCACTTTTTATCAATTTAACACATCCTTGCTGAATAAAAGTATTGATTTATTTCAAAAAAAGAAAGAAAAAAAATTACTGACCCCAAATGACTGACCAGTCGTGTATATTGTTGTTATAAAAGATTTCTATTTTTAAAACATTTGCTGCTTTTTTTTTTTCTTTCTTTTTTTTTCTTTTTATTCATCAAAGTATCCTAAAAAAAAGTATCACAGGTTATGAAAAAATATTAGGCAGCAGAACTGTTTTCAACTTTGATAATGAATCATCATATTAGAATGATCATGTGATAGACTGGAGTAATGATGCTGAAAATTCAGCTTTGCATCACAGAAATAAATGATAATTTAAAGTATAATAAATTGAAAACCAATTATTTTAAATTGTAATAATATATCACAATATTACATTTTTTTTTTTCTGTATTTTTGATCAAATAAATGCAGGCTTGATGAGCAGAAGAAACTTCTTTCAAAAACATTAAAAATAGTAATGTTTCCAAACTTTTGACCTGTACTGTATATATCAGTTTAACATCGCACTGTGTTTATGCTAGGGCTGCAACTAACAATTACTTTGATCATTGATTAATATGTCAATTATTTCTTCAATTAATCAGTTTAAATGATTTATTGTCTAACAATAAATATTTATGCAAAATGGAAATACTCGCATGATAATTTCGGAAGATTACTATATAGCGCCTAAAGGGACCTTTGCGAAATTAAAAAATATACACACTTTTGTGTGCGGGAATTATTATCATGCTCACGCCTTACAATTTCTGCTTTATGTATAGGCTATAACCCATTTCCTTTGTGTGTCACTGCCATTTTACTATGAAGAGAACAAGAGTATGGAAATAGGGGTAACGCTTTACAATAAGGTTCGTTAGTTAACATGAACTAATAATGAACCGCACGCATACAGCATTCATTAATCTTTGTTAATGTTAATTTCAACATATACTAATACATTATTAAAATCTTGTTAACATTAGTTAATGCACTGTGAACTAACAATGAACGGCTGCATTTTTATTAACTAACGTTAACAAAGATTAACAGTAACAAATGGATTGCTCATGTTAGTTAATACATTAGCTAATGTTAACTAATGAACCTTATTGTACAGTGTTACAGAAATAGGCTATAGACGTTATACATAAATATGTGAGCTTGCGCACGTGAAAAGTTTCTCATGCGCACACAAGTGTCGGTCCCTTTAGGGGCTCTGTAGATGTGTTAGTTTTGCTTTCTAGAAACATCATGTCTCTCTGTGTGTCTCTTTGCAGCCATCGATCGCTCCATCTCCTCCAGTCTGTCTGATGCGAGAGACGCGCTAGTCAATGCTGTGGTGGATTGTTTGTCAGCGTATCGTGCGAATGGCTCAAACATCCAGCCCTCCGGCCTGGTGGCGCCTGCCTCCCTGCGTCTGTTCCCTCTATATGTACTAGCTCTTCTCAAACAGGTGAGGGCGCTGTATGCACATACAAAACCAGACATTCAGTGACTAACCTCACTGAAGTCAAAAGCCATGAAACGGATCATAGAAATTTGTTTCTTAGGGGAAAAAAGTGCCTTGTTATTGTTTTTTTCTCTCCATCTCATTCGATATATTTAATATTTTTGTCTTGTTTCGTTCCTGCAGAAAGCTTTACGAACTGGTACGAGCACCCGTCTGGATGAGCGAGTGTTTTCCATGTGTGAGTTTAAGAGTCAGCCGCTGCATCAGATCATGCGTATGGTTCACCCAGACCTGTACCGCATCGACAACATGACCGAACAGGTAACGCACATTCATACAGGTGTGGTGTATAATGATTTACCAGGATGAGGATGTAGAGTCCATCCGTAATAATTAATTCTCCTTATCACCACGTTACCATTAAAAATGTAATCCCATGTAATTTAGGGAGCGCTGGCCCTTTAATTAGTTACAGTATTAATAGTTTTCTGTAAAGTGCTTTGTATGGAAAGCATGCCAAAATGACAAACGTGCACAGACATACTCGTACTACAATAATATAAACATCAAACCTTCTTGCTTTCAAAACTTGAATAGATGATAATATTGATTTCCTTTTCCACCTGTTATCATTTGTTCTTAAATATCTACACTATCGGTCAAAAGTTTGGAATAATTATGATTGTTTTTGAAGTCTTTCAAGGCTGAATTTATTTGATAAAAAATAGTATAAACAGTAATATTGTGAAATATTAGTATAATTTAAAATGCCTGTTTTCAATTGTAATGTATTCATTCAGATCATGTGATCAAAGCTGAATTTTCAGCATCATTGCTTCAGTCTTCAGTGTCACATGATCCTTTAGAAATCATTCTAATATGATGATTATCAGTGTTGAATTTTTTTTTTTTTCTGCTTATCTTTGTGTGGAAACTGTGATAAACTACCATTAAAAAGTTAGGAGTAAGAAAGATGGGGGAAAAAATACATTTATTGGACAAGAAAATGCATTAAATGTGACATTTATAATGTTTCAAAAGATTGCGATAAAAAAAAAAAAGATGCTCTTCATTTGAACTTTCTATTCAGCAAACACAAAGATTCATTAAGCAGCAAGAACATTAATAATAAAAATAACAATTATTAATTATCAAGCACCAAATCGGCATATTAGAGTGATGTTGCTTCAAAGAATCATTTAGAGCAGGGGTCGGCAAGTAACTTTGGCTGCGGGCCAATATTTGTTTTAGCCAATAGATGGCGGGCCAGCTACACTGAGTAGGCCTATGGATACAAATTAAATACTATTAAACCACACCTAAGGTTTAAGGAGGTCTGCGCGGGACTGTTTTTTTTTCCGTCCCGCTCCCACAAGGTTCTATTCAGCAACCGCTTAAAATACCCTCTGTGTTCACCCGCTTTATTTCCCGGGTCCGCAAAATTTAGATCTCGTTTCCAGAATCTCACATTCAAATGTCTCTAACGGAAAGAGAGAGATTAGCCTATAACAATTATAAATGCTATACAAAAATTGTGTTCGTGTCAATATAAATATTAGGCTATTTTAACATTGTACTGTCAGCAGAGAAAAAAATTTCACAGAAAAGATTTATGAAATATAAATAACATAAATTAAATAGGACAAAGCCTATATCACTCACATTTCTAAGCAACATAAACAAAAACCATATTGCCCTACTGACAAATGAAGTAGGATATTTTCTGCCAAACTATTTCAAACATCCTTGCAAAAAAAGAATGTTGTTGACTGACAATGGTTTCAGTACCAAACAGCTCCTCAGAGCGAGTGTACATGTGGTCAGAATGAAGTGCGGATACGCTGTCAGAAGATGTCGGGAGTGGGCTATTGTCAGTCAGACCGCCCGCTCCGTCCAAAGTTCCGACCGCTACCGTCTTTATACTTTAAAATGTAATCCCGCGCCGCATGATTCCTTATGGGCGTTTCACACAGTATGCGGCCGTGAAATCTTTTCTCAAGTAGTGGAAGAGTTTTGTGCAGCATTTAGTGCAAATATTTTTTATCAGGTAATACATATTATTTATCAGTGTGTTATACCCGAATAAATAATAATGAAAAAAAAGTTCAAAAGTCGGACAGTAAGCGAATGAGACTTACAGGAGAGCATGATTGCTATTGACACCCTTATTAAAATGGCTGTAATCTGTTACCACAATAGTACTTGATCTGTTTAAAACCCGTGATTCATTTTTTTTCTATTTTTGATCTGAGCGAACAATCAGAAAATCGGGAAAACGAGTCGTTATTCGTTTTTTCATTTTAGTTCAGGAAGTAAATAATGGAAAAAAATATGTATTTGACGATTGAACGAATGATACACGGGGTCTATTTGTAAACCGTTACTGTAAAATAAAAATAGGCTGATTAAAAAAACAAAACAAAAACGGACTTCCAAAACAATCCGGCGGGCCAGAAAATATTGCTGGCGGGCCAGTTTTGGCCCGTGGCCTGCCTGTTGCCGATCCCTGATTTAGAGGTTCACGACAAAGTTAAATTATAGTAGCACAGGGGCACTACAGTAATGAAACAAGAACATAACTCTTCAAGGAGATTTTTACTTTATGCTTATTTTTATGATGCTTTTTCTTTAAGTGCTCACTTACAATTGCTTTTCAAATTTCAGTAGCCAGTTTTTATTTTTATGGCCAGTAATGATGAAGTTTGAGATTAGACTGAATAGATGTGTGTGTTTTGTCTGTCCTCTAGGCGGCGCTGCATCTGAACGACTCTGTGATTCCTCAGCCTCCTTTACTGCAGCTCTCAGCAGAGAAACTCACTAGAGAAGGAGCGTTCCTCATGGACTGCGGCAGCGTGAGTGTATCTCTACACACACACACGACAGCGCTGTGTAGCGGCAGCTTTTCCCTCACTGTGGTTTCTGTCCTCCGCTCTGTAGGTGATGTACTTCTGGGTGGGGAAGTGCTGTAACGAGATGTTCATACGTGACGTGTTGGGCTACCCCAATTATGCATCCTTACCGTCCAACATGGTGAGTGTGTGTGTCGTTGGTGAACTCTTTGTTTTTCATTTCTCACATGTATCTTCTTCCACTCCGTTGTGTTAAAGGTGACGGATCAGGTATCATATGGAAAACAGGATTTTCCTGCTCTTTAAAAAAAGAAGACGACATAAACATACTCAAGTTCACAACTCCCTCCCTCGTCTACTCGGACCATTTATTGAAACTATAATATAACAAAAATTATGTTTTCAGAAATCATAATGCATTAAATGGTTAGTTCACCCCAAAAAATTACAATTATTCCATAATTTACTCAAGCCAAGTCTTCTTTCAGCCGAACACAATCGGAGTGAATATTCTGGCTCTTCCCAGCTTTATAATGGAATGAGTGAATGGTCCCCAAAAAAGCACATCCATCCATCATAAAAGTAATATGACTCCATGGGAGATAATAAAGGCCTTCTGAAGCGAAGCGATGCGTTTTTGTAAGAAAAATATCATAACTTTAAACTTTTTAACTTTAGAAAAATTATTAACTTTAATCACTGACTTCTGGTATGTGAGTCTAGCTACTAAATAGTAAATACTATAATAACCTCAAATATGATAAAAGTAAATAAAAACAACAAAATTACTAAAACTTTAAAGGGGTCATGAACTGGCTTTTTACATTTTTATATTGTTATCTGAGGTCAACTTATGATGTGCGCTTGGTTTTTACATTAAAAAACATCAAAATGAATAAGTAATAGGCTATTTTCTGCCCTGGTGTTGAGCCTAGCTCCGGTTTTTATGGGCGTGTCGCATTGAAGACTTGGAAGTAAACGCCCACTGCTGTGATTGGATAACAGTTTTGCATATTATAATGAGTTTCACTTAATGTGCGAATCAGTGGGCGGGGCTAAACAGGCGGTGTTGAAGTAGGCGTTGATCATCTTCTGTGGAGGCGGGGTTTGATACCCTTTGACCTCATAGATCCACACTTTGAGAAACCTGTCGTTCGCTGTGCCTGGTGTCAATACAAGCTTTTATTGGACTAACAAGGAAGTTTTCAGATACTCTTATAGTATGATGACCTCTTATATGTCAAAAGCTCAAGGAAAATTTAATTTCTCAGTTCATCACCCCTTTAAAATATAAAGATACGCTTAAAGCCGGTCAAACAGAGCGCGAGCACTAAACCAAGTTGTCTTTTGCATCTTATTGCGCTTAAACAGTCAAATATACACACAAGGTTTACAGAAACTCAGTCGTCTATGTCTTAAGTGAACGTGAACCGTTGGGAGAAAACCAAAACCACAGACGCTTATCATTAATGTTAATCAAACAACAATACACAAAGATAAAATCACTCACTGCTCGTGGCTGAATAACTTCAGTAGCTTTAATAAGAATCAGTGTATATAGAATTAACAGTGAAGTCTGTTTTATTTTGACATTTATTCAATTTCAACTGTTAAATAGACATACTGTGAAAAAATATTATATTTGTATTGTGTATCTGTTTTCATTTTTAATAGCAAAGATAAAATAAGGAATAAAGATTTTCATCTTCGCCCACCTCTACTTTTTTTACTTTTTCTTTTATATTTTGTCATCTTGTAAGGCTACATTTTTCAAATGGCAAAAATAGTTTGGCTGTGCTGCTCAATCACATGAAAAATAGTAAAACCAACATGAGAAAATCGTGATATGATATTTTTGTCATATCAATGATACTCAAAAACACTGCAATGATCATAAAACACAAAATTATGGCCTTTTGTGTTGCAAAAGGGAAAAGAATAGGAGAAATATGGCCACTTATGTGTTAAAACCACATTCATTCCTTATGTTTCTCAAACTCCTCTCTGTCTCCTCTCTATATGATCAAATTCTTGGAGTTATGGAGGACAGAAGCTGCTTCTGATCAGCATTAGAACGTGAACCAGAGTTTGTTTTTCATGTTGAAAGGCTGCCAACGTGATCCCACCCTGGAGAGGATTGTGGGCCCTGTATCGTTTCTCTGAACCTCACATACTTCACTCAGATTTCACACAGAAACCACTGTCCTAAACATCGGAATATTCCAGACGCTTCATATCGATGAACCCTGTGAAATCCGTTCTATTGTTTCACAGTTTTGTTTCATATTTCTGGAGTCCATTTTATTGGTTAAATTTGTATTTTTAGTGAAGAAAAATTAATTAATTATATTTTAATTAATGTTAATAATTAATAATCGAATTAATCGAATTCGTGAAACTTTTTCAATGTAACAACATTTTTTTTGTGGTTCAAAATTTTCAAAAGTAGGGCCGTAATGAAATGTTTAATTTATTCCCGAAATTCCCTTTTATTTTTTCTAAATTCTGTGTTTTCCATTTTAATTTTGGATTCTGTTTTAATATATTCATTAAATGTTAATGATCAAGAAGCATGCTTAATCAATTGGATTCATGAAACTTTAACAACCTAATAATTTATGCATTTTATTTTTTTCAATAATAGGTCCCTATGATTTTTTTTTTTTTTTTTTTTTTGAAATTCTGTTGTGTGTCTTAATTTTTCTAGATTTATGATTTAATACAAACTTGTTAAAGGGTTAGTTCACCTAAAAATGAAGATTCTGTCAGTAATTACTCTCCCTCATGTTGTTCAACCCCGTAAGACTCTCCTTCATCTTCAGAACACAAATTAAGATATTTCTGATGAAATCTGAGAGCTGTCTCACTCCTCCATAGGCTTCTGGGTAATCGAGATCTGCCATCCCAGAAAAGTTAGTAAAGACATCGTTAAAATAGTCCAAGTGACTACAGTGGCTCAACCTTAAGTTTATCAAGCGACGAGAATACTTTTTGTGCGCAAAACAAACACACAAACAATGACTTTATTCAACTCTTCATTTTCTTCTGTGTTTCTCTGAGTGAGTTGACGTAGTGTAACAGGGTTGTACGTCAGAACGGAGGCTCACTATTGGCCGATGCTGGTCATGTGTGTGATGCTGGCCAATAGTGAGCCTCCGTTCTGACGTACAAGACGTGAACTCACTCAGAGAAACACAGAAGAAAATGAAGAGTTGAATAAAGTCATTATTTTTGTTGCTTTTTGCGCACAAAAAGTATTTTCGTCGCTTGATAAACTTAAAGTTGAGTCACTGGAGTCACTTGGACTATTTTAACGATGTCTTTACTAACTTTTCTGGGATGGCAGATCTCGATTACCCAGAAGCCTATGGAGGAGTGAGACAGCTCTCAGATTTCATCAGAAATATCTTAATCTGTGTTCTGAAGATGAACGAGAGTCTTACAGGGTTGAACAACATGAGGGAGAGTAATTACTGACAGAATCTTCATTTTTAGGTGAACTAACCCTTTAACAATTTAATTCATCTTTGAATGAATAATCCAATGAAAAGTGCAGAACAACCTTTCATCATCTTACTGACGAAAACCAGAAACATTTTGATGAATGAATAGAAAACATGCTTCTGGTTGCTCTTGTTTCACAGACTGAGATTCCAGAGCTTCAGACGACGTACTCAGAGCGAACTCGAGCCTTCATCTCGTGGCTGTTGGAGTCGAGAACCTTCCATCCTGCGTTTCATGTGGTCAAGTACGTCTGCTCTCTCTCTCTCTCTCTCTCTCTCTCTCTCTCTCTCTCTCTCTCTCTCTCTCTCTCTCTCTCTCCCCGTTCCTCCTAATTCCACACAGCTTTCTTCCTCTCCATCTTTCCCAATCGCTTCATCTCTCCCTTTCCCGCCCCTGTTATTCACAGTCACAGGGCAGCGTATTGTTCCTGAGGGAGGATTGGTGTGTTTTTATACTATCACACACTGCCTCCTCTCACAGTGGGAGTTGCATTCCTTCAAGAGGGGTTTTTTTTAGATGTTGGTTTGTTATGAATTCTGTGTTTAAACGAACCCACGAACATTCCTCTCAGATTTACTGTGTCTCAAATCCTACTGTATCATATTTGATACGCACATTTCTAAGGCCTCTAGCCAATCAACAAGATCAGAACTCGTGTTGCACACAATCTACTTCATGCCTTCTGTCGTCTGATTGATAGTTTCTACTTTTTAGTACGAAAAAGTTATTTTGGTATAATTGTAAACGTCATTCGTGCCTCGCGAGTCTTTTTGCTGTGAAATTTAGGGCTGTGAAATGATTAATCGCATCCAAAATAAATGTGTGTGTTCACATAATATACACTACCGTTCAAAAGTTTGGGGTCAGTAAGATTTTTGTATGTTTTTAAAAGAAGTCTCTTCTGCTCACCAAGGCTGCATTTATTTGATTAAAAATACAAACAAAAACAGTAATACTGTGAAATATTATTCCAATTTAAATCCGCTGTTTTCTATGTGAATATACAGTAAAGTGTAATTTATTCCTGTGATCAAAAGCTGAATTTTCAGCATCATTACTCCAGTCTTCAGTGTCACATGATCCTTCACAAATCATTCTAATATGAGGATTTGATGCTCAAGAAACATTTATGATTATTATCAATGTTGAAAACAGTTATTTAAAATTTTATTTCATGATGCTTTGATGAATAGAAAGTTCAAAAGAACAGCATTTATCTGAAATCTAAAGCTTTTGTAACATTAAACACGACCGCTCAAAAGTTTGGGGTCAGTAAGAATTTTAATTTTATTTTTGGGGGAAAGAAAAAAAATAAATCAATACTTTTATTCATCAAGGATGAGTTAAACTGAGCAAAAGTGACAGTAAAGACATTTATAATGTTAGAAAATATTCTATTTTAAATAAATGCTGTTCTTTTGAACTTTCTATTCACCAAAGAATTTTGAGAAAAATTTGTACACAACAGTTTCAACATTGATAATAATCATAAATGTTTCTTGAGCATCAAATCATCATATTAGAATGATTTCTGACGGATCATGTGACACTGAAGACTGGAGTAATGATGCTGAAAATTCAGCTTTGATCACAGGAATAAATTACACTTTAAAATATATTAAAATAGAAAACAGTCATTTTAAATTGTCATAATATTTCACAATATTACTGTTTTTTTTATTGTTTTTAATAAAATAAATGCAGCCTTGGTGAGCAGAAGAGACTTCTTTTACAAACATTAAAAATCTTACTGACCCCAAACTTTTGAACGGTAGTGTGTGTGTGTGTGTTGTGCATAATTATTTTGTATATATAAATACACACACATGCATGTATATTTTAGAAAAAGGTGTTATTTATATATAAAATATTTATATTTATATTCCTACTGTTAAAAAGATCTCATTGATTTGCATTACAAGCATCAGAAATTCATCTTTTTGTTCATATAAATAACATCTGCATCAAATTTCATATTTTTGCTCCGTTTGTGCCTCTGAATAAAACTGAGGTGTTCGAGTTTGAGCTCCATATTCTCACTATATCATGAGCCATAAAAGCCTGATGTATCAAACATGAGAAACACATGCATATTTTATGATAATAGATTAAATAGAGCCAAGTTTGATCTCATGTTGACTCATGCAATATTGTCTTTTCTCCAGGGACGACGCCTCGGCCAAGACCAGTTTTTTCCAGCACCTCGTGGAGGACCGTACTGAATCTGCCTTCTCTTATTACGAGTTCTTGCTTCATGTTCAGCAGCAGATGTCGAAGTAGAATCGAAGAAACCCCTTAGAACCGGCCCAGGGTTACAGCTAGCTTCTGTTCCGCGGCTCAACTTTAGCAGGGAGTTCATTGATTGGACCGCTGAGAGGCAGAGACACGCCCCCTGGCCCCCCCACCGGCCAATCACAGCCTGTGGCTCGTCTGGGGGAGGAAGTGCTTAGAGACAAATAAGGATAAAAGAAGTTAAAAAGTAATTAATTAATGGACTATAATGGCAAAAAAAAAGGACGAGCATAGGACAAAGATGAAACGTAGTGGACTGGACTGCACATAGAGACACTGAACAAGCTGTTTCCAATCATTCCCATCGCTTACTTACCCGTTCATAGTCAGCCATCATCATCATCATGAGTAGCCAGACGCAGCAGTGAAGAACATTTTCTGTGCTCATTTTCCTGTGTTTTACATGTGTTTCCAATCATTGTGATTTGGGTTTTTTAATACATGCAAACCTTGTCGCATATTATGAATCATCCGCTCATAGACACTATGTGCTTGTATGCGTTTTCTTTATTTGCTAATGTTCTCCTCGTGTCACTTCCCCCCTCTCCCCAATGTCCACCTGTCCTCTCCTTATAAACGTGACTTGTGAATCCGTGTCCGTCGTGATGGTGTGATAACTCATCTGTCTTCATCCAGCATAGACTCAACAGTGGCTGCTCGAACCCCCCTCGTCTTCATCATCATCATCATAAGCTGCTTGACATCGTTTAATGAAGCCGCGATGTTCCTCGCTGACGATGCATTGTTTTCTTTGGGAAAACGGGATCAGGCCACCAACAAATGTTGCTATCCACTTTGTAACTCAAAAATATTTTAATGTGCTATAATTTATGACAAGCTTATTGAATAAAATGAAATGATAATTCTACTTGTGAGTCGACTCGTTTTCTGTTGTGTATTAATGTTCTGATAATTTGCATGTCCAATTAACCAGGCAAATCAGTTATGAAAAAAATTTTTTTTTTTTTTTTTTTTTTTTTTTTTCTATCACAGCCTATTTTTTTTAAATATTTTTTTTATATATTCTGTGAAATGTAAAATGTGACTTGAAACTTTAATTAATATAGAAATATGGAATTTAAAATATGCAATCAGTATCAGAACACTCCATTTTATAAAGCGGTGTAATTATAGTATTTACATACTATAATAGTATTTATTAATATTTTGAACTGGAATTTTTGTTTAGAAATGTGTCATTTCGGTTAATTTTATTAGTATAATTTATATTATTTAGCTTTTATTTTACTTTTAATTGAACTTAAACTTGTTTTATTTGAGTTTAATTCAATTTTTTCTAAATTTTATTTTATTTCAGTTTGATTTCAATAAAGTTTTAATAGTTTTAGTTAATAACCCTTTTAATAATTTCCTCTGATGAAGCAGAAATGGGTGCACTTTGTCCTCTGTAATCACACCAGTATACTTCTTTAAATATAAAGTGTCTAAAATTAGATTATTATCAGGGATTTCCCTCTGGCTGTGTGAGTGAATGACTCTTATTCTTACAGTTAGTCACCAAAGGGAGTGAAAGCAAAACCCTTTTCTTGTTTCCGGATCTTAAAAGCCACTAAGAATAGAGAAACAATGCAGAGAGGAAAATAAAATGCTTTGGTTTAGTCTTGCCGAGGAGGAAAGTGAGCGCATGATCGTTATTCTTGCTATTCCTTGTTAATCAGCCCATAATTGGCCACAACAAAAACTAAAAATACGCTTCTCTGGCAACATTTCAGCCCTTCTGGGCCTCACTGAATATATTTACAATGCTCGGATTGTTAATGATTGCTTAAATCATGTGGTTTTGTTGAGGAGAGGTGTGCTCTCTAAACTTTTCTAAATGATCAGAATTATTATTTTTGGTTTACAGCGCACGATAAAGTCCTGTTTATAATAAGCGTGCCGTCAACAGTTTGATTATTCGTCAAAATATCTTCTTTTCTGTTCAACTGAAGAAACAAACTTTGGACCAACACCAGGGTGAGTTAATGATGACAAAAACAATTTTTTTTTTTGGTTGAACTATCCCTTTAAATTTTGGTGGATTCTGATTGGCTGTCAATGTTTTTCTCGTTCATCAGCTAAAAAGAAAAACACATTCTGAAAGTGATTCCCTTAAAATCATATAATGAGAACGGTCATTTTATAGTTATATAGTTATCTTTACAGTTATCGTTCTTCTTGTGAACAGGCCTTGTTAAATGATCATCAACACACAATAAATGTCTGTTAATTATAAGTGCGGCAGTTATTTTGTCTGTCGCTTTAAATGCTTGCGCTCTTAAATGTCCGGTGGGTTTTGATTGGCTGTCGGTGTTTCTATCGTTCATTAGCTGAAAAAGAAGTCGTTCTGAAAGTGAATCCAACGACATCGTTACCCTGTCGTTATTGATATAGTTGTGATGTGGACGTCTTTATCTATTCTCATAGAACTAGAACCATAGACTGTAAAAAATAAGTCGTCTATGGCACAAGGACGATAATTATTACGTTAATATTCGTTCTAGTTCTATGGATTCTGAGCCTGAAAATATTACAGAAACCTGAGGATGGCCAGTACAGAACTACATAGCAACACCATAGCAACGTGGCAGTAAGTGTTCTTTTGAAAATGTTAGTGTGATATTAATAATGCACGTGTGTAAACATCTAACTAAGGGCGGTAACTTTTTTTAAACCAGACTGGTTTGAGTGTTTGTTTTGGAATATACCTATTTTGTGTGTGTGTGTGTGTGTGTGTGTGTGTGTCCTGGTAAACATCATTTGGACATAATGTCCCCACAAAGATGGCAATATCCAAAATCCTTGTCAGGACATTTTTGGTCCCCAAAAGGAAAACGGCTTATAAAAAGTGATGTTTTATGAAAATGTAAAAATGCAGAAAGTTTTGTGTGATGGGTAGGTTTAGCTGTAGTGCTGGCGTAAGGAGAGAGAATATACAGTTTGTACAGTCTAAAAATCATTGTGTTTATGGAAAGTCCCCATAAAACATGAAAACACTGTGTGTGTGTGTGTGTGTGTGTGTGTTTATGTGTAAGTACAGCTACAGATAAAGCCACAATAATCCTGTGGAGTTAACTTGTCAATCTACCTTCATGATGATGCTATGAGGCACATAAACAGGTGTGCTCTGACCAATGAGAAGACAGTTTTACTCATGTGACTTGCATTGAGTTTGAGTTTGCATTGAGTCACATTTATGTACACTTTAAAAAGTTGCCCTGTGAACAATTTAAGTCCCTGCTTCGGAACAAAACAAACGACCTACAGGTCTGAAAACACCCTTAAACAGTGTCCCAACACAGTCCCATGAAGGCCATCAAGAGTTTGTGATGAAGAGAGATATAAGGGTCCATTCGGGTTCATGCAGTCATGGGTAATGCTCCCTAAACACAAGCTCTCTCACACTGGTCCAAAACACATGTGACGCGTCGTTAAGATCGAAAATGACCCTCAAAAATGGCCTCAAGTGTCGACACAGTCCTAAAAAGTGTCTAAAAAGATTATTGTTCTCATGCACATGGTGGGAATGTGAAAGAAAACATGTGTTTAGGTCTTATCTAAGCTGATCATGCATTTAAATGGGAAATCTAAAGGTTTGAAGAATCGTGGAAGCACACAGGAGGTTCGTGGCTGGCTGTAGATGGGAATAGAATGGGTTTCCTCCCTTACAGAGTTTGAACACACACACACACACTTTCCCTGTACAGAGGGTCTTTCATTAGGTGAGAGTGAGGCACACCTCTGGGACTCTCTGTGGGCTTGTTTAGTGACGGAGCGCATGTTCAGGGCTCATAGTCATTAACAAACTGCATCACATCTTCTCAATGCATTTGTGAACAATTAGAAATTGAGGTCTATTGATTGCTCTGGTGTGCTATTGCGCATGCGCGACTTGAACTGCTTCTTCGTGACGTTCTACAGTAGCCGGCTACTACGGGAGAACGGCAAAATACGTGACAGATTAGATAAGTAAATGTTATGTTTTATGGTTATGTGGCATTTTAATTGGATCTGAATATAATTTAATGCCAAAAGCAACCCTTCTCTTGCTATGAAAAGAATTTTTTTTAAATCTTATTTTGTTAAATGATTAAATGATCCAGTTCGCCGTCCTCTTTATTGTTGCTTAGTGATTTTTTGCGTTCTTTAGCTACAGCAGTTAACAGTTTAGCTAACAGCAGCTGTTGCTTAAAGTCCCTATTGCTGCTGCTTCTGCTGTTATTGCTGCTGATGTTAGTTATTGCTGCTGCTTTTGATTATTGCTGCTGATTTTGGTTATTGCTGCTGATTTTGGTTATTGCTGCTGATTTTGGTTATTGCTGCTGATTTTGGTTAATATTGCTGCTGATGTTGGTTATTGCTGCTGATTTTGGTTATTGCTGCTGATTTTGGTTATTGCTGCTGATTTTGGTTATTGCTGCTGATGTTGGTTATTGCTGCTGATTTTGGTTATTGCTGCTGATTTTGGTTAATATTGCTGCTGATGTTGGTTATTGCTGCTGATGTTTGTTATTGCTGCTGATTTTGGTTATTGCTGCTGATGTTGGTTATTGCTGCTGATTTTGGTTATTGCTGCTGATGTTGGTTATTGCTGCTGATGTTTGTTATTGCTGCTGATTTTGGTTATTGCTGCTGATTTTGGTTATTGCTGCTGATGTTGGTTATTGCTGCTGATTTTGGTTATTGCTGCTGATTTTGGTTATTGCTGCTGATTTTGGTTATTGCTGCTGATGCTGGTATTGTTGTTATTTCTGCTGCTGCAGAGCAAGTACGGGACTTGCTACTGCCAATACACACAAGACACGCTGCTGTGAGCAAGTAAGACATGCTGCTGCTGTACAATATAGCGTACATGAATAACCCGTAGCAGATCTATACAGGTGGAGCTGGGGAAGGTGAAGGGTTTCTGAAAGCATCCTGCAACTGCTACAGAAAATGCTGAGCAGTATTTGAAGGTTGAGCGACGAGCTCATTGGCTACTGATACAGCAGGAACCAATCAGCTGTGGCCTATAGATAATGATGTGATTGCAAGCAGATTGAGTTAAGGACCGATCAGCCTGCGTCAGTCGAGTTTCATGACAGAACTTTGTATAAAAGCAGATGTACAAATATACAAAACATGCTCAAGAGTACAATACAACAAAAAGCTAATAATGTAATAACTAAATCTATATATCTGCAGCATTTTCTTTAGGCAGTCTAAAAATAGATGTTTAACAGCTGTTTTGTTCTTGCTTTTATTGAGGTCAGATTCTTTTGCTTCCTAAGAAGCCAACCAGTTTGTTCTCCCCTTCTTGGTAAGAAAAGATTGTGAAGGGGATGAACTTTGACATTTCTTTTATTAATTTTTATTAAG
>CM038633.1:35907390-36009890 GCA_021554675.1 Leuciscus idus | reverse complement strand
TAAAAATAAATATATAGACCTATATAATAATTAATGACATTTTTATATTAAATATAATAATATAATAACATAACATAACATACAAACGTGCTTGACTGTCATGAAAATAATGTTTTTTATCTATCTGTCTTTCTATCTGTCTATCTACATATCTATCTCTCTGTCTAAGATTAGTATTTTTTTATCATAAGCATGTGCCTCTAGTTTGAATAATATCAAAATCTGTCTTTAATATTAGAGATATTTCTTTCAATGTTTTAATGTAGTCAGAATTATCTTAATAAAATCAAAATTACAATTAGAAGTTAATAATTTATTTAATAATAATATTTTTTAATAATATGATGCATGTCCAAAAAAAATACAATAATACCATGGTACGTTTTTTGCTCAGTTTAGTTCAAACAACATATGGTTTGACAGATCAGCTTTTATTGCCTGACTTTATTTGATCAGGGAAAGTTTATGATGGCAATACATGTTAAAGTAAATAATAATGTAGTTTAGTGTTCTTCTACAGGTCAAAACTCTTAAATGCACGATGAAAGTTCATTAATCAACCCTTCTGAGGTGTGAACTTACTATACGAGATATTTCTCCACTAAAGCCACATTACGGTGACGCAAGCTTCTCTTCTGCATTGTCTTCATTCCTGTTTTGCTGTCAGCAGCTCAAAATAACACACTGACAGCATTAAACGCAGAAGGGTTTGTGTTGGTGTGTGTGACACTGACCATAAACAAAGTGTTGGAACACAATAGGCGCCTTTCCTCTGACGGCCCGGGGTCGACATGTCCAAACACAGCGTGTCTGACTTCTAAAAGCAAACCCACACAGGAGTCATGGTGTAACGGGGAGGTTATAGTGCTGTAATGCGTCTCTCTAATAGATATTTTAGAGCATGTGAGCAGCAGTTTTGGCAGATTGTTACTGGAAACACATTCCATCATGAGGCTGGTCTGCTTCTGTCACTATGATTGTGAAAAACCCAGTGCATTTAGTGCAAGAAAACGCCTCTGTGATCAATCATCGTACACAATAGAGCAGGCTTAGTAATTCAGGGGTGTGTGAATGTATACAGTGCACTTAAATACTTAAACATCCCGCTAAAACATGCCCACTATACCAGTCAGAAGAAAGACATTAATACTGTGATTCATTAAGGAAGCATCGAATCAATCAAAGGTGACATTTATAATGTTACAAAAGATTCTATAAAAAAAAAAAAAAAAAGCTGTTCTTTTGAACTTTCTATTCATCAAAAAATCCTGGAAAAAAAATGTATCACCGTATGTATGATTGATAATACTCATAAATGTCTCTTGAGCAGCAAATCATCATATTAGAATGATTTGTGAAGGATCATGTGACACTGAAGACTGGAGTAATGATGCTGAAAATTCAGCTTTGATCTTGACTTTATTATACATTCACATATACAGGTGAAACTCGAAAAAAAATGTAATATCGCGCAAAAGTTATCATTATGATGATTATGGCTTATAGCTTATGAAAACCCCAAAATCTCAGAAAATTTGAATATTAGCCTACATGAAATAAAAAATAAAAAAAAGGATTTTAAATACAGAAATGTCGGCCCTCTGAAAAGTATAATCATGCATATATATATATATATATATATATATAGTTATATAGTTATATAGTTATATATATATATATATAGTTATATATGAAGAGTTCAGATGCAAAGTGCCATCTGAAATTTTCTTCTAAAATGAACATTTTTATCAAGATTGTATATTTAGGTTCAGTAATTTCACTTTATTGACAATTAATAAGTAATTTTCATTGCCATTAAAGTGAAATAACTGACCATAAACATACAAGCTTGATAAAAATGATCATTCTAGAAGAACATTTCAGATGGCAGAAGTCTTTATATTCTAAATATATTAGTTTCATCTTGTAATTTGAATGACTGAAATACACAAACTTTTGCACGATATTCTAATTGTTGGAGTTGCACCTGTAGATTGTAAGAGTATACAGTAGTGTGTGCATGAGATGTTCAGTGTCCCTCAGGAAGTTTAGCGCAGTGCCTCCTCTATGGCTTTATTTCTTAAGCAAATATGACCCGGGGAAACTGGTTTGAATAACAAACTCTGTGCTGGTTCTGGGGGAAATGACGTCACCACTTTGCATTAGAAGACTAAAACGCAAAAGGTGCGGTAAATATGAGGAACAGGTAAACATCTCTCTCTCTCTCTCTCTCTCTCTCTCTCTCTCTCTCTCTCTCTCTCTACTGTAAACCGGTCATGCCTGCTCACCGTGTTGGGTATTAACACAGTGTGTGTGTGTGTGTTTGTGTGTGTGTGTGTGTGTGTGTGTGTGTGTGTGTGTGTGTGTGTGTGTGTGTGTGTGTGTGTGTGTGTAGGGTGGATACTGTAAGTGTTTGGCTCCGGGTCAATCCTGCACATGCAGTGCTGCTTTACTTCTGCTTCATGCTGTGTTTAAGCACCCCTTGTGTCTCTTCTGCTGAAACATTACTGTTTTTTAGGCGAGCAAACTCAATATTACCAAAGAGGGGGATTTTATATAGTGCTCTTTATATCCTGTGGTGGTTTTTCGTGGAAATCACTGACAGTTTGCAAGTGTGTTGCAATGATAGTGTTAAAGATCATTGTCAGAGCTGTTGTGCAACGGTCCGTTTCTATGAAAATCAGCTAATTTGGGATGTTTGTAAAGCCTCAGTTTCACACATCACACGCATGGTGTCTGTTAGGAGTTATAAAACATTAAAGCACTCGAGACAGGAGTAGCGAACTTAGACAGACTTACAATAATAATAAAAATCGTAATATTATTCTTTTCATGAACAGAACAACATGTTTGAGAACTGTCAAAATCCACTAATTTTGTTAAGAAAACAAAAAAACGTAAAAAAATAAATAAATGAAAAAAAGCTACAATTAATATAATTATGGAAGCTTGTTTCCAACCTTGAATAAAAAAAGGTGATTGTGACGACTTGTCTGACAATTCTGATAAAAAAAAAGTCTAAGAACTGTGATGTATTAGAAGTTGCATTTTCGAGAAAAAACGCCAGAATTGCGAGTTATAATCTTGAAATTGCGTTAAAGTAAAATAAAGTCAGAAACGTGAGATATAAACTCGGAATTGTGAGAAATAAAGTCAGAAATATGAGTTATAATTTTAAAATTGCGTAAAAGTAAAATAAAGTCAGAATCGTGAGATATAAACTTGGAATTGTGAGAAATAAAGTCAGAAATATGAGTTATAATTTTAAAATTACGTAAAAGTAAAATAAAGTCAGAATCGTGAGATATAAACTTGGAATTGTGAGAAATAAAGTCAGAAATATGAGTTATAATTTTAAAATTGCGTAAAAGTAAAATAAAGTCAGAATCGTGAGATATAAACTCGGAATTGTGAGAAATAAAGTCAGAAATATGAGTTATAATTTTAAAATTGCGTAAAAGTAAAATAAAGTCAGAATCGTGAGATATAAACTCGGAATTGTGAGAAATAAAGTTGCGAGAAATAAAGTCCGAATTGTGAGATAAATTTGTAATTGATAGAAATATGGTCAGGATCACGAGATATAAATTTGGAATAGCGAGAAAAGTCAAAATTGCGAGATATAAACTCTGAATTGTGAGAAATAAAGTTGCGAGAAATGAAATCATAAATGACATAAATTTGTAAATGTGATAAATTAAATCCGAATTGCTAGAAATTAAGTCAGAATTGTGAGATATAAACTTGGAATTGTGCAGAAAGAAACTGTAATTGTGAAATAGAAGTAAAAAAAAAAAAAGTTTTATCTGATCTCCTGATGTCTCTCTCTCTCTCTCTCTCTCTCTCTCCTGTAGAAATGGTTCAGGATGCGAAACGCTCAGTGGAGGAAAGCAGAAGGCCTTCCCGCTGAACTGGGATCAGTGAAGGACTGAGGGAAGATCTTCATCATTCTCTTTCTTCATTAGACCTGGAACTCCTGAAGTTGGATGTTTTTTGTTTTAAATCTAAGTTGTAATCTTTTGCTCAAAGCACATATGTATGCCATGTATTTTTATTGCTATCATAACTATCAAATGTACGTAAATAAACTAATGTAAGCATCTGTATATAAAGAATGACATCTGTGTTTTCAGGGTTTTATTTTACGTGTCGAATGATTATTGTAGAGAAAGTGTGATGATCTCTTTAATATCTCAATTGTTTGTCCTTAAATGATATTAAATGGAGAGCAAATGGCCGAGTCTTCTGCTTCTTAGACCTTTCTCCTCTTTTTCTCTTTGAAAACTCAAACTCTGCTCAGATTGTAAATATCAAAGTCTGCAATCGAAAGTCAAAGTCAAACCAAATTCTCTTAATATACTCTTGCTGTACAATAATTCGCTTTTTTTATTTGTTGCTTCAAGAGTAATCGTGTCTCTGACACTGAGAAGTGTCGTGATCAATGGAAGAGCAACATCTGAGCATATCGTTTTCTCTGGGAGCTCAAAACACCAACTCTCAGTGTTCAGGAAAAGAGGTTTTAGAATGAAATCCTGATGTAGAGGACAGTGAAGGAAGTGACTAAACGACAGAATCCATGTGGGAAACAGTGAGAGTGAGACCCATGCGAACCAGACACCGACGGCAGAGATTCATCAAATATTTAAGTCTTTAAACTGAGCAAATGATGGACAGACGAGGCCGCTTTTGAGTGCAGCTGACAGCAGTGGTGTGTGTGTGTGTGTGTGTGTGTGTGTGTGTGTGTGTGTGTGTGTGTGAGAGTGTAAGAGAGAGAGTGTTTGTGTGTGTGTTTTTGTGTGTGTGTGTGTGTGTGTGTGTGTGTGTGTGTGTGTGTGTGTGTGTGTGTGTGTGTGTGTGTGTGTGTGTGTGTGTGTGTGTGTGAGTGTGTGTGAGTGTGTGTGTGTGTGTGTGTGTGTGTGTGTGTTTTTGTGTGTGTGTGTGTGTGTGTGTGTGTGTGTGTGTGTGTGTGTTTTGTGTGTGTGTGTGTGTGTGTGTGTGTGTGTGTGTGAAAGAGAGAGAGTGTTTGTGTGTGTGTGTGTGTGTGTGTGTGTGTGTGTGTGTGTGTGTGTGTGTGTGTGTGTGAGTGTGTGAGAGAGAGCGAGAGAGAGAGTGTTTGTGTGAGTGTGTTTTTGTGTGTGAGAGAGAGTGTTTGTGTGAGTGTGTGTGTTTTTGTGTGTGTGTGAAAGAGAGAGAGTGTTTGTGTGAGTGTGTGTGTTTTTGTGTGTGAGAGAGAGAGCGAGAGAGAGAGTGTGTGTGTGTGTGTGTTGAGCAGTGGGGTGTGAAAAAAAACACCCCACACCCTCTACGGAAAAACAAACATGTTTATTTGACTGCTGCACAGATGCTGCTCTGAACACACACACACGAACACACACACACACACACACACACACACACACACACACACTGCAGCACCAGTGTTTTAGAGAATACAACCAGAGACATCCTGGGAGATATTGAAATAATACTGAATGGAACTGATAAAAAATAAATGAAGCTGTCAAGCATTATAAGAGATTCTGGTAAAATAAGCATGCATTTAAAAGCAACATAAAGAGTGAGCAAGAGAGACAGTAATGCACCTTACTCTAATAACATAAACATTTACTGTAGTTTCATAATTATAATACTTTAAAAACTGAGGAAAAACACAGGATGACTGTGTCAGCTGAATATGATCGGTATTCCTCATCACTAGATGGCGATAGTGAAGCTTTAGGAAAGTGGAGTAGAAGAAGAGCGGGACTAGTGATGGTTCTAGAGGGAGGTGCTGATTGGCTGTTTCATTGTAAAGGGGTGTGGTTTGTAGTTAGCTCCACTTCCTCTGAGATCCCTTCATCTGAAGACAGCATAGATGTATCCTTCACTGCCTTCGAAATCCCACAATCCTGTGCTTTCCATTGGGTGATATGTTGAGCTGGAAGATTAAAGATGGCGTCTGAAAGTTGTGGTTGGTGGTCAGTTTGTGTGTAAATGTAGACGTTTTCCTTTTCTAATGTCATTTCTATCGAGAAATTACTATCATAGTAATTACAAATTAGCTTTATTATCACTAAAGCATGCTGTATTTTGCTGTAGATCATTACACCGTTACGCTGCCTGCAAAGTTATTGCCTATAAGGCAGCAAGGGAACAAGACACTGCTTACGGTTTCAGACGCAGCCATCAGCGATTCTAGAGGGAGGTGCTAATTCAGCCTTCGCAGGGAGTTTGATTGACAGACGATCTGACCAATCATAATCCGCCATCCACCGAATCAGCCATTTTGTCCGACAAAGCAGTCAGGAGAGTTACTAGATTAACATCGGTGGATTTGAGCTTGAAAAAACGGTGTGTACTGACGTCTCAGCGATTAAAACAACATTCCTTCTGATGTTCATTCATGTTTATTTGATAAGGTAGAGATGATCGGTTCACTGAGGCGCTACAGCAATCTGTCACGACACCTAAAGTGCCACAAAACGGTATTTATTGTTTAAATTTCTTGAATTTTACATTTTAAAGTTGAGACTTTGTTTCATATCAAAAGTCTGTCCTGTCTGTTAGTGTCCTTGTATTTTTATTGAATGTATTTTTCACTGCGTGAGAACATGGTGTAGCGTGAGAGCGGCATGGCTTGTCGGACATAGCAACAGTAACTAAAGGGGGCGGGTCTTTAAGAACGTTTTTAAGTATAGGGGGTGTGGCTTGTAGAAGGGGGCGTGGTTTGTAGTACTGTGGGATGCAGTCAGACACACTAGCTGAATGCAGTGAGAGACTTGGCCACTCTGTGATTGGTTGATTGCACTAGTCTCCACCCACTCCTGCACCAATCAGAACACTTGAACACTCTTTAATCTCAGCTGCGCTGGTGTAGAGAAGCTTGAACACTCTTGTGTTGATCAGCAGGGGTTGCAAACACAATCACCCGGTTCGTGAAAATGCAGTTTTACAATCAATTCTTCATGGATAAAAGAAACAAGAAAAGAAAAGAAAACTTCAAATAGGTTTTTTAAAGGACAGAACATATTAAAGAATATTTATTTTTATTTTAGGCAAGATTGCATCTGATGAAATGCCTGCCCGTTTGGTCCCTAAAGTGATACACACACACACACACACACACACACACACACACACACACACACACACGTCTCTCACCTCTGACCACTGAACCTTCTGACTGGGTTCTGTTTGAAGAGTTAATATACAGTGAGAGGAACTAGATCTGTTGACTGAATCTGAAAGACTGACGGAGAGCCGTGGCATTGTGTGTTTCCCCGACGACTCGACAGACACAAGTGGAATCTGTCACCCACAGGTCAGAGAGAGAGAGAGAGAGAGACACAGAGAGACACACAGAGAGAGAGAGAGAGAGGATCATGGGAACAGGAAAGAACAGAGAGACATCAGAAGGAAAACTGTCTGTGTGTGTGTGTGTCTGTCTGTGTGTGTGTGTGTGTGTGTGTGTCTGTCTGTGTGTGTGTGTGTGTGTGTGTGTGTGTGTGTGTCTGTCTGTCTGTGTGTCTATCTCTGTGTGTGTGTGTGTGTGTGTGTCTGTCTGTCTGTCTGTCTGTCTGTCTGTCTCTGTGTGTGTGTGTGTGTGTGTGTGTGTGTGTGTGTGTGTCTGTCTGTCTGTCTGTCTGTGTGTGTGTGTGTGTGTGTCTGTCTGTCTGTCTGTCTGTGTGTGCGTCCGTGCGTGCGTGTTTGTGTGTCTGTCTGTCTGTCTTGTCTGTCTGTCTGTCTCTGTGTATGTGTATGTGTGTGTCTGTCTGTCTGTCTGTCTGTGTGGGCGTGTGTGTGTGTGTGTGTGTCTGTTTGTCCAAAACCAACTGGCTCCTTCAGTGACGAGATAAACTGGATAGTGTCCAAACTCTGAACTACTTTTCAATTATTCAATTAAACAAACACAAAGGAGCATAATCCCTGGTTAATTAAAATATTTATATATGGAGATTAATTATTTTTTTAATTGAGCATTTATCGGTTATTAACAGTAAATACAATATAACACAAAAAAAAACAATGCACTTAAAAAAATCCTACTGACCCGAAACTTTTGAACAGTAATGTGTGTATAATATAGATACATAATTGTTATTATATAAAATGATTACGTTTTATATTACAGTAAACCATGTAGAAATGAAAGTCCAGGCAACAACACTTACACCGATCTACCAACCAGACGCTGATCGTCTCAGATTCTCTCAGTGTTTTCGCTGAGAGATGGTCTGGAAACACTACAGATGTCAAACACAGTCCTGTGTGAGGAGCCAGACATGTCTGGCACAGCCTTGGAATAATAGAGGACTTTCATTTCAGTCAAAAAGAGTCCAGAGACTAAATCTGAGACCGTGATTAGAAAACCAGAGCGAAAGAAAGAACAAGAGACCAATCTCCAAACTCCTGAGAGAAAGACAAAACACAATATCTTCAGAGGATGAATGCGCTGGAACGCACAGCGCTGTGATGTCTGTCTGTCTCATGTTTTCTCAGGCCTGCCATGTTAGTTCTCTGGGTGGGATGTAATCTTTAGAGAGGGCTTTAGGAGCGGATAAATCCCGGATCCGAGCGCTCGCCCTGGCTTTCCCTGCTCTTCTAGACACCTGGAAGAGAACACAAAGACAGCTGAATTATTCCACCTTTGGGAATCCAGACGTATTTCATGTCGCACAACCAACAAAATATGCATATATCATGCATCTAAAGTAGCTTGAAGCCACAACAATCGAACCTCGAACCGAAGCAAGAAGAGTATCTGCAATAAAACATGAATCAACATAATCTCTGCATAGCATCACATTTGCTTAGGGTTGCCAACTGTCCCGAATTAGCCGGGACGTCCCGTATTTTGGGTCTTATTTATTTGGTACGGGACCTCCCTTGTCCAGATTAAATAGACTGATACAACAGCAACACGACACTTGAGAATGATCACGACACCGCATCATCCAATCACAGCCCACACTCACGAGCATCAGACCATACCAATAACAAACTCTAAAGTGAGAATGAATTATTCTTTTGGGACAAATTATTGTTTGATTTGCGAACAGAATCCTCTGCTGTCGCTCCCGGTTCGATCCGGAGATTCCGGACTCGCGCTAACGGCAAATCCCTTTCACTGTCCGGCCGGGTTTTGATTTCGGCAAATCAGTTTTGGTGAATTCAAACATCGGGATTATTGTTCATGAGTCCAACATCCATCCAGCCACGCAAGACAACATGAAATCTTCCTGAGGGAAAAGTATGCTATTACTTTCTTTAATTTCTTTAAAATGTAGTGTATAATGTTACAAAAGCTTTCTATTTCAGATAAATGCTATTATTTTGAACTATGGTTTGTGTGTAATGTGACTTTTTTGTGTGACCTTAAAATTCGTTTTAGAATAAAATTGTACATAAATAGGTTAAGCAAAACAAACGTGTTTATATCTGAAAAAATTTTAAACACATACGAACCTGAAATGACATATACTGTGTGATACAGTACAAATATTTTGAGTGTCCCTTATTTTCCTGTAAAGAACCACGATTGTCCCACATTTTTCTTTTCTGAAGTTGGCAACCCTAAATTTGCTCCAAGTTCAAAAAACAATGTTTATGTTGGTAAGTAACAATACCAAGTTACCACTTTGGTTTATTTGCCTATAAATCCCCTTGCCAAACTATATTTCTCACTATTATCTGATGTGAATTGCAATCGTTATGTCTAATGTCAGTGTTGACAATTGATTTCAACAAACAACAACAGCATATAAGCTGCTCACCTGCACATAAGACATCGGTTTTCTGTTATCGGCAGAGTTTTGATGATGTTAGTGACATTAACACTGATAACGCGATCATCTGTAACCATGAGCAAATGACCAAAACAATGTTCCTCTGCAAATCACGTGTAGTTTTATGCTTCAACCACTAGAGGGCCAAAAGGCTGCATAGTGTCGCTTTAACAAATTAACTTTATTCTAAGGGTGCGTTTACATGACAACGATGTGCTAAAAACTGAAACGTTTTTCCTTTGCATTTTTCATGTATGGATGACAACGGCCCCCGTTCACACGGATCCGCGAAAACAACTAAAAACACTTTATTCTGCTGTCAGGCCAGTAGATGGCGATGTCACTTTTTAAAGAAACACGCGTCTATAGACTGAACACACCGTTTTCACAAAGAGTCGATAACGGTATCGTTTTCAGAAACGGTAACACTTTATTTTACGGTGTCCTTGTTACATATGTTACATGTACTTACCGTAGTAATAACAGTAAATTATGCATAATTACATGCAACTAACAAACCCTAATCCTACTCTAACTCTATAGTAAGTACATGCACTTAATTAATATTACTCAGTACTTAAATATATAGTTACACTGTAACAATGACACCGTAAAATAAAGTGTAACCTCAGAAACTTGCACTTTGAAACCCGTTTTTTAAAAGTTTGCGATTTTTTTTAGGCCCCCAAAATGCTGTTGTCGTGTAAATTAACAACCAAAAAAAGTTTTTTTAAAAAAACTTTAAAGTGCCTTAAAAAAACTAAGGTTCTCGATACTTAATTTAGGTTGGCTAATCTGTATACTTCACTGTAATTCTCGCTGTATTCCGTGAACAATATTTAGTTTGATTTAGAGCATTTATAGATACACAGCACACACTGTCTCCACCAAACACTGTTGTCGTGCAAATGAACGGCCAGAACACATTAAAAGTTTTCCGTTTTCAGTTAAAATAGTGCATAAATCCCACAGTCTCAGAATGGATAGATATCGTAAATGAGATATATGTAATGGAAGCAATTACCTTTTCCATTCGTCTAAAGTATATTTGTTAGTCTGTGGGCAAAATGGGTCAAATATGTAAGGCCCTTAAGATCAGACTTCGTAGAGGTGCTGAATTCATGATCCTGTGCTTTATTTTCCCGTCTTCCTAGTTATCCTCTCCTTTTATGTCCCAAACAATGTAGTTATTTGTATATTTTGTAATGCACAAGTTTTTCTCTCCCTAATTGTTCAAAGTATGTATAAGTTCTGTTTAAAAAACACACAAAAAAACAGCAAATGGACAGTTACTATTACTACTTTTATTCTGTAATTCTATTTTGCTGACTAAAAAAAATGTAAAAAAAATTAAATTAAATAAGCGGCCCTTAAGTTAATAACTAATGATCTTCTGCAACGGACATGAATCCATCAAAGCTAACTTTAGCTGGACAATAACTTTATTCTAGAGCTGCTGTAAAGCCAAAACAATCTCTGTTACTGTAATCTCCTATTATCACTGTAAAGCTGCTGTGAAACAGTCTATATTGTTAACAGCGCTATATAAATGAAGGAGACTTGACTTGACTCGACTCTTACGGGTCGGATTGGACTCTCTGGTCGTCCGGGGTCGTAGAAGTGTGTGTTCTCTCTGAGTCGGGGCAGTGAGAGCTGCTCGAGTCTGGATGTCATCTTGGCTGTTTGAGCTGCATATGAGATGAAAGTCTGGACATTCTGGACACAAACACACAAAGCCAGTGTAAATGGTGCTACACTGCAAAACTCATCGTCATCGCATTAAACGACCTGTCTGTCGCTGGTGAAGTTCGGGTGGTTGGGTTTAGGGTCGGCCAGACGGAGGATTCGGGGTGAGACCATCGCGTTCCTCACACTGGGACTCACGTGCCAGATGGGACAGTCGTGCTCACACAGCAATGAGTGTGGAGAACTAGAGAAACACACACACACACACACACACACATCAGAGAAAAAGATGCTGCTTTACACTACCTTTCAAAAGTTTGGGGTCAGTAAGATTATTTTTAAATAAATAGTTTTATTTAGCAAGGACGCATTAAATCTATCAAAAGTGACATTTATAATGTTACAAAAGATTTCTATTTCAAATAAATGCTGTTTTTTTGCACTTTCTATTAAAAAAAAAAAGTATAACAGTTTCCACAAAACTGTTTTCAATATTGAGCATCAAATCCTCATATTAGAATGATTTGTGAAGGATCATGTGACACTGAAGACTGGAGTAATGATGCTGAAAATTCAGCTTTGATCACAGGAATAAATTACAGTTTATTATATATTCACATAGAAAACAGCGGATTTAAATTGCAATAATATTTCACACTTTTTACTGTATTTTTGATCAAATAAATGCAGCCTTGGTGAGCAGAAGAGACTTCTTTCAAAAATATGTACAAAATCTTACCGACGCCAAACTTTTGAATGATTTCCTGGCAAATTTTCACACAAATTTTAGATGTTTTTTATGTTTCGATTTTTATTTTCTATATGTAACCAATAACTAGTGTTATCTAGGGTCACTGTATATCATGGTCATAATATACTACTATAACTTTTGTTAACATTTTGAATTACATTTTATTTTTTATAGTTTAGGTTTTATATTTCCGCTTTAATTTTAGTAAAAAAAAAAAAAAAAAAAAAAAACATTTTTTTTTTTTATTTGTCAAGTGTTTTTAGTTTTATATTAATGGCTTTAACAATAATAATTCTATCACACTCTTTCTTTTCTAACATAACATCATGTGTAAGACCTGCAAACATCCTCTGCTGGTTTGATAAGAATCAGAAACTTTCTTCTGGTTTGCCGCGCACGTGTTCTCAAGGTGTTACGTAACACAAATCCACAGGTTGTAAAATCAAACTGAATCCAGAGAGGAGCATGACAGATGATTTATGAATCCTCTCAAAATAAAAATGTCATGAAGTCTTCACAAACAAAACTATACGATAACTGACACAATATGTGAGTCGTTAAAACAGCTTGGGTATTATTGGGCCCAGATCTGAGACTGTGATGTAAGACAGACAGACACACACACACACACACACACACACACACACACACACACACACACAGAGACAGACAGACAGACAGACAGACAGACAGACACACACACACACACACACACACACACACACACACACACACACACACACACACACACACACACACACACACAGAGACACACACACACACACAGAGACACACAGACAGACAGACAGACAGACACACACACACACACACACACACAGACAGACAGACACACACACACACACACACACACACACACACAGAGACAGACAGACAGACACACACACACACACACACACACACACACACACACACACAGAGACAGACAGACACAGACACACACACACACACACACACACACACACAGAGAGACAGACAGACAGACAGACAGAGACAGACAGACAGACAGACACACACACACACACACAGACAGACAGACACACACACAGACAGACACACACACACACACACACACACACACACACACACACACACACACACACACAGTTCTGTTACTTCTGTTCCTGAGCGCTTCTGCCTCGAGCTTTAGGAGTCGCCAGCCGGACGATGTTCTCGCTCTGGACCGCACGAGAGGAAGAGTGGCAGACCTTCATCCTCCTCTCCTCCTCCTCTTTCCTGCAGGGAGATTGCAGAGGGAATGTCTGACATCCCAGAGAAAATCCGCCTTTTCAAATCAGACAATAGGACGAGTGTTACAGGACGCTCGCCGAGAAGAAGAAGAAGAAGAAGAAGAGGAAGAAGAAGAAGAAGAGGAAGAAGAAGAGGAAGAAGAGGAAGAAGAAGAAGAAGAAGAAGAAGAAGAAGAAAAGCTTCTATATGGAACCTGAGAGATTCTGTCAGACACTTTTTAATACATAGAACCTTTTAGTGGTTCCATTGTGGAATTTTGTGAATTTAATCTTAATTAATTTGGTTTTACTTCACTTTTTTATTTTTATTAAGTTTTATGAATTAAAACTGCTGAACTAAACATACTTTATCTCTAGACGGGCTGGAAACGTTCTTGCTGGCCGGACTCGTTTCAGTTTATCCATTATCTCATCAAATCTCTACAGCTTTAACCGGAGCGCTGGGCACTTGGACAGGGAGAGCGAGGCATTTTAATGCAGTTTTCCCTCGTAATATGTGGAATTTGTGGGGGAAGAAAGAACATCAGTGTGTGTCTGTAAATGCAGCTTGGCAGTGCTAGAAAACACATGCGTAATAGCATGCTTGATCAAACTACGACAGAGTATATGGTGTAAAATACACAGCCTAAAGCATCCAGAAATGATCAACTGGAAACGAGGAACAACTCCACTAAACACTAGCTTACACTAGCAGTCGTCACATGCTAGTTTCCGAACGCCGAGCTCAAATTCTCATTCATTATTAACAGAAATGCTCCTACTGAATGAGCTGAAGCTGAGCTCACACAACCGTCCTCATGTTCACTACTGATCAAACACTCGCTTTTAGAAACAAGTCTCTTATGCTCACCAAGCCTGCATTTATTTGATAAAAAAAATACAGAAAAAGTAGTGAAATAGATTAAAATAGTTGTTTTCTATGTGAATATATAGTAAAGTGTAATTTATTCCTGTGATCAAAGCTGAATTTTCAGTATCATTACTCCAGTCTTCAGTGTCACATGATCCTTCACAAATCATTCTAATATGATGATTTGATGCTCAAGACACATTTATGATTATTATCAGTGTTGAAAACATCTGTGCTGCTTCATATTTCTGTGGAAAGCTCAAAAGTTACTTTTTTTAACATTATAAATGTCTTTACTGTCACTTTTGATCAATTGAATGCATCCATGCTGAATAAAGATAGGCCTATTTGTTTCTTTTTTATAACCTCAACCTCAAAATTTTGTACATAAAGACATTTTTTTTGGAGTGATGCGACTCCAAAGCTGAATCAGGAGTACCTGAGCTGAATCTGGAGAGAGAAGTCTTTCTTATGTTGGGCCAGAGCCTTTATTCTGGGACTGGGAACGGCCCGCAGTGCTGAGCGGGACAGAGGCCGGATTGATTCCTGGTTTCCCCATGTCAGCGTCCTGAAGCCCAGAACACAAGCACAACAGACACCGGCCTTACGTCAGCTGGATCAGGGGACGAAACAACGGCTGAATGTCTGTATTTGGCTAGGGCTGAAAAATATAAGCCTCGAGTTTATTTGTACTTGTGGCTGAAAATAGTTAGGTTAGAGGTACTAATCAAGTTTTAAAAAGAGAGAGAGACTATTTTATTTGAAAACAACCGATTTAAACCAGCCAATATAGCACAGAATGAGAAATCTGTCCAGAACATGCTTGGTGTATAGACCTTATCAGAGCTTATGCGCCAGAGAAACGAGGGCGCCGCCATCTTTAGAATATGTCTTTGAACTTCCGTTTTTGCGTTTCTGTCCAGGAGTAATTCACTTTTGAAGAGGATTTACTTAATGTAAAGTTAACGAAAGTTATCATGAGGACTGTAATGTTTAAAGCAGATGACTTAACTAATGTCAGTCGACCGGGAAGATTTTAAAACGAGCCGTTCATTAATAAACACGCAGAATCGCTGTGAAAATACAGACCGGAAGTCAAACGAGCGCAGCGCTGAAAAGGGGCGGGGCTACACAAGGTCTATATTTAAACCCAAAATACAATATGTATATTTTGAAAAGTAAGCCTACTTTACACTTGTATTTGTCATGAAAACAGCCTTCTGATACAAAAGCAATTAATGTTCCTTTAAATAGGCTTAATTTTCAAATGTCTTGAAGACTCATCCAACTAAACAGAAAAAATGAGGAAGAAAAAAAAATAGAAGACTGGTTAGCACCAGCTATATTATTTAATGCTAACATAATAAATAGTTAGAAATGGCATCAAACGTTCTGTATAACGTTACTAGTGAAAAGTTTGGAATCATTAAGATGTTTTTTATATGTTTGAAAGAAGACCCTTATGCTTCAGGATTAATTGATGAATAGAAAGTTCAATAGAACAGCATTTATTTAAATTAGTAATGTTTTGTAACATTATGAATTTACATTTTTGTTCATTTTATAGCATCCAATCTTTTCCCCCTTCTTTTTATAAATCTGACTTAATTTTGAATGCCAGTGTATAACTTTCAAATGTAGTGGAATCATGGTTTCCACCAAAATATTAAGCAACAAAAACTGATTCAAAATTGATAATGAGAAATACAAAGAAATGTTTTTTTACCAAGGTGTTGTGGCCCAAACAGTCTTGGACATTTTTGGTTGAGCCAGAAATGAAATCCTACAAGCAAACATGTTATCAGCCTCTTAAAAATATTAAGAATTTAATGAAAAACTAAATTTTATTCTGATATAACTTACATACCTATCCAAGTCTTACAGGGAAAAAATACAAAACATATATTAGCACATTTTTCAGTAAAAATAACATGAGAGCATTTTTAAGTTTTGATTTAAATGCAGACTTTACCTGAGTCCATTCTGTCCAGTGTACAGACCTCTCGGCCCAAAGGGATCCTGGGAAACTAAAAGCTTACTGGATAGTCACAATAGAGACCGGTTGTTGCCAAGGAAGCTGTTACTATGGCAACCGGTGTCACATGGTGCAGCTCTGTCATCAAAGATCAAGTACAAGTGACATCATAAACACAACAGGACAAAAAAATTATAAAAAAATACACAAGATTCCAACAACAAACAATGAAAAATGACAAACATATTCAGGTGTTTCAATCGATATTTAATGGTTATCAAAAGACCAATCATAAAACATATCAAATCTTCACTTGATTTCTGGCATTAAAAATCCAATTAAACACAGAAAGGTCAAGTTACAAAATTAATATACAGACCCAGACATTAGCAGTGTAGACAATCCTTACTGACAAATCAGTGCGTCACATTATAAACCAATCAAAGCAAATTAGGGCTGGGCAACGATTAATCGCATCCAAAATAAAAGTCCCTGTTTACATAATATATGCGTGTATAATTATTTTGTATATAATAAAAACACACATGCATGTATATATTTAAGAAATATTTGCATGTATATACTGTATATGTATTTATGCATAATTTATATTATATATAAATATTTTATATATAAATAATATATTTTCTTAAATATATGCATGCATATGTGTGTATGTGTGTGTGTGTATATATATATATAAATACATATATACATAAATACACATTACACACACATATATTATGTAAACAGGGACTTTTATTTTGGATGCGATTAATCGTTGCCCAGCCCTAAAGCAAATGCATCGAACACATACAGTCTTCATAAAAGAGCTTCAGAAGGTTCATAGCATACTCAGACATCCCATAATTCACAATCACAACAGCAGCAGCAATACACTGAAAACATTATCATCTTTGGCATCTTTTTCAAAATGCTCCGTTTGCATGTTCTAGTGTCATTAACTATTTCCTCTAGTCTCTCTTCTTCTACAGAAACAGGCTGGTTTGGTTGTCATTTGGTGAGTGTAAATGAAGCCCTGAATAACTGTGACACAGAAACTACTTCCAGTCGCACAGTCGACGGTCAGTTGTCCGCCATCATGTCGATGATGATGTCACGGGCATCCTGCACACCGGTGTTGGACACACACTTTCCCTTCTTCACCTGAGTGCCGATCACACTGAGCCGGTGTCCGTCGCCAGCCTTCCCCAAATCCAGCGCCTCGTACAGGTCGGTGACCCCACGGGCCCCGGGGACGTCCTGCGGGACACAGAGACACAGCAGGCACAAACACTGGGTTTTTTTTACTGGTCAATTTTGAGATTTTGGGATATTTGTCTTCAATAACATGTCTTCTTTCATACTTGTGGTGAAAAAAAGTCTGAAATACACATTTAGGTCTTTATTTTACTACACTTTGTCTGTTCGCGTCTGTAGATTTCTCATAAATTCAACAAAAGTTGGCGTTGTAAATCCTCCCGCTGCTCTGCGATCTCTGTCTGCTCCCTGTCATCACACACACCGCTGGATAGCTCTCTCTCTCCTGTACAATGCTGCCGGATCCAAATATGGTCATTTCCTTTATATCAGCAACCAATCGTGAAAGTAAAAGGGCTGAATGCGCAATCTCATTGGCTGATGATAAATCTTTAAAGCCGTTTTATCAAAATGACTTTTCTCTCATGATCCGAGATCTCCACTTCAGTAGCACCGATATACACCAAACTTTCCAGTCTTGTACCTAGTTATATTATGAAGACATTTACTAAGGGATTTGTAAATATATTATTCCTAGCCTGATTTATATAACATTTTATTCCAAAAAACATGGCGAAAATCATTTTTTTAAGGCTATTGACAGTATAATCTGATTGACAGGATAACAAAAGTAGATATCCATAAATCCCTCTGTATTTTTCCCCCATCTAATATGTGAACACAATGAAAAAAATATTTTTAACCTGGCTTTATCCAATACTTTTTTACAATATATGCAAATTAGCGCATATTTAATTAGATATTGCCTAATTTGCATATTTAAACATTAAATTACAGAAAACTTGTAATACATTTTTCATTCACCTGTAGTGTCTCGCCTTAATGGGAATGAAAGCGAGGCTGTGAGGGACAGACATGCATCTCTTCAATGTTCACTGTTGTTTGATGTGTTTTTGGATTGTTCTGCTCATGAAACACTGGAAAAATATCTTTCCAAGAAATTTCAAAACTCCCGACAATATAAGCTGTGGTGTGGAAAATTGTAAGTAATCTAGGGAGCTTTTTACAGCGGATGCCATCGGACACACGGCAAGCCTCACTTTCATACCCGTCACGGCGCTGCTCTGAACAAGTCAAAAGTATAGACAAAGATAACCACCAAATGTGGCCTTTAGTGATAATCTGTGTTTGATTATGAGGAAATACTACAGTATATACACAAACAAATATGGGATAAAGGAAAACCCAACCAAAACGCACTAGGTCTATGTGAAGCTTTTATACTATTTATATGATCATCTCATACCTGTTCTTTTTTCTGTTCATATTATTTTCTTTCTTTTTACTTGTATATTACACTGTATATTTTCTTTTCCTATTTGTTGTAGTCGATATTTGATCGATATTTGATCGAATATTGAATCAATATTTTTATACTATATGTTGGGACTATTGTCATGTTTATTATTTGTAATGTGACTGGCATTTAATAAAAATAATAAAAATATGCATCTAAAATGCCTCCTAAAAAAATAACCCTGTATGAGAAGATTTTAGCCATTTCACCAGAACAAGTGTGTTTTTCCTGAATATCAGCACAACTGAAAAATATGAAACTGATTTTATACTACAGTTAATATTGTGACTTACATTTTAGACAGTATTGTCAGTACAGGCTCTATTTCGTGTCTCAGAGCAACTGAATTCCTGAATGAATCAGTGTGTCTTTGAACGAATCAATGATTCAATGATTCATTTCTGAAGGAAGGCACTTGTGTCATTCCGGAACGAATCATCCGTTTGAACGAATCTTTAAATGAATGAATGAATGACTTATCCTGCGTCTCAATTCGCCTACTTCTACTACGCCCTAAAAGGGTGTGCTCATTTTGTGAAGAAAAAGTAGATACTTTTGAGTGATTTGCAAAAAGTAGACAAGCTTTGGGACAAACTATCACGTCATGCAATTAATTGTGTCTTTAACGGTTGCTCTCTGTCACAGTAAACTGACCTGTCAATCATCTTGGCACCGTTAAAATCCTCCACATTTAAGGATTTTATGGTCAGTCATACGGAGACTCTCCTCATGTTCACGCATAACGATGCATTCAAAAGTTAATGGCCAAATCTTTATAAAAGTTCACGTTGTTGTTGCAGATGAAATATAACACGGATAACATTACATCAAGATTTTAATTATTAGATTATTAGTCACTCAAACCCCTTTATCTGAACCGTCGGTCGCGCACATCCGCCATGTTTTGTAGTTTTCAACACTTTTTACTCGTGTTCGTAGTTCTGAACTGAATCCTCCTCCAAAGTGCAATGGGTTGTGGGTAATATTACCACTATGCTTCAATGCTTTGGGACACACTTATTTTAATCACACACCATTTAGAATGGATCGTGTGGACATTGAGACGCAGGGTTACTGGCTAATGAAGTGAGTTGCTGACACCTAATGGTGGCTTTAGTATCAGTTCATTAAAAATAAAAAAATTATTCCATATTTCAATCTTTAAAATATCAGGAAAGTGAAGTTTTAAGTTCAGCTTAGAGTGAGAATTGTTCCTGCTGGGGGTGGAGGGGGTATTGACACACATTTCAGGATTACATTTGATTTCAATCTCAATTCAATATTAATTCATTTGGGGAAAAAAAAATAAAAAAATCTTTCTAAACTAATTTTAACTATATCTGGTACTTTATTATTAAAGGTTAAAATGAACTGATTTGTATGCAATCACACACAAGGCTATTTTTATTATAATAATACGTAATAACATTTAAATGATACTGATTGTTCAATGCAATACTGTGTTTTAAATTGTGCAAATAGATGAAGTCCATAGGCTTGTTCCAGTCTGGATATCCTCCATGGTACGTCTCAAAATAAGGAAGATTGTTTGTTAAAAGATCGTGATATGAAACTTTGGGAAGATCGCCCGACCCTAGTTGTAAATAATGTTCAGTTTCTTGCACAGACCAATTGTTTCCCTTCATAAGACCTCAGAGAATAATCAGGAGCCACAGGTACTACATTTGTTTTGCCTGTATATATATATATTTTTTTTGACTCTCAAAGTGACTGTAGGCATTGGTTGTATTACACGAATCACCAAGAACCACAGTTTCAGCTAAAAATCTCAAATTTGCAAAAGTTTGCAAATTTGAACCCTTTAAAGTCAATAATTGTATCCCTTAAAACTCATCTTTGATCACCAAAATGACATATTTAAACGTTGTTCCCTCAAGATGTTCCTTAAAATAGCTTGAATGTAACTCGACACCCTTGCCTCATTTAGTTTACGCGGATATATATGAATATGCTAATTAGCCCCGCCTCCACTCACTCACCGCATCTCAGAGTTCCACTCGGTCAACTTACTGAGGTAAACTGCACAATGGTCTCGCTCTTTACGACGTCAGACACATAAAACAGCTGTTTTCTATGTGAATATACAGTAAAGTGTAATTTTCAGCATCATTACTCCAGTCTTCAGTGTCACATGATCCGTCAGAAATCATTCTAATATGATGATTTGATGCTCAAGAAACATTTATGATTATTATCAATGTTGAAGACAGTCGTGTACACATTTTTCTCAAAATTCTTTGATGAATAGAAAGTTCAAAAGAACAGCATTTATTCAAAATAGAATATTTTCTAACATTATAAATGTCTTTCCTGTAACTTTTGATCAGTTTAACTCATCCTTGATGAAAAAAGGATTTATTTATTTTATTTATTTCCCCCAAAAATAAAAATTCTTACTGACCCCAAACTTTTGAACGGTCGTGTTTAATGTTACAAAAGCTTTAGATTTCAGATTAATGCTGTTCTTTTGAACTTTCTATTCATCAAAGCATCATGAAATAAAAATGTAAATAACTGTTTTCAACATTGATAATAATAATGAATGTTTCTTGATCAGCAAATCATCATATTAGAATGATTTGTGAAGGATCATGTGACACTGAAGACTGGAGTAATGATGCTGAAAATTCAGCTTTGATCACAGGAATAAATTACACTTTACTGTATATTCACATAGAAAACAGTCATTTTAAATTGGAATAATATTTCACAATATTACTGTTTTTGTTTGTATTTTTTATCAAATAAATGCAGCCTTGGTGAGCAGAAGAGACTTCTTTTAAAAACATTAAAAAAATCTTACTGACCCAAAACTTTTGAACGGTAGTGTATATTATATATATATTTAAGCTGTGACATAGTTAATATGTTTTTTTGTTTTGTTTTTTTCTTATTTTGGCTAGTAGAGGTTCTGAATGGCCAGTAACTTAAACATTTAGTGGCCAAATTGGCCGGCGAGTGAAAAAGTTCATTTCTAACCCTGCATGTAAACAACATTAAAGCTTGATTTTCCGCACAGGAGGAGTTTAATCCCACATGTGAGCAGCCAGATGGCCCTGACACACTCGATCAGGGAGGATTAGTGTGTGTTCACCTGTTTGTTGGCGAGCAGCACTAGAGGAAGGCAGGGGTCGGCCGACAGGAGCTGATGTAGGAGACGTTTAGCCAGAGGGAATCGCTCCGGGTCAGACGAGTCCACCACGAACACCATCACACGTGCCTTACCCAGATACATCCGCCAGTAATCACGCAGCTTCTCTGTGCCTCCGACTGCATGACACACACACACACACACACACACACATCACACACTAAATACTAGGGGTGTAACGAGACCCTCATGTCACGATCCGATATTATTGCGATACTCCAAGACATATGATAAAAGATTAACATAAAATGGACTGTTGATTAAAATGCTAAATTTGATATTACATTGTAGTGTAAATGAATAGTCTTGGACTTGATGCTGGAAACCCAATCAGGACAATAGAGACGCCAGAATAACAATATTCATGATTCTGAAGATGAAAACACAGATTTTAGATGAATATGCTTGATCTCGGTCACTGACTAGATATATGTAAAATAATGTCGGACACTTTTTACTGGTATCAAGACATTTGGCATTATCAGGACCCACAAATATTCCCCCACTGCATTATTATACATTATATTCAACATTATATAATAGTGGTTTAATGTAGTACTGACACTAAAATTCTCACACAGTAATTTTCAATCACAATCAATATTGTCACTATCCTCGATACATGTTTATCAGGGTTCGTACAGATGCTGTCAAAAGAAACTCCAGGACTTTTCCAGCGCTACTTTTTTGGTTTTAAAGGACTACAATCAGAGATCTCACTTATCAAACAATATCTTTAGTATTTTTTAAGCATTATTAAAACTCAAATCACAGATATAAGGTGTTCAAAATACAACTTACAACGTATTTAATAATATATATAAAATACAAAAGTTTATAATGGCTATTATTGTTCGATAAATAATATTTTATATTATAATGTCGGTGTACTGCGTATTATCAGACAGGCTGCAGTGTTCATTTTGCATTAAAATATTGTTTTTCGAAAGAATTTATTGTATTTTAAGTAAGTAAAGCACTGTTTAAGTGCCTCTTCATAAATACGGCTGTTTTCAAGGGTTTTCCAGGACTTAAATGTCAAATTCAAGTACTTTAAGCAGCTTGTACGAACCCTGATTTATGCATTTCTGTATTACGATATATTGCTACACCCTTACTACATACTAATGCTATTACCCTTTTTAATAGCATGTTTTATGCACGGCTGACATCAACATTGCATGTATTTGATCAGTGCATGAGTTCATCAAACCCATGGTATCATCAGGAGTCATGTGTGAGCTATATTTACTCTCTAAGAACTCGATCTGAAGCTCTTCCTTGTTGATGGAGACGGCGTTGAAGCCCTGAGTGGGACACACGTCTTGTTCCAGGCTTCCGGTGGCGAAACAGTGCAGTAAACTGGTCTTTCCCGCCCCGTCCAGACCCAAAACCAGCACCTGAGTACCGGCCGTCCTGGGCTGCACCACACAGAGAACAGAGACAACCACATCAGAACAGCATTCTTGGCAGAAATCACAGAGTAAAGCCGCCTCAAAGGTCACAGGAAGAGACGGATTACACTAAAACTACACTGAATTAATTACCAAACAATGCATGAATTAATACCAAACAATGCATGAATTAATACCAAACAATGCATGAATTCATACCAAACAATGCATGAATTCATACCAAACAATGAATGCACATTTCATCCGATCATGTTTATTAATGAACATTAACATTTAGGAACATACGAATTAAAGATGCATGGTATTTTGCATCTAAAATTCTAAATGTTAACGAATTATTAACATTTCCAAAAATATGAATCAAAGTTCCATAGTATTATAAGAGACTATTTGCATGCACTGAAAGTATAATTTTAAGCATTACAAGTTATGATAAAGCTTATAAATGAACATTAACATTAGAGAAATCTTAATTAAAAGTTGCATGAGGTTTTTAACTATTTGCATGCACCTACGTTAAGGATTTGCTATGCATTATAAAAAAATTTAATATTAATATTTATGAGGATATAGAACGTGCATGATCTGTTAAGCATTGCAATAATACTTGTGTAAACTGGACTGTTACGTTGAGGCCTCGCGTGCAACAAATACACCACAATAAATGCAAGTCCAAGAGGATAAACTGGATCGAAACCAACAAACCTCTGATATTACAGGCGTCTGTTGTGCAGTTTCGGTCTTGGTAGCTTTATGCGCGTGTTCGTTCAGCTCGTCCTTCACTTTTTTCTTTGGTTTTCGTGTTTGATGCATCAGATAGCAGAAAGCGCACGCGACTCCTCCCGTCAGCGCGAGCGCGGCGCCCATCATCCCGATCTCGCGCGCACCGGGCATGTTCTCACGCTCAAATCAAGACGACAATATCAAATCAAGTACAAATGTAAACAAACGCGATACTTTTATCACATGCACTCGGGCATGATGCGCCACATAAAGGCCTCGGTGCGGCTCCACAAGTGGATTAGAAACTCTACAAGTGGATATTTCCGGGTGGCGGAAACAGAAATAGAGAGAGCAGATAGCAATCGAATTAAAGCGCTAAATGAAGTTACTTCGTCGTCCTTTGAGTTTGCACAGACGGAAAAGGTTGCAATCCGAGCTTTTGCGCTTCCTGGAGATCAACAACCAAAGTCTCGTGAGGTAATCACAACAAACCGCGAGAGATTTTCATCTTAAGTGTCTCTGCGGGGAGTCTGAGCTCAAATAATCCCCCGAGATGAACCTGCCAATGAGAGGAAATCGTTTTCATTTAATGTTAAATGTGCACACTAGTCGGCGGTGACATGTTTGATTCTAGTAATGCGTGATCGTTCCAGCAGAGGGCGCTCGAATGCAGAGCGAATCAGTGAATGCGGCGCAGCAACAGCGCCCTCTGCTGGTCAAGTACTGCACTTACAGAGACATTTACAGTTTTTTTACAATTGCTAACACACAGTTTTGCAAACTAGGCTTGTTTTATGATTCACAAAACCACACACCCAAACCGCAAAATACCTAATTATATCGCACTGCAACCAAAACTACATATAGCATTATCAAAATCAAACTTTTGCACGAAATGGCGCACACTTCATTCATATTAGCAGATTTTTGTCTAAGCAACTACACACTGTTGGGCGTAATGAAGAGCACTCTCATCTTTAGTATGCTTTGCCATAATACTAAAATAGTTCAAATTGTAGAAAATTCTTCAGATGGTTCACATGCACAGAAATATTTGCAGATACACACACACACACACACACACATGCTGTTGAAACATTTATTTTTTATTTTTCACCAAACAAGTCCGTGCAACATATGCACAGCAGAAATATTTACACTGGACTGAACAGAAATATGCTCATAATAAACAGTAAACTGAAAAAGATTGAAGTGTTAACAATGAAGCATTGAGGTGTTTGGTCAGGTGACACATGTATCGGCCAATCAGATCATGGAGTGTCATTTTTAAATGGCAAACATGTGACTTTATGTCAGATTGTTGTGTTTTATGAAGAGAACCGTATTCAGTGTGTTTAAAAGTGCACTTTTGAATTGCACAATGTGTGTAAAGCAGAAAATGTGTTTAGACTTTAGGAGATGTGTCATTTTAGTGTGTTAGCAATTGGAAAAAACTGCAAGAGCGACAGTGACTGTGGAAAATGGTGTATATAGTATAATTTAATGTATTATTTATTTAATTAATATTTTTGGCTCCCATATACACAATTGTAAACTTACTAGTAAAATACCTGGCTTTAAGGTGTTAACGTGTTAAATAAAACGTAATTAAATAACGTATTAAATCTCTGTTGCTCACTAAAAAAAAATCCAAGCATTTGTATTTATTTATTTCTGCTTGGTCTTTAGACATAGATAATAAGCTAGTTAAGTATGCTAATAAGTTAGCATGAAACAGTTTCTGCAAGTAATAAATCTACGTTTTAAAACGTTACAGTGTTTATTTATGCAAAAGCCATTTAAGTTTCTCCATTTAATGCTGCTTATTGGTCTGGGTGAATACTCTATTCTGATTGGCTGCAGGGTGTCCATTAAAAAGTGATAGAGGACACCTAGTAAAGGAGTTCTGGTGAAACTGACTGTTTACCGTTCGAAATGAATAAATAAATGCGCTGGCTACATCAGCTGTGAGTAACCATAGCAACAGGCAGTAAACTGAAGGGTTCTACGAGCTGAGCGGACTATAAATATCTCCCGTTGCTAAATAAACCGTCAGGCGTAACCAGGGAAACTAAGTTATTGTTAGTAAAAACTTTAGATTTCGATTGTAAAACTAATTAAAATATAAACTGTTTTAAAAATGTTTTATTTGGCAAGTGACCATGGTATAAGCGGGTTAATGCCATTCGAGGTGTCCATTGTCCTCCGCTGCGCGTCGGACGGTTCACGCCTCGGCGTCGTCCATTAATACCGGACAATCATGGACACCTCGTCGTGCATTAACCCTTACATCACCGGCTCTGATCACCACTATACATGATGTTATGATCGCTTCATTTCTCATCGCTGGTCAATCATAATTATTTGTGAGTACAGGATAAGCCGACTTATTCAGAGTTTTAGAAATCCCAACCTTTGGAATACATAGTTAAACCATTTTACTTCATGCACAATTGTGTTTGCAATTATGGCATCAGATCTTTAAGGGGTTTAAATAGAAAATAGAAAAACAGTTTTTTCTTCCCAGAAATCTCTTTATTAAGACATAACACTGGAGATTAGTTTCATGATCGATGACTGAGGATGGTTTAAAATTATTAGTGTTGAGCACGGGATTTATCTCAACTTTGCATAAACAGCCTCTATTGTGACACAAAGTGGCTTTATTAAGCATTCATGTATCAAGCAAAGGACAAAAGATGAACAGAAACATCATCCAGGTTCAGAAAGAAAAAAAAATTAAAGAAAAATGCCATAAAGACTCTTAAACATGGATAGTTATGCCATAAAGACATGGATAGTTATGCCATAAAGACATGGATAGTTATGCATGTACAGAGTGAATTGGATGGTTAAAAAAAATGCATTTAAAAAAACTATTCCTGTTTATTTCACACGACATCGTCGCTCAAATCACATTCCTTCGTCCTTCACGATTTAATGAGTAAAACATTTCATCCTCCAGGCCTCAGGAGTGTGTGGCATCTTCATTATTAAACAAGCAAACGGAGCGAGACTATGTTTTTTCTCTCTCTCTCTCTCTCTACCATCCTCCCTTCCCTCCTTTCTTCTTCTTCTGCGGGGCCTTCTTCCGAGCGGCTGCGGGCGCAGTGGGTTTCTGTTGTCGTGGAGGGACCGCGTTACTCGAGACGCTGCCGGATCCTGAGCCGGGTCGAGGAGAGGTCGGCGGACTGCTGGCGGTCTTACTGGCGTCACTGAAACACACACAACACACACAAAACTGTGACTGATGCTTCCGGTGCATTCAATGAAACTGAAGAAAGGGAAAGTCGGTGAATTGTCAGTGAAAAGCCGACAATTCAGAAAAGTCGGTGAATTGCACTGGTACTGTATGCATGCAGAAAAGTTACTATAAGGTCATAAATATATAAGTCTATTTTCATGGCAAAAATCCAAATATCATATAAATACAAAAAAAAAACAAGCAAACAAACAAAAAATCAACATAAGAAAAAAAAAAAAAAACTTCAGGCATAATCTTACTAAATAAGTCCTTAAGTGAAATAACTTCATAAAAAGAGGAATTTAATTGAATTTGACATGTAAACTGATTTTATACACATGCATTTTCTGTAAAGCTCCTTTGAAATGATGTGCATTGTGAAAAGTGCTATACAAATAAATGATAGATAGATAGACAGACAGATAGATAGAAAGACAGATAGATATATAGACAGATAGATAGATAGACAGATAGATAGACAGACAGATATATAGACAGATAGATAGATAGATAGACAGATAGATAGAAAGACAGATAGACAGACAGATAGAAAGACAGATAGACAGACAGATAGACAGACAGATAGATAGACAGACAGATAGATAGATAGATAGACAGATAGATAGACAGACAGATATATAGACAGATAGATAGATAGAAAGACAGATAGACAGACAGATAGAAAGACAGATAGACAGACAGATAGACAGACAGATAGATAAACAGACAGATAGATAGACATATATATAGACAGATAGATAGATAGATAGACAGATAGATAGATAGATAGACAGACAGACAGATAGATAGATAGACAGACAGACAGACAGACAGACAGATAAGACAGATAGATAGATAGACAGATAGATAGACAGATAGATAGATAGATAGATAGATAGACAGATAGATAGACAGATAGATAGATAGATAGACAGACAGATAGATAGATAGACAGACAGATAAATAGACAGATAGATAGATAGACAGATAGATAGATAGATAGATAGATAGATAGATAGACAGATAGATAGACAGATAGATAGATAGATAGATAGACAGATAGATAGATAGATAGACAGATAGATAGACAGATAGATAGATAGATAGATAGATAGATAGACAGACAGACAGATAGATTTAATGCCATGTCAGCATCTAAGGCTATTTTCATGGCAAAAATTAAATTACAAAAATACAAATATCATATAAATACAATAAAACCAAGCAAACAAACACAAAAAAGTCATAATATACAATTTTTTTCAAAGCAACACTAAGGAACTTTTCCTCTTCGGTCCCCCTACAGGTTGGAAGCGGAATTGTCCATTACCGCTGTCGTAAATCATTTCTCCGCCCGCAGTCTACCGTCGCACACACACTCGCTGTTTATCCAGCGCCGGCTTTGGAATGAACGATGTCCACAGACAAGGAAGAGTATGATGCATGACTTCATGAAAGTATGATGTATTGCAACATCAGAAACGAAGAAAAACTAAATAATGACTATTGTGACGCTTGACGTAAAACAAGTCAAATTTGTGGTTTTCTTATGTCTCATTCGAACTACAGAAACGCGACCCGGTTTGGCAAACTTGCATAGTGTGGTTATAGCAGTAGAGCTGCAAAGCGAATCCAGAAGTGCCGTTCACCCTGTTACGACTTGATTGAACCACTGATACGATTTTGGAAACATTATTTTAAGGTAAAAAATGTCCCTTAGTGTTGCTTTAAAGAGAGACATGGTGATAGAAAAATAAATAATAAATCCAAAACCTTTTCAGGCATAATCTTACTAAATAAGTCCTTAAGTGAAATACCTTCATAAAAGAGGAATTGAACTGAATTGACGTGTAAACTGATCTTGTACATGTACAGATCGTTCTCTGAACTGTAATGTGGACTCGTGCATTTTCTTTGAAACGATGTGTATTGTGAAAAGCGCTATTGAACTGGAGGAGTGAACGGAGACTCACAGCTCGGCAGAAGCTCCGGAGGTCGTTCCCTGTGTGCCGCGGCCGACCTGCTCCTTCTTCTTGCCCTTCTTCTTTCCTCGATAATACGAGCGCTCTCGCATCGGCAACCAGCGCTCCGGGTCAGGGCTCGAGTTCGGCTCGTAGTTCTTCGGCAGTTTACCTGAACAGAAAACTGATCACCAACTGAACCACTTCTCATGCTAATAAAAGAAGACCGAGAACTGACACTGGTATCAGCTAATCAGCTAAAATGTAACTATTTACCGACAATAACACAGTTTAAAATCAGGATATTTGAGTACTAAAAAAGAGATTTTGAATCTCGATGGGATTATTTCCTGGTAAAATAAAGGTAAATAAATAAATAAACATCAGCAGCAAACATACCTTTCTTCTTTTTCTTCTTCTTTTTAACATCCTCCGGACTGAAACAAAGCCATCATCAACGTGTTAAACAGTGCTAAAGATGACATGAAGTGTTTTCATGTAGTAGAGTATTAAGGATACAGTCAAACCAACATTTATCCTTCAACATTTCTCACATTATCACAGTTTATTCGCTATAGTTTAGAAAATGGTGATAAAATGACAAGAATCAGTTGATATTTGACTGGTTTTGTCCATCCTTCTGTTAGACTGTCTCACAAATGAATTATGTTGAATATCTGTCAGCTGTTAAACTTAACTACACAATTAGATAATACCAGTTTAGCTCAACCAATCACCAAGCAATGCTTCATTCTGTTCAGTCTGTGTGTAAAAAGGTCGCATTAACAATTAAAGAAAAAAAACACTTCAGCAAAACATGATCAGCTCAAAGTGTCTGAATCATTTTTGGTCCCAAATGTTACTGGTAGTCACTGTATGATGGGTATAATGTCACAGTGTACTTAATTTTGCTCTCCTCACTCACATAAATGAACTATAGTGTCCTGCACACACTAGTAAAAACATATCAAAAATGATATCTAGTGTCTGAATAATTTTTGGTCTGAGTGTATATCTTCCGAAAGACTAATGATTGGTTGTGTTGTTACCCCTGTTCTTTAGGCTGGCTTTCGCCCACGACTTTAGCAGCTTTCTTCCTGATATACGTGGCTCCGTGCGAGTTCTCCAGTTCATCGACGTCCACGTTAAAGGACATGGTTTCCGGAGAAGGAAGATGCTTACTCAGACTGAATACAAATCCAGCGCTCAGGAAAACACAAGAAAATAGTGCAAGAACATACAACATTTATGACCCTGGGCCACAAAACCAGTCACATGGGTCAATTTTCTGAAATTGAGATTTATACATTATCTGAAAGCTGAATAAATAAGCTTCCCATTGGTTTGTTATGATAGGACAATATTTGGTCGAGATACGACTATTTGAAGATCTGGAATCTGAGGGTGCAAAAAAATCGAAACATTGAGAAAATCTCCTTTAAAGTTGTTCATTAATGTTCATGATTGTGCTGCATTCACTCACAAAAATACATGTTTTATATATTTACGGTAGGAAATTTACAAAATATCTTCATGGAACATGATCGTTACTTAATATCCTAATGATTTTTGGCATAAAAGAAAAATCGATCATTTTGACCCATACAATGTATTGTTGACTATACCCGTGCGACTCGAGACTGGTGACGTGATCCAGGGTCACATTTATGTCATTTAGCAGATCATTTTCCAAAGCAAAAGTCAGGGATGTGATTGCGCGAGTGAAAAGAAGCCATTTTTAGACCCAACCCTAGCGAATGCAACCAGTGTTAAAAGTACTGAGCAATAATCCCTGTAGATGGGTGACGGGTAAACTACTTTAAACACAAAAAGTAAAAAAGTGTACAGAACACCATAACCTTATATAACATAACTGTACGTCAGATATTAGGCTCACTATTGGCCAGCATCACACGCATCACACACATAACCAGCGTCGGCCAATAGTGAGCCTCCGTTCTGACGTACAACCCAGAAGTGCTGAGCTGTTACACTACGTCTACAGCTTAGGAGAATGACATGGAAGAGAAGAGATGGTTGAATAAAGTCGTTATTTTTGGGTTTGTTTTGCGCACAAAAAGTATTCTCGTCGCTTGATAAACTTAAGGTTGAGCCACTGGAGTCACTTGGACTATTTTAACGATGTCTTTACTAACTTTTCTGGGATGGCAGATATCGATTACCTCTAACCCTATGGAGGAGTGAGACAGCTCTCAGATTTCATCAAAAATATCTTAATTTGTGTTCTGAAGATGAAGGAAAGTCTTACGGGGTTGAACAACATGAGGGAGAGTAATCACTGACAGAACTTTCATGCTAACCCCTCAAACCGGTTCCACGGAGGGCCTAGTGTATGCAGGTTTTCTCTTTTACCTTGAACCAAACTGATTGAGTAGGTCACTAATTGGTTAAGATCTCCCCTCACCTGGTAGTCTAGGTCTTAATTGGGCACTAATTGAAGGGAAAGACCAAAAACCTGCATACACTAGGCCCTCCGTGGAACCGGTTTGAGAACTCTAACAATAATAAATAAACAGTGTTTTAAGATTTTCAGGTTCAGAAACTAATCAAATGAAAAAAAATAACACTGCTCTATATAAATAAAATACATTACAAATATAGTTACAAAAGTTATTCAGTCAAGAACGAGTGAATTTTCTTTTTCGTTTGATTAGTGTTATCATAGAAACTGCTGTCAGAAAACCGCGCGAGTCGTCTCTTGCTTGAATGGTTTAAAATCACGTTAAAATCATGTTTTTAGTGAGCGAGCTTTGGATGTGTGTGCTACAGAAAACACTCTTGAATGGTTTAAAATCACATTAAAATCAATTAGAATTGAAATTTTATAACAAGTATCCGATTCCTGACATTCTTTTTTTATTTATTACTGATCTGCATGATTTACGTGCGTCAGGATTTTAGGCCGAAATAACCGGAATTCCGGATTAATCGGGAAGAATCACATCCCTGAGAGTGGCTTGACTGTCTATCAGAATGACCTGAGACTCGAGTGAGATCAGAGGATACGCTTTGGCCTTGTCCTGATCCACGAGCGAGTATGCAGAGATGAGCTGGGCGAGCGTACGGATGTCATTAGTGTTCTGCTTCCACAGCTGCTCCAGATCACTGGTGGCCTCTTTCTTACGCCCGTACTTCAGCTTGTAGTTCGCAGCCTCTCGCACCAGAGAGAGGTGGATGGCAGACCCCGTCTGAGAGAGGGGAAAGACACAATCAGTGCAGTTCTGAGCGAATACAGACTCGTTGAGCCGCCAGCGCTCGCCTTTACCTGCTCTTTCTGGTAATACTGGATGGCTTGACTGAATGTGTCGATTGCGCTGTCAATGTCTTCTTCATGCGTGTACATCGTGACCAGAGCAGAAATCTGTTTTAAAAAAACACAGAACAAAACTTTGGAAGCTTGTTTCCACCACAGAGTCAAAAATAAAAAAGGTAATTGCGACTTTTTATCTCACAATTCTGACTTTTTATCACAGAATTGCATGATATAAAGTCAGAGTTGCATGATATAAAGTCAGAGTTGCATGATATAAAGTCAGAATTGCATGATATAAAGTCGCAATTGTATTATAAAGTCAAAATTGCATGATATAAAGTCGCAAATGTGAGATATAAAGTCAGAATTGCGTGATATAAAGTCAGAATTGCGAGATATAAACTTATTTAAACAGTTTATTTCTCGCAATTGTGAGATTATATCTCTATATAAGTGTATGTTTAATAAATGTGTAAAATATATGCGTTTGATTATATATATATATATATATATATATATATATATATATATATATATATATATATATATATATATCAGTTTTAACATTCGGTTTCTCTTAAGAAACAAAAACAATGTTAAAGTTTTATTGATGTCCTTCAGCATTCAAGTACTGAATTTCCATATTGAGATTTTTATAGTTATATATGCACAGGATTTTATACAGCAAATTTTGTAAGCAAATATAATTTATAACTTCTAGCAAATTCATCGATAAATCTTAAATGACATCAGTAAAACATTAAATTAATTATATTATATTTTTAAATAACAAATTTAAAAAAAACTTTTAGCAAATTCTGCATTAACTAGAAATCAAATTAAATGAAATCAAATTAAATTAATCACAACAAACTTAATCTAAAAAAAAACGTAAAATTAAAAGCAAATTAAATCTCACCATTCCTGGTTTGTATTTAAATTCTTCTATGGACTTCAGGATATCACAGGCTTTAGTCACATGACCTGTTGAAGGGTGGACACACAAATTACACTTCAAAGACTCTTCTAGGTTCAGTCTGCTCTCTGTTAAGCTACAGTCAGACTACAGGTAAATGTGGCCCAAAAATGTCTGCTCATATGTGACTCAGATCTGTTTTTGTCATACAGTGTGAACGGCACAAACCACATGGAATCTGACCTTTTCAATTCCGATTTTTGTCAGTTCCATATGTGACCCTGGACCACAAAACCAGTCACGAGTCGCACGGGTATATTTGTGGCAATATCCAACAATACATTGTACGGGTCAAAATTATCGATTTTTCTGTTATGCCAAAAATCGTTAGGATATTAAGTAAAGATCATGTTCCATGAAGATATTTTGTACATTTCCTACCGTAAATATATAAAACATGTATTTTTGTGAGTGAATGCTGCACAATCATGAACATAAATGAACAACTTTTCCCAATGTTTCGATTTTTTTGCGGTTTTGTGGTCCAGGGTCACATATGTGGTCCTAAATCCAACAGGTCAGATGTTTTGCAATGCGTCCTCAGACTGAAGAGTCATATCGGAAATTCATGCAACTTTTACGTCACTTTAGAGCAACATTCGTCACACTTCTGTGCTCATGATGGGAGTCACTTCACAGATTTTACATACCCGACGTAATCAAGACCGTTGCGAAAGCTAGTCAGTGGAAGGACAGTGATGTGTCATTTAACATGTGGGAATTTAACAAAGGAGTGTCCAGACTTCTGCACCCTGTATTTTAAGGAAGAACATTTATTTATTTACGATACATTATTCATTCACAACGAAAATTGGTGTCCTTAAAGGTTGGATTTTTCCTAATTTTTTTAATTGAGGCATTAAGTTCAATTTCCAAAAGATGATTTTTTATTCCTCTTTTTAGTCAACTTTAGCATGGGTGTCTAAACTTATGCATAGCACTGTATCGTGCATCCCTAATATTGCCCACATTTAAAACAACAACGTGAACAGCTATTCAAACAAAATCGGATCTGAGCAATAAATCAGAATTGAGCAATAAGGCTTGCAGTGTGAACGTAGCCTGTGTGTGTGTGTGTGTGTGTGTGTGTGTGTGTGTGTGTGTGTGTGTACCTTGGGTCACGTAGAGTTGTGCCATGGTGAGTTTGATCCCAGAAGCGCTCTCAGGGTGCTGATCTGAAAACCTCTGCAGGAGAGACAGAAATGGTTACAGAACGCCACTGAGAGCTGGAATTCAATTCAATTCACTTCACATTTATTTGTATAGCGCTTTTAACAATACACATAATTTCAAAGCAGCTTTACAGAAAGTGCATGAGTCCATATTACAATTTAGAGTGTCTGTTATCAGAGGTAAATGTCTATAGCCCTATTCGGACGGGACTAGTGTAACATGGAGAGGAGGGGTAAAGTCATTATCACCAGATCTTCTCTGTGATTTTAGTCCCGTCTGAATGTGCGTCTCAGTGATCATGACGGACAATGTCAGTAAAGATTACGGCGACTTTTACCTTCAGTAAAAAGGTCCGGAAAAATGACCTCAGGTGATACTAACACCCGTGCGAATAGACTCGCTGTAAATATGTACGTGAATATTTCCTGTTTAAAAGTAGTTTTACGCGGTTTTTCCAAGTATGAAGACGCTTGATAAAGCATCAGTTGCGTTCTAGACGCTGGAACGAGTCTGTGGCAAAACTCTGTGTTTCACACACACCATTCAGATCACAGAAGATCGACAGCACTTGTTAGAGGCACGAAACATCTTTTAGCGTTAGGTAAGTGCCTATTACCAACACAATCCAGTCTGAAGTTAATTAATACATCGTTCGATCGGACATAATTGTTTTATATATATAAATATAGGTTATATGTGTTAGCGCACGTGATATCAGGAAGCAGCGTAACACACACATGACGACAGGAGTGACGGCGATGCACTTACTCTCCCACTTCTGCTAGTTTACTGAGATCTCTTATCCCGTGGGAATTGGCCATTAATATTACAGACGTCCTGTGGTAAAATGACATTACTCCATCTACCCTTGTAAAGCTAATCCCGTCCGAATAGGGCTTTAGTTGCAGAAATGAAGAGTCAGGAGGGGAAGTACCTGCAGGAGCTCGATGGCTTTGCTGTGCTGTTTTTCTCGGCAGAGCTGGGCCACCTGGATCAGAACCGGTCTGGGGTGACTGGGATTCTGGGCCTGCAGGCTAGCCGACAGCTTATTGCACTGATCGGCCTGTTGGGAGACGACGGAGAGGTCAAAACGGGTCACATACATCAGGATTAAAGCATACTGCACAGTACAAACTGAGTGGTCACCTGGTTAGTGTACATGGCCAACAGGGCTTTGTTGATCTCAATTGCTTGCAACTGTTTTCTGGCCAGTTTGTGCTCGACACCCTCAGCATTGGTCAGTTTCACCTTTTTCTTGGAGTCGAACACGTTTTGGTCCTGGAGGTTCAAAGAGCACAGATAAAAACACTGGTTGCAAACGAGACTGACACAATCAGCTCTTCAGGAAGGAAGGAAGAGCTTGGGTTTTATATTTGTTACCTTGTTAATGGTGATGATGTTATTCGCAGTCACAGCCAGCAGACCCACATCAGTCGGCCTGAACGCAAAGAGAAAAGACAAAACTCTAATGTGGCAACCTTCATCAAAACTTCTACTGCAACTTTCAAACAAATCCAGTCCAATTCAAAGTGCTTTACGAGCATTTGACACAAAATACGAGTATTATAAATGAAGATATGAAATAGAAATAAATGATAATGATGTAAATAAACAAATACTAGAGTTATAAGACACTACATGGATGCCGGACTAAATAGGAGGCTTTTAAATCATGTTTAGCCGATATGATAACCGATAATTCTGATAAAGCGATGACCAATATATTGGCTGATAAATCTAAATAAAATTTTATAAAAAGTCTTCAGAGCCCGATTACAAAAACAAAAGTCTCACCTGTTAAAAGCCATGACCCAAGCACATTAACTATCTACAGTACAGTAGCCTAGTTTGAACCCGTGTACGTTTTAAATTAATTTTACACTCCTATGGGCAACTTTTTCAAAAAAAAAAATTTTTTTATTGACTTACAAATAAATAAAATAACGCCTAAATAATGCAAACAAATAATTGGACAACATTACTTGAGTATAAAGAATCAAAATGCATGTGCCATGGATAATAAAATGGAATAGACTACGCGCAGACAATAATGAAATTATTTTAATTAAACCACATTGTTGATGAAAATGATACAGCTAAATATTATAAATGCATAATTTATCTAAATGTAGATAATTTTAATCCAAATCTAAAATTAATATTACTGTTTCAAATAACAGCATTGCTTTTTAAACTGCGCGCGCTGAAGAGCTGAATGAACCTCAACGACACGTATCCTATATGAGATTAATCGGATATTTGTACAATAGCATCATTTATATGTAGCCTATCATTTTTTTTTAATAAATGTAGCCTATATGACGGACTTTCAAGCAACTCAAAACCATCATGTGGAACAGTGCACATCTGAAGTGTCTCATCGGCTATTTATCGGCTTTAAGATATCGGCCAAATTTTCTTATCTGGTCGATAACGATAGCATTAAAAACTAGCTTGCAGTGGTAAAATTCGGCACAGTTGCTAGGGTGTTTCTAGTGGGTTGCTAAGGTGTTCTGGGTGGTTGATAGGTGGTACTAGTCTATTCTGGGTGGTTGCTAGGCGGTTGCTAGGGTTTTCTGGGTGGTTGATATGGTGTTGCTAGGGTATTCTGGGTGGTTGCTAGGGTGTTCTGGGTGGTTGCTATCATATATTGGTACCGATATGGTGGCCGATATATCGTGCATCCCTAATTATGTTTAAAAATATTAATTTTTTCTTCACCTTTCATTTCTTCTGGGAGTTTCTTCTATGCATATCTTATCACCCGAGCATGCATTTATTTGCAGTTTTATTAATTAAGACATATGTTGGGTTATGAGTATAGTAAATGTGCAGTATGTAACGCACTTGAGTTTAATGACTTGATTGTAGAGTTGAAGGGCGTCTTCGGTTCTTCCCTGTAGCTGCATCACATAAGCCATCTGAGAGTGAATGATGGCCAGCTCAGCATCCACGTCCTCTTCCGTCACATCCTAAAAAACACACAATAAATCACAACTAAATGACAAATATTTGAGGCCTTGGTTAAAATCCCTAATCCTAAGTGCGAGCATGTGATGCTTACGCTAGCAAAAAATTCACTACTGAATGTGTACAAGTGTTTCTAACACATCAGAATACAAAAATGGGAGAATTACTCACCGAGTCCTCAGCCAAAGACATCCTGCACAACTCTGGGAAAACAAACAAAAATGCATAAAACACAAACGGACTGACTCATTCAAGTTTTTCTCAGCCAGCTCACGTTATTCTTGAGAGTCACAGAGACTCAAAGTGAAACCGTGTAGGCGGCTCGCAGAACTAATTTTGTAAAGGCTGGCGCAGCATTAGTGCCCCAAGATTTACTGAATATTACATACACTAATCGGCTCATTCAACAACAGTTTGACACAAACAAAAAAGGAAGCGTTTTACCACCTACAGATTTTATGAGCCAAACCAAAAACTGTAAAGCTGGAGGATGTTCTGACAGTAAGTAAGCAGCCTGGTTAGGATTGCACAACATGATTTCCCAGCAGTTCAGGCCAGTTGATTAAAAACACACACTCCAAAGACCCCCTACAACCTCCGGAGGATCGGAGATCTGGTCTCAAACAAGACGACCAATTCCACTGACTTATGCATATTTATATGACAAAAAATTAGCCATTCAAATTAGGGATGCACTGAATCCAGAATCTGAATATTGGGCTTTTTGACGGGGTTCAGTTTCTGCCGAACCTTCGAATATTTTTTTCCACCGAACCGAACCCCAGACTTGTGGTCGACGTGACGCCGCCGCTGATTGCGGGAAGGTGTTTACGTACACTACCGATCAAAAGTTCGGGGTCAGTAAGATTTTTTTATGTTTTTAAAAGAAGTCTTTTCTGCTCACCAAGGCTGCATTCATTTGAATTAAAAACAATTAAATTAAAAACAGTAATATTGTGAAATATTATGACAATTTAAAATGACTATTTTAATATATTTTAAACTGTAATTTATTTCTGTGATCAAAGCTGAATTTTCAGCATCATTACTCCAGTCTTCAGGGTCACATGATCCGTCAGAAATCATTCTAATATGAGGATTTGATACTCAAGAAACATTCATTATTATTATCAATGTTGAAGACAGTTGTGTACACATTTTTCTCAAAATTCTTTGATGAATAGAAAGTTCAAAAGAACAGCATTTATTCAAAATAGAATATTTTCTAACATTATAAATGTCTTCACTGTAACTTCTGATCAGTTTAACTCATCCATGATGAAAAAAGGATTTATTTATTTTATTTATTTCCCCAAAAAATAAAATTAAAATTCTTACTGACCCCAAACTTTTGAGCGGTCGTGTTTAATGTTACAAAAGCTTTAGATTTCAGATAAATGCTGTTCTTTTGAACTTTCTATTCATCAAAGCATCATGAAATAAAAATTTAAATAACCGTTTTCAACATTGATAATAATCATAAATGTTTCTTGAGCATCAAATCATCATATTAGAATGATTTCTGAAGGATCATGTGACACTGAAGACTGGAGTAATGATGCTGAAAATTCAGCTTTGATCACAGGAATAAATTACACTTTACTGTATATTCACATAGAAAACAGCGGATTTAAATTAGAATAATATTTCACAATATTACCGTTTTTGTTTGTATTTTTAATCAAATAAATGCAGCCTTGGTGAGCAGAAGATACTTCTTTTAAAAACATTAAAAATCTCACTGACCCCAAACTTTTGAACGGTAGTGTATGTGGACCGTTCGAATGCAGTCGGCTGTGAAAAAGTGTAGTTTGGCAGTACTTTCAGTCAAAAGAAGGCGATTCAAGTCGAGCTACGTGTTCAATTTGCAATGCCGATTTGTCTTGTGTGGTGGCAAGGACCCTAAACAATACACAACATCGCCGCTGTTAAAACATTTGCGCATGAAACATCCGAAAGAATACGAGTTGTGCATGAAGGAATCTACACACAGCAGCCGAAATGCAGCAACTTCAGGAACGGCAAAGGAAGGACAGTCACGGCTAAAAACGTGTGTTAAAGGGATACTCCACTTTTTTTGGAAATAGGCTCATTTTACAGCAGTTAAACAGTTGAGTTTTACCATTTTCTAATCCATTCAGCCGATCTCCGTGTCTGGCGGTACCACTTTTAGCATAGCTTAGCATAGATCATTGAATCGGACAGGACCATTAGCATCTCTCTCAAAAAAATGACCAAAGAGTTTCGATATTTTTCCTATTTAAAACTTGACTCTTCTGTAGTTACATCGTGTACTAAGACCGACGGAAAATGAAAAGTTGGGATTTTCTAGGCTGATATGGCTAGGAACTATACTCTCATTCCTGCGCAATAATCAAGAAACTTTGCTGCCGTACCATGAGTCCAGCAGGCGTAATGATATGACGCAGCGCCTGAAAATAGTCCCCAGCTCCGTAACTTCCAACGTGACCGGGACTAAGTTTGTCTAACCTATTAGACCTATTTTCAGGCGCTGCGTCATATCATTACACCTGCTGGACTCATGGTACGGCAGCAAAGTTTCTTGGATTTCTTGAGTTATCCCTTTAACCAGACGACCATTACCAGCTTTGCTAGCCCTACACCTAATGTTCAATAACATTAATCTCAGTTAAGTCACCAAACATATTCTGATTTAAAAATCTTTGCATTGTTGCACTTTTACTGAAAGGTTTTGGATTGTACTTGGGGGTCGCCTACTTTATGGGATTATAAATCTAAAAGGCTAATATTTTTGGATATTGATTGGATCTTAAGATAAGGCCTATGATAATTGTCAAAATAGTTTTTCCCACTTGTCATCCTGGCATAATGTTCCCTATTCTTTTCTTTTTTTACAGTTAAAATACAATAAAATGAAAAATACACTGCTGTGGACGTTGTTTACTTCATTAATGTGTTTACCAGGGCTGGGTATTGACACAAATTTCACAATTTGATCTGATTTCGATTCACAAGCTTGCAATTCGATTACGATTCGATTTGATTCAATATTGATTATTTTGGATATCAGGTACAATACATGGCAAATTTTAACTAATCTCTTAACTAATGCTGTAAACTATGGGAGTGAGTTGTAGTCTATAGGCTTCATTAGCCCTACTATAATATTGAAGGTAAAAATTAACTGATTTGTATACAAACACTTAAATTACACTTTATTATTATAAAAATAAATAAGTTATATGAAATTATATAAAAATGTAAAATGGTGGCTGTCATAAAAAAACTTTCCAGATTTATTCAAACAGGCATTCAATATTGAAGAACATAAAAAATTATAATGAATATGTAATATGGTGCATATTTTTAACTAAATGCTCCTCTCTAGAGTTATTTTTTCTAGCTGACTAACGAGTTTATGGTCACTGGATATGGTTTTTCTGAGGTAAATGTGACGTTACATGACATTGTTTACTGACGTCTTTCCACGGATGAAACACTGATTGGGCGATTCCATGTCACATGATACGGACTTCGATAAGTTGTACTCTATCTTTTAACACACTTTCAGACGCTCATTCATGTTTATTTTGCGCTGTAACTGGTGTTATTAATGCGGAAGAGAAGATCATGTGCTTCTCTTGAGCTGAGCCAGAGCGATCTCACGCCACAGCGACAAAACGCTATTTATGTTTTTGAATTTCGTAAGAAAATGGACGTAATTTGAAATCTGAGACTTTGTTTCATATCAATAGTAACAAAGCACAAAGATTATTGTGATTTATTGGATGGGATGCAGCGCTACAATGTTCCATTCATTCATCAACTGAAAACAGGATGCCTAATCGATTCCTGGGATTTAAGAATCGATATCTTTTCTTAAAAATGAGAATCGATTCAAATCGAGAAATCGATATTTTTTTACCCAGCCCTAGTGTTTCCTGTGTTAATGGACTGATTAGGATTTGGTATTCGGTTTCGGATTCGGCAGAATCTTAACCGGTGGATTCGGTATTCGGCCAAACCCCAAAAAATCTGGATTCGGGGAATCCCTACTAAAAATACAGTAATATTGTGAAATATTATTACACTTTCAAATAACTGTTTTCTATAGGGATGCACTGATGTAGCGGCCAATAACCGGTATCAGCCGATAAAAGCAATTATTTTCACCATCGATCGGTTTTGAAACAAAATTGCATAGACATGGTTGTGGCGTAATTGCTTCTATAACTATTAGAATGGTTTTTATTGGCCCTGATAGGATGTGTGTGTTCATGAATGTAATCTCTTCCTTTAAAGAAAACCCTAAAATAAAGGCATGACCTCTGACCTTCAGCCTTCTGCAGTTTCTGCATGGCCTGGTTGAGCTGGCCTTGACCAATCAGGCAACAGGCAGCGTTGTAGCACAGCTCGTATGAGCTCTCCGGTAAACCCAGATCCTCCTGAATACAAAAAACAAACATGTCACAGATGCATCATGTGACCACTTAAAGAAAATCAACACATTTCCACAGATGATCATAATCATCTGAATTTTTGTATTAAAATTTAAAATAAATAAATAATGAATTCTTTTTATAAATGAATGAATTTATTAATTCATTCATGAACACACACATACATACATCATAAGCACAAACTTTTATGTTAGATGTGATTAATCGCAATTAATCGATTTGATGGCACTAGTTGAAATAAATTCTCAGTTTTATTAATTCTTTGCTCACATGCCCAATACCTGGGTTACATGATACCCATATATTAAACCCATCACCAAAGCATAGTGAGATATATCATAGGTTAGATACCAGATTACATTTGTTTGGCATGAATGCGTTTCTCACCGGCAGTGTGTTCTCCCAGGTGCTCTGTGCCGCCACCACAGCTGACAGATTCGTCTTCCTCTCCTCTTCATACTCATCCTGAGAGTTTCTGATCAGGTCTTTATAGACGGCCTCACACTCGTCGTACCGCTCCAGTCTGTACAGCTACACACACACACACACACATAAATCAACTCAGGCATTTTGGCCACATTTACACAGCAGGTTTTGATGCCCAATTCCGATTTCTTTGACTACATCCGATTTTTTTTGACGACCCGCTTACATCTTTTAAAAGTGACCATTATTCTGAGATCTGCATAAAACAACACTTGGCGAAACGAACAAAAAAATAACACTATGAAATCAATTTCAATAGTACATGAGTGGAACTCAGAGGAACATTTTTAATGCAATAGTTTCATCCTTATATCAAAATCGCTATATAGTACAAATTCTTCAAGACAGTGATTCTGTAACACAGATCCGCTACTAAAGTCAGTGTGTACTAACAGCCTCGGGGTAGAACTTTTAATACACGTCAGAGGTTCTGTGTTTGAATCTGCCCTCGTATAGTTTTTTTTTCTAAATGTCGACAAAAAACTATTGCGAAATGACGGCGTTTCCATTAACCGATGTTATGCGACTAAAACTTTTTTTTTTATATTTTTTTTTTTCCACTCATATCTGCTTCGAGGTCTTTGATTGTGGCATTTATTTGAGGTTTAGAATCCAGTATCCCTGTAATTCTTTTGTCTTTTATGAATTTAATAAAGAACTCTGTCTCGTATTCTGTCCAAACACACCGTGTCATCTACGTCAGCTGACCTGTAAATGCACAAAAACTGTTTCCATTGTAGTTTTACGAAATATTTATTTTTCGAATTCCCTGAAAAACCTCCTCATGCGAGCATAAAAATGGGGAGCTTTTGAAAAATTTACGCGTTTCCATTGGGCGTATTTTCAATTTCAATTTGCGCAATTTGAAAGATAATGGAAACGCGGCTACATTTCAGTGCCAGATCGCCTCTTATTTAACATAAATGAACACAATTAATACTCTGCTAGACAAATAGAGATGTTTAATGTGTTATAGATGTATCTGTGCCGTGAAATGTTTAAAAAATTTACTTTTGTCAATGACGTACGACTCGTATTGGCAGGAGAATATCCGATTTGTCCGCTTATAAGGCAGGCACAGATGCACGTATCCCATTCATATCCGATTTATTTCCACATATGAATGAGGCTTGAAACCGATCTGAGAATATCAGAATCAATGCGCTTTTTTCCTGCTTACACACGTTCATCTGTGCCACATGGGAGGAAAAAAATCAGAATTGGGTCACTTGGACCATGCAGTGTAAATGCGGCCTTTGACAGCAAATCCTAAAACTCAAAATTCTTCTAAAATCATGTCAACGCTGAAATTGGGCAACACAAATCTGACAGTAGACACAAACCACACGATTCTCACCACTTGGCCGTAGAGCTCCTTGAGTTTGTCCGTTTGCTCTGGGATTCCCTGGAGAGTTTTCAAAGCGTTCTCAACCCGGTTCAGACGGTATTCGCAGTACGCCTTCTCAAACCCGATCAAGTCACTACAGGGACAAATCACACAAGCTTTTATTACACTGAGAACAGAGGCGACATGCGGCCCAAACCTCTACCAAATTCTGCTGTCAATTTAGACTCTTAGAAGCATAGTTTATAATAGTGTTTATGATATTTTTGATTTATTGTACTCTGAACGAATCCTATTCTAACATATATGAACCAGCCAATCAAGGTCTTTGGGTTTTATTTGAAATTATATTAAATTATACTCTTCAGGAGGAAGAACAGCTTCTCTAAGATATCAAAAAAATCGATTGACCAATATATATGTAAGGGATAATCCACGGCTAGCTGTGTATTGACTGATTTTAATGCACGCCTGGAGGCATTCAAATGGTTTAATGCACAGATAGCCGTGGATTATCACGCTTATGTCATGGTCATTCGCCAGCATTGATAAGTTAAAGCTGTTATTGATTTTGCAGCGCAATATTTGGCCGGAAGAGTAAAAAAATGACGCATATTTTCGTCAGTTACGACTCGTTAAATCTAGCATTCTGCCCACTTTGAATCAGACACAGAGATAAAGCAGTGTAAGATTGCATTTATTTGAATGAATGAATTATAGCATTTATTTGAATTCGTTCTCGAGAGAGAGAGAGAGAGAGAGAGAGAGAGAGAGATGCATGTGTGAATTATGTTGAATTGTGAGTTTAATTACTTCAAAACCAGCTCCGTTTCCCCTTCGTTGCTGAGAAATATAATGTAGTGATTCAGCAGCAAAGCTATTTTAATAATAAAGGTAGTGGGGCAGGGTTGATAAGTTTCTGTGCTCCTAAATGGAATTATTTCGGCACGCAACTCTCACAGTGCATTATGGGTATTCTTTTGCCGTTGGGTGTGCATCGGTTGTACACTCGTTATTGCGGTCCATTGTGGGATTGAATGAGTGCACTTGATAACGTCCACTATGGTTTCAGACACAACTACAGATGGCTGTTCCCTCAAAAAGTGCCCTATTTAGGGGGTATAGGGGGCGATTTTAAGCAATCTCCGAGTGACATTTGCGCCTGTGTGCTTCAATGAAAACAGAGCTAATGATGTATGCATGTGTGCGCTTCAATGACTTGCTGGCTTGGAAGTCGGTGAAGAACTTATCAGTGTTTGGCACTATTTAAAAAACACCATAATATGCCTTGGTTATGTATCGGTCGACCACTATATTGCATTGTGTATACTGTATATTATGCATACTTAATGCGCTCAGGAAATTTCCCTTCAAGGACCAATGAAATATATCTTTCTATCAAACACATCCAGACTGTATTTAGAAGGTCTTGTGTGAATGTTCTGGCCTTAATCAAGAACTACCTCTCAATTTGTATACAATCATCCCTGATTAGTATGTGATGTGATCAAGATTACCACATCAATTGCCAAAGTTACCTAACCTGTAGAAAATAGTATTTCTAGTGGCTTTTCGAAGGGTCCCTCTGTGCATGTTTTAGGGCTAATCTGCCAACCACTACTTTTTTTGATTAAAAGAAACAAAATGGTAAATAAGCAATTTATCAAATACGTAATTTTAGTTTAAAATACTACAAATTGGTCTGCAATAGTGTGGGTGATCATCTCACCTGGGCAGTGATCTGGTGTGTGTGTTCATGACATTCAGGGCTTCTTTAAAACCTCCATTCTGGATCAGACAGACGATTTTACAGTGTAGTGCAGTAACATCATCCTTATTTTCATGAAGAACTGCAAAAAGAGAATGTAAGAATTAATAAAAACATACATACATACATACACATACATATATATATATATATATATATATATATATATATATATATATACACACACACATACACAATAGATAAAGATAAATATATATAAAAAGAGAATGTAAGAATCAGTAAAACCAAATATAAAACAATGATATATATATATATATATATATATATATATATATATATATATATATATATATATATATATATAGCATACAAGACCATACGAGGTAATATTATGGTATCAAGTAAGCTTCAAAAACTAATAAGTTTAGATCTTTAAACAAACATAAAATGAAGATATTTGACTGCATGTTTACATTTTAATCCAGACCCTTATGACACGTAATCACTAAACACAGACCCATCAAACCTCCAGAAAGTCTTCAGGACTATAAAGACACCCTATAAGAGCCTCTCATGAGTTGTATTATTAAAGTAAACATCACATTTGCCTTAATAAAATATTACATTTGTGTAAAATGAAGACATCAGCGATTCTTCTGCACTGCAGGTTAGACACATGCTACGGGAGAAATGGAGCTAAACAGTGTTTTTAACTAGAGTGAGAAAAAGCTGGATAGAAATATGAATGATATGTTTTTATTTTACTTTTGTTGACAGCTTTCAGGGCTCTAGTAAAGTCTCCGTTCTGTCCACAGCGGTTGACTTCGGTCCAGAGAGCCGAAACGGGCCCCGATCCGCTCGCCATCTTCTGCCATATGAGCGGAACCAGACACCGGGGCAGAATAAAAGTCCTCCAACAACAACCCAAACACATATTAAAAGTCCCCAATATAAATCGTAAATTTAGATTTGAAAGGAATGTCCCCAAAACATGACACTTTCACAATATTTTGGAAACCTTCTTAATTTTTTACTTTTTGTTTTAATTTTTATTTACATGATCATCCTTGTATAAATTATAAGAAATATTTCTGAGGATATTTTTATGCTAGATTTCAACAATGTGGAATGGTAATTCATAATTTGTATATGATTGCTGTTACAAAAGTCAGTTTTATGTGTAGCACTTCAGAATACTGTGGAATTGATAAATGTAACATTATTACAAAATAATAATCACACTATTAAATTATTAAGGACTACACTAGACTAATTGGTACTTAGGCTAAACGTATTTGTGTCCTCCCTCAAACAGGCAGTATCCTTTTCAATTCTTCAAAACATCTAATTTTCACATTTTTCAACCTGACGAGTGTTTATGTTTGCGTACTTCCTGATACATTACACACACAAAAAAGACATTATCATAAACAACTTCTATTCTCATCTCTGTGAACGGAACCCAATCTGAGGTTTTGAAAAATTACTTTTTATAAAAACAGAACCTTGACACATGCTGCAGAAATGAACAATAGTGTGGAAGCACTTTTATGTTTCATTAGGACATGAATCATAGCATCCTCATATTGTGTGGACAGGAACAGATGCTGGTCCGGAAAGAAAGACTTCCATATTTTAAATACGGTAAGCAGACGAGGAATAGGATGATTTCATTGGGACCTTGGCCCACATTAGAGGTCGAGGGCAGGTCACTGAAAGGTTGCTAAAACGAAACCAAAACCATCAAAAGAAATGCCAAAGCAATGAAATAAAATGAAAACTCCAATAAACATTAAACCACCCTTCAAGTGTTTTCACCTCAGCCTTTCTAAAAAGCATTAATGCATGTCAATTTCCACTTGCAGTCTTCAGTGTGACAGTCTCTTTCTGTGGTATAAACTAGGCTATGTTATATTTAGTACGCAGAGAGAAATATAGCGCTCTTGCATCAGGTCCACAAGAGATCAGTTGGTGTGTGAATTGTTCAATGACTTCTCAGATTCTCACGCTGTGTTTTTTGTGGTCGGGTTATGTAGGTCATCATCTGATCATCAAATATTTCAGACTCCTTGTTCGTTGTCAGTTCATTCTACATTTCTGCAACTCTGCACTTGTTTCCACGTGTGCCTTTTCTAGAAGGCCACCTTTTGTCTTCTGTCATTCCAGTATAGCTACTCAGTTAGCTGTTTTATTGACTATTGATTTATTTATTTTGGTGCTCCTAGAACTGATAGGGGACAGTGTTTCGATTATCGCATTCATTGCATGAAACCATTGCATTGCAATTCTGTCTAAAATGCTCCTGTGTGTTTGTTTAATTGTTGGAGTAGCTTCTGTTTTATCAATCTGCACCAGAAGGGGGCACAACAAAGTCAAACCGACTGGCACTTTGTCTAGACTTCATGCATTAGTTACTGCAATGGACAATATTTGGCTGTTTTATTGAGGGACAATATTTGCCTGACTGGAATTGATTTTCTGGGCCATGTTTTACTTTAATGAGGGCATGTTTTTAACCATATACCAGTAAAACACTCACAGTGTGTTGTCATAAATGTCCAATAATTCAATTAAGACAATTAGTTTAAATTAGTGCTGTCAAATCAATTAATCATGATTAATCGCATCTAACATAAAAGTTTATGTTTAAATAATATATGTGTGTGTATATATTTTATTATATATATATACATACATATACATTTATATATGAACACACACACATTATATTATATAAGCACAAACCTTTATGTTAGATGTGATTAATCATGATTAATTGATTTGACGGCACTAGTTGAAATAAATTCTCAGTTTTATTAATTCTCTGCTCATATGCCGTTACATCATACCCATTTTAGACCCATAACCAAATCCAGATCATCGTGAAATATATCATAGGTTAGATATCAGACTTTCTCCTTTTTTTCTGTCTCACTGATGGTATCTCAATGAGAACGGATGTTCAGATGTGTTAACTCGTCAGTAAATCATCAGTCTGGGCCCTTTTCCAACATCTTGACTAAGTTCTTCTGTCTTCTGGAGTTAGTGTGGCACAGTGACATATCAAAAAGAAAAAGAAAGAAAAATGTTAAGGCAAACATCTTGACTTCCGCTGGTTGTGCTGTTGCCCATTAAAGCTGAAACACATTTTATCATATAGATCGCCAATGACTGACGACAAAGTGGAAGAAGCACTCCTACGTAATGTATATAAATAATTTTGATTAGAGATAACGTCTGCAACCCATCCAACAGAGGTGTTTGTGTTTACTGTACCACTGAGTAAGCAATGAACCACAGCATGTCAAATCAACACCTACACTGCACTTTGCATGAATGTCATCGCACACCATTACCTGCGCTCTCGGCCTGGTCGTGCAAAACACCCTTTGGACATGAATGCATTTGCAAATCAACTAAATTATTAAGGATAAAAAAAAAACAATGAGAGCAGAATCAGGATTGCGTCTGCATGGAAACCGGGGTGAGGGGAATGATATCAGTGACGCCAAGAGGTATTTCCAGGCATCAATATTAGTGTGTGGGCTTTGAGGTAGGATGTCTTGCTCTTTTGCTCACCATAGGACTCCACCGTCAAAAACACCACAGATGTTTCCACTTTGCTGATAAACATAATTATCCAAGGATTTATCGCCTCGCATACATGCATTAAACACACTGAGCTAAACTGAGGCCTTTCTGAGGCTAGCAAACACAGCATTAAGAGTTTTGCATTTATTGTTTTTTGATCATTCCATTTTTGGAAAAAATAGTAAAGGTTTTATTTATTAGATCAGATATTTCACTTGATAGATTTATGAATTAAAGCTTTGTACCACAATAATAAAAAAAATAATAAAAAAAATGCATGGAAATGAACTGAATTGAAGAGATAATACCCAGGTTAAGTAATTAAAAGTATGACACAAATGGATTAATAGGAATTATGTTGTGAACAAAAACGTTATACAAATTAAAATAATATTATATTTGAGCCATCATTGACTGGATGGATGTCTGAATAAACAGTCCAAACAAACAAATAAATACATAAATAAATAAATAAATAACATGGATTTTGGACAGGTTGACATTTTTTGTTTGTTTTTGGCAACAGATTGGTCTGATATCATCTTTGAAAAGATTGCAAATCCAAGCATGTGGCTCATGCAACATTTGTCCCTTCATCTTCTGATGTCAACATTGCGTTTTTGTGGTTAATAAAGGTCTTCTATTTTTAGAGCATAAAAAAAAAAAAAAAAAAAAGGCCAATAGCGCTTTCCTGTTGCACACACACACACAGAGTGTTGAGTCATACACACCTTTGGAAAACTCTGTTTTCATGAGTAACTATTTAAAAACCCCTTTGTTGTCCCTAAATGCACAACCGGTTTTAATGTTACTTCCTGGTGACCTTAACAGTCCATCACTTTCACTTTTACTCACAGGTCATTGTACTGGGCTGCCATTAATGGAAAAAAGGGGGAAAAAATGATTTTGTGGTTAAGCTTTTACAAGAATATACATATTTGTGTGTGTGTTTGTGTGTGTGTGTGTGTGTGTGTGTGTGTGTGTGCATAAGACATCTCCTCCAGATGTAGGTCAAAGCATGTATCCTTTGGAAGCCCATTTCCACCACATAAGAGAAAAAAACAAAAAAACATGCCATTTAAGTCTTAATTATTGCTAAGTCAAAATGATGTGATTAGTCAAATTTTTGACTTGAAAAGTCCTAATTATGATAACATAAAAAGACAAAACTATGACAGTTTTATAATATAAAACTATATTATTATGAGATAAAAAGTTAAAAAGTTAAAATGATGAAATAAAAAGGAATAATTATGAAATAAAATGTCGAAACGTACTTGTCATTATGAGATACAAGTAGGAAATTTACTGAAAAAGTCAAAATTATGACTTAAAAAGTTGACTTAAAAAGATTCACACCAGTAATGTTTTTTCTTTTCTTTCTAAAGTATGTTTATAAAAGCTACTTAAATGTCCTAATTGAACTAAAACCTAATCCTGGCTTAATCTAAAGTCATAAAGTCATAATTTTGACTTTTTATGTCATAATTATGCCTTAACAGAGCATGATTTGTGCTTATATGTGGCGGAACATATATTGTGTTCCACAATTCTACAATCTAACGTTAACTCATCTGTTTACCGATGAATCTGTCAGTGATTGTGGATCAGATTCAGTTGTGTCGTGAGCGAATCCCTCAGGCTAAACGCGCGGGCGTGTATGTATGCGAATTAATCTGTATTTGTGTTTGTTTGAAGATAAAACTATAATATTTGCTGCTTCATCGATAAGTTATGATAAATCACCATCAATATAAGTTTGTATTTATTGTTTAGTTCAGCTAAATTAGCACGCTAGCATCGTGACTAGCGTCTCAATCGGCGTTTAAAAAAAAAAACTCAGTTCGTTTTATTTCACTCTAACGTTAACCTGTCAGATGTTGCTACTTTGTGTATATGGGTTTAAGGTTAATTTGAATGTGTTTTATGCGAGTTTGCAAACTAATACATGAATTTAAACGTCGTCAAATAATTTGTGTGAAGGGTCAAGCGCTCTTCCTTCATGTTAACCGATTAATCATCATCATGATCAATTTATTAAAACCATGGATTTATTATAGTAAAAGTAAAGTAATCATGGTTTTCTGGCGGATTGATTACCATTTGTAAAACCAGTTTTACTACAAATAACATGGTTACATTATGTTTAGTGTAGCAAAACCATTGTTAATTTGTGGTTACCATGGTTTAACTACAATAGGTTTTATGTGTCGTAAAACCATGGTTAATTTTCATAAGGGGCAAACCGGTTTATCATCATCATTATAATGAATTAAAACCATCTATAAAACCATGAGGACCTGCTTGATAAAATATCAAAAACATAATTTCTGATGGGAGTTGCATGTACAGTAGTTATTTGTCTTTTCTTTCTAATAATTAATATCTAACTTTATGATCTCTCTTTTTTGTATTTCTGTCCCTAAAGCTGTTATATGAAGATGATGATGAGGGGTGCGTCCTCCAGAGGGTCCAGCCTGACCCACAGCCAATGGACAAACATCTCATCTCCTTCACCTTTCAATGACATCAACAACAACAACAACAACAAATATCTGCCCGGACAACCATTGAGCGCCTCCTCCAAAATCAGTTAATTCTTTCATTCTTTTGTATTTCTGACAGACTGACCATTGCTTCTTTCTTTTTTTTAGGCAAATTCATTTCCATTGACTTCTCTTGTGTTTTAAAGTCAACATGAAATGGCATTTGCATCCTATTTTACTTCCGTAATGTGATATACTTCTGAGTTCACACTGATCTGTTTACACTGGAATCTAAAATTGGCCACATTTAAAACTACAACGTGAACAGCTATACAAAAACTCGGATCTGAGGAATAAATGGGAATTGAGCCCTAAGGCTCGGAGTGTGCGCGTAGCTCCTCAAGTGATAATGAAAGTCATTTCAGAGACAAGATTACAAAGATTATGTTGTGCACAAATAGTCAAATCAGGTCGTCTTTATTTATATAGCGCTTTATACAATACAGATGGTTTCAAAGCAGCTTCAATGTAATAAACAGGAAAATACAGTACAGTAAGAATATCAGTTTCACAAAATATTAAAACACATTTAAATTCTGCTGTAAAGCATCTTTAGTGTCATTCAGCTCGAGTCACTTCAATGTTGATTCAGTTCAATAATAGTGTCAATAGTTTGCATAGTTTGTCAATTATCAAAATTAATAAATTATGAAACGAAGTCGAATAGTGTCGTTATTCAGCTCAATTCAGTTCAGATTTTGTTCTCATCTGATAGTATCAGTGCAGTCAAATCAATAATAATACTGAATATTAAATGTCCCCAACTAAGCAAGCCAAAGGCGACAGTGGCGAGGAACCCAAACTCCGTCAGGTGACAGAAATGGAGATAAAAAAACCTTGGGAAAAACCAGGCCAGGCACAGTTAGACCAGCGTCAACAGGGCCAGGTTTGATTTCACTGTCAAAAGTCTAGGAGGATTTACTCGTACTAGGGAAAAACACAGATGGCACAATGTCATCCGGAATAGTAGTGTTTTTAATTAACAGGGTTCCCACGGGTCCTTGAAAACATACATAGAGACAGGTCCTTTGAAAGTGCTTGAGAAGCAAGAAGTTCTTGTGCAAGAAGTTTTCTGGAGAAAATTCCATATTATTCCCTCCGGTCCGCTAATGTGTTATTTCGCCAACACTTCGTGGCCTATGCGTACTAACTTGCTTGATTTTTGTTTGTTACGCGCATTTACGCATTACATTAAAGGGATATTTCACCGCTGGAAAGATGAATGTGTATTTAAATTGGGTCATTTATGTAGTAAAAAATGTGAAATTATTTTAGAAGTTGGTGCCTTCTAGACCAGGCATTCTCAACCCTGGTCCTGGAGGGCCACTGTCCTGCAGAGTTTAGGTCCAACCTTGATCAAACACACCTGAGCCAGCTAATTAAGCTAATTAAGCCTTTCAGGATTACTGGGAAGCTACAGGCAGGTGAGTTTGATCAAGGTTGGACCTAAACTCTGCAGGACAGTGGCCCTCCAGGACCAGGGTTGAGAATGCCTGTTCTAGACCGAGAAAAGCCAGAAAATGTATTTCTGGCTCATGTGGATGAAAGACTACAACTCCCAGAATGCACTTGATTCGTTGCCCTACGAAGCCACGCCCAAGCCACGCCTACCGGTTACAGAGGGCAGTATCAGGAGAAATGATACAGCTAGGCTACTAGTCGACTCGAAACTGAAAAGACAGCGTTTTATGGTGAGATCCCCCTATGGGCGGGTTGAAGACATGCGGGACGAGCTCCTCCTATTGGCTGTAGTCTCTCGCCTCTGGACAAAAAAGCCTCCGATGACGCAAAAATCGTCATTTTTTTTCCAGACACACAATACAGAAATCTCTCGTCTCAGGGGGACATGAGGGAGGGAAGCACGGCCATTAGAAAATACTAGCAGGTTTCTACTGATACAAAGCTTAATGCTAATCGGCGAAGTATCTCTTTAAGTGTTTCCCGCGTGAGGTACTTTGTGTCGTATGTCAAGTCAAGTCAAGTCAAGTTTATTTGTATAGCGCTTTTCACAATTGTATCAAAGCAGCTTCACAGTATTAAATTTAAATAATACAACAAAGTTTGTTTCAAGAGGAATTTATTGATTGATAAAATTAAATTAAATATCCCCAAAATATCCCCAACTGAGCAAGCCAAAGGCAACAGTGGCAAGGAACCGAAAAACTCCATCAAGTGACCTAATGGTGTCCTAAAACTCCATCAGGTGACCTAATGGAGAAAAAAAAACCTTGGGAGAACCCAGGCTCAGTCGGGGGCCAGTTCTCCTCTGGCATTTATGAGCTAGAGGCCGGATTGTAGTTTGAACTGTAGGATTATATGAATGCCTGGCTGAAGAGATGCGACTTTAATCTAGTTTTAAACTGGGAGAGCGAGTCTGAGCAACGAACAGTATCAGGAAGACTATTCCAGAGTTTTGGAGCCAAATGTGAAAATGCTCTCCCTCCTTTGGTGGTTCTGGATATCCTAGGTATGACCAAAAGCCTTGAATTTAGTGATCTTAAAGAGCGCGATGGATTATAGGGCGATAGAAGATCCGTTAAATAGACTGGAGCTAAGCCGTTTAGGGCATGTTACCATGATGTTCACGCGCACACGAAACTACTACAGTGGTACCTCAATGTTTCACAGACACACCATGAAACATTGCAAAAATAGGCTGAAACTCACTTGAAATGTGTCCCCACATTAAGTCCTTGAATTTGAGGGTATTGGACCTGGAGAGTCCTTGACAGGTCCTTGAATTTGAAGTTAGCCAAGGTGTTGGAACCCTGTTTTAAGGAAGGACTGTGTTATTATCAGCTTCAGTCACTTACTGGTTGAATCACGTTATAGCAATATTGTCCACTGTCACTTTTGTCTCCCTTGCAGATTCCAAACAGAAAATCCTTCCCCTTGAATTGATCGACAGATATAAGCGAGGAGATACACACCCGGTGTCGGCGTTGTACCAGCTCTCTCAAACTTTGCAGTTTCAACTGGATCTGAAAGAGACCGTTACGACTGGTAACCAGCATATTTCATTGTATCTCTAGATTTGACAAAGTGTCCAGTTCATAGATGCATTCAACATTTGTTTTCTTTGTTTTCTGAGCAGCAGGAGTTACGGGCTTTTTCTTTGCGTTCTGTGCTGTGATTGATGGAGTCCAGTATAAGACTGGAATGGGCATCACAAAGAAAGAAGCCAGGGCCAAAGCGTCTGAACTGGCCCTTGAAGAGCTCATAGCAAGTCTAGAGAATGATGGGATACCTTCAGATGTTTCCGGTAATAATCTAATGAGGAGTTATACTGTTTACTATGCTTATTAAATATTGAATATGCTTATTAAAAGCGTCTGCCAAATGCATAAATGCAAATTATTCATTGAGAATCAAAAATTATTGATTGAGATGCATTTTAACATCACTCCATTATTTCTTGTGATGATAAAGTTAATTGAGACCTAAACTGACACCGAATATGCACTACACTGGAGTGCAGGATTTGCATTTTAATGACTTAAATAAGTTTAAAAGTTCATAAGAGTGATTATATCGAATCATGTGATGCTGAAGACTGGAGTAATAATGCTGAAAATTCTGCTTTGCATCACAGGAATAAATGACAAAAATTGTATATCGCAATAAAAACTAGTACTGAGTTTTACTGAGCCTTAGTGAGCCTAATAGACAGCTTTCAAAAACATGATAAAATTCTAAACTACCTATTTTAATCATTATCATTTGCCACTCATCAGATATTTAAAGGAATAGTTAATCTAAAAATGAGAAACAACAAATAATATTTATTTATTTATAAAATAAAATGCATAAAAGGTAAAAACACCTGACTTTAGCAATATGGTTTAACCCTGGACTTGTCACTGTTTGTTTTCATTAATGGTCTGCTTTGCAAGCCTTTTTGCAAATAATAGGCAGAAATCGTGTGACCTTCTGTTTGACACTTTCCGTAGTGTCGATGCAAGCACTTAGTCAGCTCTTCCATTTTTAATGTAAATATGCAGACTTCGAAATTCAATGTGAAAGTTTCCCCAGATGAAAGAGAACGTCCTCGCTGTGTTCCCTCCCATCGAAACAACCCCATAGTCATTCACTGAAACCGTGGTGTAGCTCTTTCCTGTTTGAGGTGGGGGTGTAACATTAGTTTTTTTTTAATGCAAAAAAAAAAAGAGACACATTCACACATCAGGGTGGTGCTGGAATTTAATCTTATCTATTGCATCTTTTTCATAATTTTATATCTTGATTGCATAAAGCCAAGACGCCTTTTATTATTTGACACTTTTTTTTACTTGTGGTTCATAGTTAGGTTTGGGGATTTAAACAAACTACTAACCCTAATAATAAACCTGAGTGCATAAGTCTTGAGTGCATATGTTTCGCACCTTGTCTTGATCAGACTTGAACCAGTGAGCAAACAAATAAAACCTGCACTTTTTTAGTAAATGCAAATCTTTGTGTTTGCAAGCATTGCATGCACTACTCACGTTTTCTTTTGTTTGTGTGTTGTGTGTTTTGTTCAGAGGGGCCACCTCCTCTGCCAGTGAGAGAGAAGGACTCCCCAATCCAAGAGATCCATTCTGGAAGAGCTGTGATTGGTAAATACATTCTTAAAGTCAGTCTGCATTGCATTTAATAGCTCAGTTAATAAAAGCTATAATCAATGCTCAGATGCTTTAGCCATAGTAACCATTGACATCAGAGCGTCTAATCATGTCGAAATCGGAAATATTTGTGAACCTGACTAATAATTTCATTTCGGTTGGTTTAACGCAGAAAGAAAGAACCCCATTAAGGATCAGGTACCCAGCGTGGTGAAGGAGATGTTCACCAAGCTAATGGACAGTTACCCAGAATTCACTGGCTGTGGCGGAACAGTGGCTGCATTTGTCATGCTCTCTCGTAAGTCAGACGCACAGGATGTCAGACCACAGGTTTTTCTTTGTGGGATTAGTATTGATACGTCATGTGACACTTGTTGCCATGTAATCTGTCCTGCACAGAATCTGGATATTAGTGCCGTCAATCGATTAAAAAAATTAACCAATTTTTCGGTAATTAAGAGCGATTAATCGCAACTAACATTAAAAGTTTGTATATGTAATTTCACAGTTAATCTCCAAACTAATGTAGAATAATAATATAAAGTTATCAAATACTTCCTCTGCATAAATTATAATTGAAATATTAGGGGTGTAACAAGTTTTAGTCTCAGTACTACATTAAACTACTATAAATAATGTTGAATATAATAATGCAATGGGGGAATATTTGTGGGTCCTGATAATGTCAAATGTCTTGATACCAGTAAAAAGTGGCCGACATTATTTTAAATATATCTAGTCAGTGACAGAGATCAAGCATATTCGTCTAAAATAACTCTGTGTTTTCAGCTTCAGAATCATGAATATTGTTATTCTAGTGTCTCTATTGTCCTGTGCTTTGGGTTTCCAGCATCAAGTCCAAGACTATTCATTTACACTACAATGTAATATCAAATTTAGCATTTTAATCAACAGTAAAATGTTTAACCTTTTATCATATGTCTTGGAGTATCGCAACAATATCGTATCGTTTCGTGATATGTATCGAATCGTGATATGAGGGTATCGTTTCACCCCTATGAAATATAGATTTATCCTTTATATTTATATTAATCCTATATATATAATATAGATTAAAGTTATTAAAAGTTATTCACTCAAGAGCAGTGAGTGATTTTCTCTTTGTCTTGTTCTTTGATTTACATTATTGACGGACATCACAGCAGAAGGTTTATTAGGCTGCTGTCACTTTAAGAAATTATGCAGATCTGACTCATATCCTATGGCCTCACAACTCTTTACGGTCATTTAAAGGGATACTTCAGGATTTAGCGTTAAGCTTTGTATTAGTAGAAAACCTGTAGTATTTTCGAATTACCGTGCTTTCCACCCTCATGTCCCCCTGAGACAAGAGATCTATGTATTTTTTGTCTGGAAAAAATCCTCCGATGACGCAAAAATCGTCATTTTGCATCATCGGAGGATTTTTTGGCCAGAGGCGAGAGACTACAGCCAGTAGGAGGAGCTGTCCCACATGTGTTCAACCAACCCATAGGAGGTGGGATCTCACTCACAGAATGTACACATAGTGTCAGCCATCTTTCTTTGGAAGCTAAGCTAGCAGGCTCTTGTTCTGTGGAGAAAGCTGAGTAGTAGGGGGTTACCATCCTCTTTTTCCCGGATGTGTCCGTCCGTCGAGATCGTCCAAAATGTCCGGGATTCAGCTTTTGCTTTCTGCAGTCGCCATTCATTGTTTACATGCACACCTTTTGTTTCAATCTAACTGAATTCATTCCGATTGGTGAATCTGAATGTAGTGTTTACATGAATGCTAAACAAGTGATCGGTTGATGTGCGTTTTAACATTGCTAAGAAAATTCCCGCTCCTCAGTGAGAGATGCGAGACCGGCGCGTCTCAGTAATGACGCCACCGGCCTCGAGTCGTTCTCCCGCGCCCCTCAGTCTCGTCCTGCTCACCACAGTAAACATGATGAATGGCGACTGTAGAACGCAAAAGCCGAATCCCGGACATTTTGGGCGATCTCGAAATCCTGGGCAGACTCGTCACGGAGACTCACTAGTAGCCTAGCCTTGTTGTTTAACTGCGCTCTCTTACCGGTAGGCGTGGCTTGGGAGTGGCCTCCTAGGGCTGCGAAGCAAGTGCATTCTGGGAGTTGTTGTCTTTCATCCACATATGCCAAAAATACATTTTCTGGCTTTTCTCAGTCTAGAAAGCTCCAAATTCAAAAATAATTTCACATTTCTTCTTCATAAATGACCCATTTTAATTACACATTCATCTTTCCAGAGGTGAAGTATCCCTTTAAGACTTAAATGAACTCATTTTAAGATTGTGTTTAAGAGGATACTCGACAAAGCAAGCATTTTGGCATACTTTTGTCCGTGCAAGCGTGAAAGAGAACGGCACGCTGTCTGAAGCGGCTTTCTGTGCGCATGAGTCCGGTGTGTGTCTGTCACACAGACAGGAGATTCACAGACGCCACGCCACTTCAGATTTAAGTTGTAATATATGTATGCATCATGGTTGTGCTGTTATCCTACCTTTTATGTTGATTTAAACAACTTTAATAATTTATAAAAAAAATAAAGTGATAAGAACTAAAGCAAAAAACAAAAAAGTAACACTGTTAGCATAAATTTGAATAATTGTCTTGAAAAAGTCATGTTGCAATGAAAAAAGTATTTGTAATCTCTTTCTTTATGAGTTAGAGGGGAAAAGTGACATGAACATTTTTCCATACTCCTTTTTTTATGAGATTCCCCTCCACAACAATGGCAACATCAAACGCTTTTGAAACCGACATTATTTTGCATAAAGTGCAAATTAATACACATAATTGCATATATTTTGCATTAGGTCTCCAAGCGAATCTAGACGACCATGTATAAGAGCAATGTTTGCGCCACACTTTTAAAGGGGAACTTCACCTTTCACACTTCATTATAAACAAAGCACAGTTATCACAGTAATCCTTATCCAGCAATCATAAATAAATGAGAAAGGCATGGGTTTTCATTAGTCTAAAGATGCGGGAAACCTGTGGAAAAATTGAGAGACGCTGATAAATAAAAACACATGTCAGACATGGGCAGGTCATCGGGGCAAACAGGAGTACGACAGGGCTTAACATGTGATGAATGAACTTGACTCGTTCACACTCACCCACTTCCTACTCAAAGACTGTTTCGGGAAATAGTACTTACGGCAGAACATGATGGGAACGGTTGACATTAAATCTAATTAGAGCTTCATGAAGTAGAGATATTTCTAGAATTAACATAGTCGTATGTGATATTTTAAACGAATGGCATCTGTTTGTTGCATTTGTAATATCATGGGGGCAATTAAAAATGTAAGTAGGCAGATTGGAATTTCCACAGTGAATCTCGTCAAGCCAACAATGGTGCACAAAAATGGAAATATTCTGGAAGAGGAAGCAATTATATAATATCCTTGGGCCCTTTTGTGAATTTTTTCATTGGTTTGATGACATTTTTAACCAAACAAACTAGAACAGGAAATGTTGGAGGATTCTTAATGATATGGGTACGTAACATCCACAGGATATTAGACAAGCGAAATGGTCAAGGAAGCCGAGACAAGTCGTCATAGGTGTTGACAAGTTTGTTTTTGGAAACATTTACAGTAAAAGGAAGGGAACTGGGAGACATGGTTGTTAGATTTGCCTGAATGCCACGATGGGATTGTTTGAAAGTGGTCCCACGATGAAGGGAAACCATCAATTGCGAGATCAAAACCACTGCTTTAATTAAAAAGAGGGAAACGTTTCGGTCACGTCACCTTTCTCAATGCCAAGTTAACAATACTCAGCGCTGGAGGCATCTTAATATAAGGAGTCGCATGATTACATGGGTCACGTGACCAAATTGTCATTAAAGCAGTGGTTTTTATCTTGCAATTAGTGGTTCCCCTTCATTGTTAGAGTGTACAGGCTTTTTTGAAGTGATTTTTTTATTTTTATTTTTTTATTCGAGTTTTTGGTTTTTGGTCACGCCAATTTTGAAGGCGTGAGAGTTTCAAATTTACATTTTTCCATGAATAGAAATATAAGCATATAAGAACATTATGCATAAATTTCTGTCCTGCATTTGGCAAAAAAAAATTGTTGACGATGTATTTTACCTCAACTCTTCTGTATCTTTAGCGTAGATACTAACGCTTTATCTGTAGCGTAGCGTAACAACGCTGTATCTTTCATACTAATCTTTGTGTGCATTGGTGTAATGGCAATGTAGATTAAAGTCTTTAATTGCAGATTGCGTTCCCAAACAAACTAAACATATAGATGTACCCTTAAACTCGGTAACATTTTTTATTATTATCTTGAGTTCATTGTCATTTTTTTCATTTCTTTTTGCTCATTCTGGTGAAGGTTCACATTAGCATGCACATATGCTTTAATTAATATACGTGACTCACCTTTCAAATGTTTTAAAATTTATGATCAGTATATTATGGTCCAGTATATTATGTGTTTTTATTTAAATAAAAAATATCTATTTAAAGGCCGCCAGTTAGCCAGCCCTAGTTTAGTTCCTGTCTCTATGAAGCCCCTCCTTCTGAAAAGCACACTGTGCTCTGATTGGCCGGCTGGATCAGTGTCTTGTGATTGGTCAAGTGCTTCGAGTATGTTTGGGAAATGTCCCGCCCCTTCCCATAACCGCCAGTTTAGCACACTACTAACTAACTCAACCAGGCCCCGCCCCTTTATTCTGCGTATTAATTATTTAAATTAGGAATATTGTGACGTGTTCGATCCCGGAAGAAACTCAAGACTACAATGAAGGCGTTTCAGGGAGTTCAGAAACAGTGACACTGATATAGAGAATAACTCTCGCTGGAGCTTTTTCATGCTCAAACATCAACATTACACACTAAAGAAAGATGTATAGAAAAAAGCAGAACAGGTCTCTGGTGCGTTACTCACCCCCTAACAAAATATGCAAACACTTGTGCAATGTATCATCTGACTACTTTTGACATGCGGTTCTTGTCAGTCTGTGCTTGTATAATTTTAATCCGAACTGTCCTGTGTTTCGTCTGCAGCCGCAGGATGTGAGGTTGTTGCTCTTGGAACTGGCAGTTCTAATACCAAAGCCAGTCCAGCGCCGACAGGACGAATCCTGCATGATTCACACGCTGTAGTAACTGCCCGGAGATCACTAATGAGGTACATTGATGTTCAGCTGTTGCAGGTTGTCATCACATTGATGTTCATATTAATCATCTCCTTTATGGCCAGTTCAAAGCTGTGGTTTGCTTTTTGTTTATCCTACCAGTCAAAGGTTTGTGCGTCAAAAATGCAAGTCTCTTGATCTAAAAACCTTGTAAACTGAAGGCTTTTGGCCTAAATGCTAGAAGAAACACTTCTGTTGGTCAACCGAACTCGAAATAGCCACATATAAGTTCATTAATTAGTCTGTAGTTGATTTAAAGCTGCAATATGTAATTTTTTCACCGCAAGGGGTCGCTAACCTCTTACAATAACAAAGGCTTTGGTTGATGACGCATAAGCAGAATGATGGAACTTGTCGTCATGACGATGGATCTAATAATGTTTATGGATGAGTGAATACACTGATGTGTTTAGCATGACTGTGGAATGAAGCGGCGCGAGTGCTAATGAGAGACAGATCTCAGCGTCACACGCGAGTCCCGCGGATATAAAGGAATGAGGACATTTAATCCTACCGAACTAACTTACCCGCTAGTGCTGAATAATACTCACACAGGGCAGTTTATTAGACGAATGACACTTGTGAGGGAACGCAGCGCTGTTTCACTCACTCTACACTATCACACTAAACTGCATTTGAGTGTGTTAAAGTTATAATGTTATTCTGTGTGTTAGTTTGTCTGTATGAGACTAGCAGTGAGCTAGATCAACATTAGCATAACATATTGATCATATTCTAACATTTCATCATGTTGAGCTGTATAACATTGATTAGTTTTATGTACATTAGCTCACTTCTACATTTGCGCGTCTCTGTCAAGTGGAAGTTAGCCGTGGACGCTAGCTCTCGGCATCTCGAAAACGCCACGCTGATATTGATCCTCGTTTTAGTTCTCCTTTTGTCCCAAAGTCTGCTTGCCATGATCCATAATGTTTGAACGAAACAACAACAGCGTGAGCGCGCCGCTAGACGTAACGCAGTTGTCCACGTCTGTCGCCATGGTTACTATGGCAGTACGAGCGGAAACCAGGGATAACGCGGATATTACTTCATTGACAGGCGACAAGTGAACAGGGACAAGCCATTATTTAAAATGGGAATTTCTCTGAAATTAAAAATCTTTGGGAACTTTTGGGATATTGTAAGTACACAACTGCAGGAAATATATCACACCGTGCAAGTGATTTTTGGATATTTTATCACAAAAATCATACATATTGTAGCTTTAAAGCACATATGATTGGAATTTATCATGTCTTTTTGAATGTGCCGTAGGTTTCTGTACAGGAATCTGCTGCTGTTCTTCAGTAAGAATAGTGCTCTGGAGGAGAAGTCAGTCTTTCAGCAGGACCAGACCACCAAGCTCCTCAGCTTCAAAAACCACATCACTCTACACCTGTACCTGAGCCAGCTGCCCAAAGGAGCAGCGCAGATACCTTCTCAACTGTACACACACTCACACTCACACACACACATACCTTTACATAGACTCTAAAGGGGGTCGCACACCGGACGCGCAGCTCGGCGGCGCGCCGCGCAGCGCCATGTCTTTTAAATTCGAACACACTATTCTCTATGAGAGTACACACACTGGCGGCGCCTTTCGGCGTCTGTCCGCGGCGGCTCAGGACCGTGTTCAAAATCCTGCCGCGCCACAGAGCGCCATTTACATAGTTTTATATAAAATTTACATGTGTGTGTCTCAAATCGTAGTTAATGTATATACGGACTTCACCCTGTGCTGCAATATACATTTAGTTTTATATTTATTTACAGAAATCAGAAAATTGCTGATGTTATCGGATTTTCAGGTGACAGTTGTCCTAGACGTGGCGCGGCGCGGCGCTGAGCTGCGCGTCCGGTGTGCGGCCGCCTTAAAGGAGAGAAGATGCAAAATTCACTCTGTATAAATGAACAGAGTCAGGTCTGATGAAGGCCCAGTGTCCTGCTCTTCTTTAACCCTGTAAAGCCTGACATATGAAAGACAAAATCTATAAGAAAAAGTTTGCATTTGTTTTTCGTTGAGTATCATATTTGATACATCAGGCTTTTATGGCTCATATGATATAGTGAGAATATGGAGCTCAAACTCGAGGAGGAAAAAACAGCTCAATATTATTCAGAGGCACAAACTGAGCAAAAATATGCAATTTGGTGCAGATGCTGATATTTAAATGGCCAAAAGGTGAGATGAAATTCTGATGCTTGTAATGTTAAGTGCATCTTTATAGCAGATACTTGAATAAAATGCATATAAATATCAGTCGTCACGCTATATCTAACAATAATGTGTCTTGGTAAGATGATATTTAAATGTTTAGTTTTATGATCAAATCTCTATAGTTTTTTTTTTTAAACATAATGCAATACAATGATGATTGAGAGATGAACAAATAAACCTGATGATCATATTTGTTACTCACATTTACACACTTTTCTAGAAATAAATGTATGGATAATCAAGTAAACCTAAGTTGCTCCAGTCCAGTGAATGCTCATATGTATTAATATATAGCTTAATATATTTCTAACAATATAAAAGTTATTCTTTTACAGCAAAAAGACGCGAACAATACAAAAAGCTTTATAGATTTATAGATCATGTTGATCATTTACAGGCCTACGAAATTTCCAAATCAAATATGAAACAGGCTTTATAGGGTTAAAATCTAACGTTTTCGTTTTAAGTGGTTGAGCGTGAGCTTTTTTTATTCCTCATTTGTGCATACATGCATTGTGCCATTTATCTTGAAGAAATATTGCACAAACATAAACTTTTAATGCAAAACATTTCACAAAAAGAAATCAGGTATGCAAATTGTACGAAATTGTTCAACTAAATCCCAGTTGTTGTCCGTGTTTTCTAGCCGCCTCAATCCTCTGTCCATCTCCGCATGGGAGGTGAATAATCAGATCGGCCTTCATGTGGTGGTGGAAGGGAAGGTCTTCTCCAAGTTCTCCAGCTCGTATGAGCAGATGGGCTCGCATGTTGTCAGTATGTCCGCCACCGATAAGATCATGCAGTGGCAGGTGTTGGGCTTCCAGGGGGCGCTACTGAGCCACTTCATTGAGCCAGTCTACGTGAGCAGCATCTTCATTGGTAAGTTAGAGAAACACCCAACGACGAACAATCCAGGCTAGGGGTCGACTGATGAATAGCCAAGGCTGATATATTGGCCGGAAATGTCAATTTTTTTAATTATCGCATCAGGCGGTTCGTTTTTCTGTTTGGCCAATGTGTCGGAAGTAGGACTTTTATTTTGACAGCGACACGATCAACAAACTTTGAATCCTTGATTTAAATCTGCTTCGCTCGGCTGCTATATCGTATTCATGTCATATTCACCTGGTTCTTTATGTAAAATTAGCGCTACTAGTCTTCATTTGAAAATGTATTATTCTTATTCTTAGTGCTCACAGACTTGGCACCGTTTTTTTTTTTTATTATTATTTTTTTTACAATTTTCAATAATAAAGTTCAAATGATATTTTCCATATAATTTAATTTCAGTTTTTTATCTCTAATTTTATAATTATATTAAATAAATATGCCAAACAATTACTGAAATAAAATTTGTTTTTATTACATTTAAATGATAAATAAAAAATATATACCAACATAAAATATACATCTATTTTTATTTTATTATTATTTTATTTATTATTAGGTAAAAAAACAAAAAACAAAACAAAAAATAAATATTAATATTAGGGCTGTTTAGGCATTAAACAAAGGGAGACTAGATGGGACCACAGGCTGCTTCCCATCTTATCCCGTTGACCCTAGTACCATATGGAAGTTGTTCCGGTATATGATAAGAAACAGATGTTTCTGTATAGAACACAGTGCATTCTTGCAGAAAAAATAAACCCCTTCTCTCATACTTTTTATGCTGAGACTAGCACTGAAATCTTTCAGCTGTCAGTAGTAGGGCTGCTCGATTATGGAAAAAATCATAATCACGATTATTTTGGTCAGTATTGAAATCACGATTATCTAACACGATTTTTTCACATGACTTTGGGAACGTGTTGCATTTATTAAAAAGACACCTTTCAACAATTCTTAAAAAATCTAAATTGTACTTTTTGAACTATTAAAATAAATAATATAACAGATAATACTTCAATGAGTATTTTAATAATTCCTGCAGGTCTACCACTTATAATGCGGAAAATACCCCCGCAAACATTGATTCACTTTAGCATGTAGATTGTATGAGTCGCCTAAATTAATCCACACAGATTATAAAATCAAATCAATCATTTTAAAACTTTCTCCAAAACACAATTTCACAAACCGCGTGACTCCAGTGTTCAGCGGCGCCGCGTCTTCTCTCTCTCGGTCTCTCAAAATGGGTTGGACAAGGCAAGCGTCGAAACTACACTCTCGCGTTTAGGAGTCGGGACATGACGGAATTGTCCGTTGGACAATCAGGCCAGCATTGCATCGTAACTAAAGTTGATCATTTTCACTTCTTTTTAAGTCTTATCAGTTTAAACATTCAAGCTGAGGGAGTTTACGGCTTCAGGAGGGGCGGATGTGCGCGTGCGCGTGTCATTCAGAACACAAGACAAAATAAGAGCGTTCTTGCAAAAACAGAACATGGCAAAATAATCGTTTTTACTCGATTGTACTATTTTGGTGATCGTTGCGAGCCAAAATCGAAATCGAAATTCAATTAATTGCACAGCCCTAGTCAGTAGATTACAATTGTTAATTGCGATTAATCACACACTTATCATGAAATTAAGCTTCACTTTTGCATCACCTCACTGTTTCTCCATTGTGTCTATATTTGTATTTATATCTTATTTTGCATTCTGTATATTATGTCTCTTGTCTGTTTATTTGTTTGGTTGTACATTTATCTATTCTCATTTACCATTGTGTCTGTGTTTTTCAATTGTCCCTGTTATTTATATACACTGTTTACATCGTTTATAGTTATTCTGCTAAATTTAAAGAGCTGCTAAACGTGTTTCGTTGTTCCTTTTAACAGTGACTAATAAAGATCTAATCTAAAGATGAATATGTGAAAAAGCATAATAGGTCCTCTTTATTTTTTTGTTATTTTATGTTTATTTTGATCATCAATTTCTCAATGCAATCACAAAGTGTCTTTACAAATACAGGTAAGGGTTAATGCCAGACGAGGTGTCCATTGTCAGGTATTGCGCGTCGGACGGTTGCCTCCGCCGAAGTCCATTAATACCTGACAATGGACACCTCGAAGGGCATTAACCCGCTTATACCATGGTCACTTGCCAAATAACACATTTTTAAAACATTAGTTTATATTTTAATTAGTTTTACAATCGAAATCTAAAGTTTTTACAAACAATAACTTGGTTTCCCTGGTTACGCCTGAGGGTTTATTTAGCAACCGGAGATATTTATAATCCGCTCAGCTCGTAGAACCCTTCAGTTGACTGCCTGTTGCTATGGTTACTCACAGCTGATGTCGCCAGCGCATTTATTTATTCATTTCGAACGGTAAACAGTCAGTTTCACCAGAACTCCTTTACTAGGTGTCCTCTATCACTTTTTAATGGACACCCTGCAGCCAATCAGAATCGAGTATTCACCCAGACCATGGTATAAATATGTACAATTACCTAATGTGTTTTAAATATAAATTGTACTCCAGATTTGTTAAGTTGTTTCAAAGTATAACATTTTTTTTTTCTCTTTTACAAAAAAAGAAAAAGGAAGGAAAAAAAAGAAAAAAAGAGAAAAAGTTAAATAAAACAAAAAAAATTGGGTATAATAGGTCCTCTTTAAAAAATAAAAGTAAATGCTGTTAATGCAGTTTGTACCTGGTATCCTTGATGTGCTCAGGTGACGGCAGCTGCAGTGACACTCGTGGTATAGAGATGGCAGTGAACCAGCGTGTTGATGGCATCACCTCAGCACTTCCCCTGTACTACTGCGTCTACCGGCCACACATCAGCCTGGTGTCCTCGGCCATGCCTCCAGACACACACCCTACCCAGAAGTCCCTTAGCCTGAACTGGAGCCACGGAGACCTTATGATGGAGATGGTCAGTGCTCTGGAAGGAAAGTCTACCGAAGAGTGAGTGTCATATGCTTCTCATGACAGATGTTTTATGCTTCTTATCGGTTATTCTCATTAGGGCTTGATATCGATCCGATTCCGATTCACAAGATCTCAATTCGATTTGATTTTCGATTCGATTCACTGATCTTAGTGATTCCATTTTCCACTGGCCCCAAGTAATGTATAGTATAGTTCTTGTTTTTGTTTTTGTTGTTTTTCACCCATGTATCCTTGTATTGTATAATAAATAAGGTTATGACATCCAAAATGTTAGATACCAGTGAAATTGAACAAATCTCAATTCCAATTTCAATAGCAGCGCTAAAACTACTAATATAAATTTCAAATATCATTAAAAAACAAGTAAACAGTCATTAATAAAAAAGAAGAAATGATTAAAACACAAGCAAATGCGTTCTTTCTCTATTGTTCACTTAAGCCATAAACGACTGTGTTTACTTTGGATACTTGCAAAGGTGGGCATTTTCAGATAAATTTGTGTGAATTTGTGCGCACAAAACTTTTCACACAGCGCACGCGAGTTCTGTTGCTTGAATGCTTAAAGGGATACTTCAGGATTAAGCATTGAGCTTTGTATTAGTAGGAAACCTGTAGTATTTTCGAATTACCGTGCTTTCCACCCTCATATCCCCCTGAGACGAGAGATTTATGTATTTTTTGTCTGGAAAAAATCCTCAGATGACGCAAAAATCGTCATTTTGCGTCATCGGAGGATTTTTTGGCCAGAGGCTAAAGACTACAGCCAGTAGTAGGGGCTGTCCCGCATGTGTTCAACCAGCCCATAGAGGGATCTCACTCACAGAATGTACACATAGTGTCAGCCGTCTTTCTTTGGAAGCTAAGCTAACAGGCTCTTGTTCTGTGGAGAAAGCTGAGTAGTAGGAGAAAGCTGAGTAGTAGGGGTTACCATCCTCTTTCCCAGACGTCCGGCCGTCGAGATCGTCCAAAATGTCCGGGATTTGGCTTTTGCTTTCTGCAGTCGCCATTCATTGTTTACATGCACACCTTTTGTTTCAATCTAACGGAATTCATTCCGATTGGTAAATCTGAATGTAGTGTTTACATGAACGCTGAACACGTGATCGGTTGATGTGCGTTTTAACATTGCTAAGAAAATTCCCGCTCCTCCGTGAAAGATACGAGACCAGTGCGTCTTTGACTGCAGCGCGACCTGCTCATCGGTAATCACGCCACCGGCCTCGCGTCGTTCTCCCGCGCCCCTCAGCCTCGTCCGGCTCGCCACAGTAAACATAATGAATGGCGACTGTAGAACGCAAAAGCCGAATCCCGAACATTTTGGGCGATCTCGACATCCCGGGGAGACTCACTAGTAGCCTAGCCTTGTTGTTTAACTGCGCTCTCTTACCGGTAGGCGTGGCTTGGGAGTGACCTCCTAGGGCAGCGAAGCAAGTGCATTCTGGGAGTTGTTGTCTTTCATCCACATAAGCCAAAAATACATTTTCTGGCTTTTCTCAGTCTAGAAAGCTCCAAATTCAAAAATAATTTCACATTTCTTCTACATAAATGACCCATTTTAAATACACATTCATCTTTCCAGAGGTGAAGTATCCCTTTAAATTGGCAAGGCTTGAAAACGTGTGCAAATGATAAACTTTCGTGACCATGCAGCACTGATCCGATCGTCTTCAATGATTCTGAATTGATTCTCGACATGGTCCTGGTCCGGGTCAGGTTATGTTCCAGGTAAGAGGTTGCAAACCGAACTTGGACCAATCAGCTGTGAGCAAAGTGACACATGTCTGATGCGATAAAGTCACTCCACCTGTTTCCACTCCAAATTAAAAGTCACTACATAGCAAATCGTCTGGCTTTTAGTATGTAATGCTTACTTAGAATAATACATTTGTATGATTTAGATATTATTTATGTAATTATTATACCCTTAATCGATCACACATGTACAATTTTAGTTCATTAATTATTATTACGCAGAGTTTAAATGGATAAATATATAATGGTGATATAAATACGCATTAGAATCAATAGATGAAGCTATAAAATGATTATGTGAGCTTAAATTCTCTCTATACCTTTATCAACTGTATAAACTAACTTCACAACTTTTACATGCACTGATATACAGTAGCGAGACTTTGTCCTCTTTCATAGACAACTATTTTCTTCTTGCTGTGTAAATTTGTTTAAATTCTTAATATTTTAATACTTTTATTTAATTAGAGAATCACGGTGCTTCTCTCGCGAGAAATTAATTTCAATGAGTTTTGAATGAGTTTCACTCTTTCTTAGCATGTGATTGGCTGTTCGCTACTGATGTCACACCTAAACTCAGGATCAAAGCCTTAGTTGACAGAAAGTTGATGATCAGCATCATGGTACTAACAAAGCCTGGTTGGATTAGTTTGGTTTTGTCAACTCGGAGTTTGTTCAACTACCATCATGGTACAGACCCCAGGCCTAAATGACTATTGTTGTTCTTGCTTTCTATACGCTGTAAAAAAAACAAAACAGGCTTTTGCTCACTGTTGCAAAACTTACATTATACAGTCAACGGTATTTCAGTGTTTTCTCCTCCAAATGCTCATCGAAGTGGTTATTTATGCCATTTGGAATGCATTATTATACACACAAAACTCATTTACTATCAGACGGCTGCTTGAAATGCTCATGTACGCGTATATGCGTGTGCTCTGAAAAAATGCTAAATTAAAAGGGAATCTTAAGGGAATAAGCAGACAGGACAAAACATATGAAATGTCAAAACAGATTTGTGCGTTATTGTGAATTCATTCTGTAATATCATCAAAAATAACCAATAATGCTTGGGTGAAGAGAAAAATCCGATACTTTCAGATACTGAAAGCACTCTTTGATGTAAGACACTCATTGTTTATTACTTGTAGAGTAATATGTTCCTTTATTCTTCTTTATCATTGACTTTTTGCTTGTATTTGCTATTAGCCTATGTTTTGAGGCTGTATTTAGAATTTTTTTTTAAATTAATAACTATTACAGTATTATTAATTCGTCATTTGTAAATAAAATGGTAGCCTATGAATTAAAAAGTTAAACTTATTCATTAATTTGAATCAAGAATCGTGTTGAATCGGATCTTAACCCTCTGAGGTCTGAGCTGTTTTCTGGCCCTGGAGGTGTTCTGACATGCTCTGACATTTGTGCTTATTTCTGTTACTTGTGACATTGTCATGGCTAAAGTCTTATTACACTGTATTTAGCACAAACTCTGCTACAATAATATATCAGCAGCATGTATGTAAAAGTTTGTAGTTTTGAGATAATGACATTTATGCGTGGTTTGTGAAAATACCCCAAAAAATTGTCACTGAAATAAGGCCATGAAACCCATACTGATTATTTCTTCACAAGACTTTTGAAAATTGTATCACGTAGCCTAGAATATTTGCTCCAAAACTATGTGAAAATCACCCTGACTGCTCATTCAGATAAGACAATATATTGATTTAAAATTTCTAAGACGTGTTTTGTGTGAGAAAGCCATATGCGAAGAGGCGTGATCATCTCATGAATATGTAAGCTTTTAACACCTGAGAAAGACAAAGACACTCCCCTAACTGCCCTATTAGGAGCGATCAGGCCCTGTCATTCAGAGCAACCTTGCACAAAGAATGAGGAGATTTAAAAAAGAATGGCTTTTAGATTGTTTGGATTTATTTACAACACAACATAATCCAAAAATACACAACAAATGACAAAAGAGCACATTAAAAACAATGATCCAAAGACAGAGACCTTTAATTTCCAAGGTGTTTGATTTTCACTTTACCATGTTCATGTACAGAGACTCATGTGAATGTTGAAGTCAGCAGGACTCAGTTGCATCTGGTCCCTGAAAGAAAAGAAAAAAAGTGAACATACTGGTATCAAGAGAAACTAGGCCTGCACGATTTTGGGAATACATTTTAGATTTTTCTGGTTAAAATTGCTTTTTAAAATTCACAGAATACACACACACACACACACACACACACACACACACACACACACACACACACACACACACGTTTCCAACAATATATAATATAATGAACACCATGTTTGTTGTGCCTTGTAGGCATAAGCTATGTGCAGTACTGCATAAAATAATTATAACAATAACCTATAGCAGCCTATAAATCTTCCAAAAGATTTCAGTAACAATGCTAGAGAAAAATATATTGATTATCTTATGTTACTTCAAATGTTTCCATTCGTTATGATGATATGAAATGAGATAATAGTAAAAACATAAAGCCTAATGTTTGGTGCATTTTTCCTTTCAAACGCACAGCGCGCTCCAAAATATGATACATTCAAACGCCATCGCGCTCCAAAATATGATACATTCAAACGCCATCGCGCTCCAAAATATTAAACATTATGGTTATACATATCTATGTTTGAGCAGATATCCACAAACAGTATTTAACAGTAAACACGGGTCTAAATAGTATAATATTCACCATATATCTAGCAACAGTTCAACTGCAATGTGAAGTTTATGCAACAATACCATAAACTAATAAGTAAGAATTTCTTACCTTACATCTTTCTTGTCTTCAAATCGCGTTCTTCTTCTTCTGGGGGTAAATCCAATGTAAGCTCAGACGTGTCTTCCAAACTCGACGAAAAGCAGAGACTTGTGAAGTGTTTTGGTGTTTTGTGTTTGAGGTAACGAGGGCGTTCGCGTCCCATGTGGACGATTTGCATGTGAATCACTTTTGCGCGAGTGGGCGTGGCCGAATTAAAAGTAATTAGCAAGCGTTTGAGATACTGGACATCCTGTTGGTTTTATACAAATTACTTAAACAGAGAATATTTGTTTTCAGTTTGAATCCGATTATTTAAAAGTACACACTTAAATGTGTATAAAGGTGTATGGCTCATAAATGTGTGACAAGTATTCGCTGAGTTTTGTTTCAGTTTATAGACGTGCTCAAGAAAAAAAAGTTCACCGCGACGGAGAGGCAGAACGCACACCCTGTTTATTTTCTTTATTTTACAAAAGCACAATGTTTTGATTTGATTGTAAGTGGACACATTACAAAAGTAGAAATATCACAGATTCTTTTTTTATATTTCTTTTTTCTGTATAACCATAAATGACGGAGTAATTTAAGTTTATTGTACTACAATGTGAAGAAAATCCAGCAAAACGCGGGGGCGCATTTGCCGACCTCAGAGGGTTAAAGTGCCCCTAAGTTTCCTAATGTTGTTGTGGAGTCTCCTACAACAGGTTCACAAGCATCAAAGGTAAAAAAAACGGTTTAATTTTTTCATAATAAACATTTGCACATCACCACATTTTCAATGATTCTCAAACGACTCGTCAGATGAATCAATCTCTCTAAATCCCGCCTTTCCACAAGCTACTCTACCTCTGATTGGCCAGACAGCTCAGTCATTATGACTCGTTTGAAAAACGATTCATTTCATTGACTCTTCTTTTGAAAGACGATAACTTTATATACGGTGAACTTTCAGATTTAAAACTTTGCCGGATGTTTTCATTCACTTAGAGCAATGTTACACACTACATGAAAGGTCATTTTCAAAAATCCATAATAGGGGCACTTTAAGTCCCGGAATCAGAATCGGATGGAATCGTGAGTTGCCTAAAGATTCCCATCCCATAGCGCTAATAAAAATTAAATAAAACATCTGTGTGTTTTGTCCAGCTCTCCGTTTAAGAGCAGTCCAGCCTTGGCCAGCCGTCTTTGCAAGGCAGCGATGTTGAGCCGATTTAATTTGGTAGCTAAAGAAGCCCAGAGAGAGGAGCTGCTCACCGCTGTCACGTACAGGGAGGCCAAGGTACTGCACTCTTTCTTACTTACATTCAGCTATAGCTCTGCATGATTTGGGCGGGCGGGGGGGGGGGGGATCGAATTGCAATTTTTTAATGATTTTATTGCAAAATAATTTTTATTTATTTTTGTTTTTTTAAGTTCCTAATTTATTGAATTGGTCTTAAATACCATATGTTTTATCCAATGTGAGGAAACGAACCATGATTTACATAAGCAAAAACTGACATGCAAATGTTCTGATGCGTACGCCGACTGAAGAGTGTGCGTACAAACTTTTTGATGTTGAGTGTCGTAATTCTGAACCATAAAGTTGTGGTTATTCTGTAGGTGTTGATGTGCTTGTACATGTTGCATTTGAATTTAAGGTCACCTACGATTTATTATAATAATTATAAAATATTTTATTTATAATACGCTTTTCTCACACCCAAAGCTCTAATAATAATAATAAAGAGAGATGCATGTATGAACATTTTTGTTCATTTCGAACGCTTTATAGGAACATTTCAGAAACTCTTGTAAGTTCATGTTTAGGATCATTATATGCACAGCTTTATAAATGACGCCCCAGCTTTGCTGTGCTTGTTTGTAGGGCTGCACAATTTGGCCTATAAATTTACTATAATAACTATTATTATTATTATCATGAGCTGCTCGTGTAAATGAACACAGTGCTGGGCTTCACTCTGACACACAGCGCATACAGATTTATTTAATTAATCACAGACATAAGACATAGAAATATATTGTGATACCTTGCTGTTTAAAATAATACAATTTCTCATTTTATTAGTGCCGGTACTTTAAGAATGACGGTGTTTTAATATGAGCCGTATTTCCTGCATTGTGTCAAAGTTTTTGTCTTCATAAATGAGCTGGTATGTTAATATATCCACGTAGTGCAGCACTGCTTTAAGTTATTGACACTTTACAGCAATAAAGAAGTAAATGCATACATGAGTAAACGGGACGAGCTTGATGTTAACACAGATTTAAGCGTGGAAAGCCATGGACAGTGTAGTATTTCTTACAAACATTAAGAGAAATACAGTGCAAGAAACTGCTTTCTTATACTGAATTTCTCCTAATGTTTATAATTTGCATCTTTGTTCTTATTTTTAAAGCCCAAGTCAAAATAAAATAACTATTTTGAGATATGTTGTTAAATAAGATTTTGATCGTATCGTCCACCCAATTACTTTTCCTGTTGTTTTAGGTCTTTGCTGTTGTATTGATGTCTATATATTCTAGTCGAGTATCGTATCAAAGTCATGATTTTGGTATTGTGACAACACTAAGCCATATCGCAATATCAGTATTATTTGGATTAATCGTGCAGTCCTACATTAAGATAAAGCCAGCTAAAAACGACTATAACCACATGGGAACACCCTAGCAACACCCTGGAAACCACTCTGGCGATTTTTTTTTTTTTGCATGCAATTACTGACAAAAAATCAAGTCACTTTTATTAGTTGTCCAGCTTTAAAATAATTCTTCTTAATAGCTTCTGCTTTAATATTGATCATCTCGTTCTTTATTGAACGTCAAGATGATGGCAAAGCCATACCAGGAAGCAAAGAGTGTGTTGAAGTCTTACCTGGAAAGGAAGGGCTACGGCCAGTGGGTGGAGAAGCCGCCGATCAGCGACCATTTCTCTGTGTGAGAACCCACCGACGGATGCCATGAGCCACTGCAATATCATGTATGAATATGTTTAAATTGCATGCTGAATTACTTTGTGGTTTTTGTTCAAATTTGTTGTATAACGATGCAGCAAGAGGCACTTACAGACAACAGATGTACATTGGTTATTGGACTGGGGAAAACGTACTGGATTTGAAGTTTATTTACACAAGTGCAAAGATATAAAATACAGTTCAAGACAGATAATAGTGTAAAATTGTAACAAAAGGGGATGTTCTGTTTGTTTTCAAGGTAAATGAAAATAAAAATAAAATAGTTTGGACTTTCATTTGCTGGCTGAATAGTGTTGTATTTTTATTAAAAAAAGAAAGAAAATTAATTAAAGAATTGTTTTTATAGTTTTACAATATCAAAACCGTGGTACAAGTGTCTCATGGTGGCATATTTTTAACTGGTGGTTAAAGGATCGGATGAAGGGTAATAGCAAAAAAAAACAATACTTTCAAGATACATTCTCAAGAAGAGGCGACCAAATACGTAGGGATGGGACGGTATGAAAATTTCATATCACGATAATAGTGACCAAAATTATCGTGATTATCAATATTATCACGGTTTTGTTCAAATGAGATGAAAGTGTTCAAAAAGAACTGATGCTCACACTGAAAACATTTCAACACGTTTTATATTTGAAAATCACCAAATAAAACAAGCAGCTCTATGCACTTTTTTTAAGCAAGATTATATTCTGTGGCATTTCCTTCCTTAAAATGACCGTCGTCAATAACAACGCCATTATAACACAGTGCACATCACGCATGCGCTCTCTCGTTTCATTCAAATACAACCTGTCGTCTTGCGTCTCCGTTTTCGATTGGATTGAAAATGAAATCAGAGTTGATTTATTGTTTACAGAGTTTGATCATATTTCTGTGATCATGTAAGATTTAAAACATTATTAATCTGCCTTCCGCCATTCCTTCTCCAATGCAAAAACAACAACATTGTGCGCTGCGCCGGCGCCAGCCTGTTGCTGGCTGGACAGGATTTACAGTGAGTTATTAAAATCGCGATAATAAAACACTGTTTTAATGATAATTACATTTTAAACGATAATACTAACCGTCAGTACATTTTATCGGGGTTTATAGTGAAACCGGTAATCGTCCCATCCCTATACGCCAGAAATCATTAGACCTCCGGCGTAAGTCACAAGTTAGTTTTTCTAAAGGAAGGAAAATAGCAATTTGATTCATCCACATATTAACAGAAGGAACATGAGGAGTGGACCACATTGACGGTGACACACGAGATGTGCAGATAAGAATGTCAACCCAGGGTTTAGGAATGCCCAGAGTGAAATGTTAATAGTTATACCATGGTCTGGGTGAATACTCGATTCTGATTGGCTGCAGGGTGTCCATTAAAAAGTGATAGAGGACACCTAGTAAAGGAGTTCTGGTGAAACTGTTTACCGTTCGAAATGAATAAATAAATGCGCTGGCGACATCAGCTGTGAGTAACCATAGCAACAGGCAGTAAACTGAAGGGTTCTACGAGCTGGGCGGACTATAAATATCTCCGGTTGCTAAATAAACCGTCAGGCGTAACCAGGGAAACCAAGTTATTGTTTGTAAGAACTTTAGATTTCGATTGTAAAACTAATTAAAATATAAACTAATGTTTTAAAAATGTGTTTTTTGGCAAGTGGCCCTTCGAGGTGTCCATTGTCAGGTATTAATGGACTTCGGCGGAGGCAACCAACACCTCGTCGGGCATTAACCCTTACTTAACCCCCGGGTAAATTATGAGCAGTTTGAAACGTGACTCAAGATAACCCAGGATTACATTTACCTGGGGTTTAGAATGACCTGGGTTAACTAGTTCAGGTGTGAATAGCTCTCGTGTACCTCCGTTTTAACATCTGGAATGTGGGACATGTTGTAGATGAGAAGTGTGCTTTCTTTTAAGTGCTTTATAGGTCATTTTATTTGTGGTTAGTGAAACCCTATTGAGAAACGGGCCAGTGCACGGTGTGTGTTTGTTCAGAGGTAAACATCAGATGTTCAAGTTCCCTGTTCATAACTACAACACAGGAAACCTCAGGGGCTTCCTGTCAAAAGTGTAACTGCATCCAATCGCGTTTAATATGCGTTTATGTTAGTGGGGCTCATGCATGGACCATCTTTTCAATCAATTGTGGCCCATCTTAGTGACAGGACCACGTTTCGCTGTGGAGCAGGTTTGTACGCTGTATGCATCTCTTAAAGTGGAGGGAGTGAGTCATGCTTTTTGCTTTTTTGGTTCTGGATTAATGCGTGTCTTTGTTTTTCTTTTGGAGCAAATGCGCAGGATCAATGTGCATGTGAATGCATGCAATCAAGCCATGCTGCAAAAACAGCCTAAAATGCATTGAGACAGTTGTGCTGTTTAACATGCAGGATGTTTTGTTCTGTCAATGCTTGAACTTGGGTTGTGGTCCGTTTGTGTCATTCATGTTAAGTGGCCTTTATTTCCATAGCAATGCATTCAGTTATGTTAATATTTTGATTACAGAATTTTTACGTGGTGAAATAGACTCCAGTTGTGGGGTCTGGAGTCAAAGGTCAAGGATAAAATGCAAGCTCAGAGACGGTGTAAGGTGGAGGACGCTATGGAAGCTTGTTTCCGCCACGGAGTAGAAAGGATGAAAGATAATTACGACGCTCACAATACTTTTTTTCTCGTAATTGCGAGTTTATTTCTCGCAAACCGGACTTTTTTTCCTCAGAATTGAGACATAATCTCATGATTGCGAGGGATAAAGTCCATATTGTGTGATTATAAACTCTTTTTTTTTTCATGCTATTGCAAATTCATCTCACAATTCTATGATGTTTTTTTTTTTCTATTAGGATTGAGAGTTTATATTCTGCTATTCTGACTTTTGTCCCTTAGAATTTTGAGATATAAACTTCTTTTATTCTGAGAGTAAAAGGTCAGGATTCTGAGACAAAAAGGTCAGGATTCTGAGACAAAAAGGTCAGGATTCTGAGACAAAAAGGTTAGGATTCTGAGACAAAAAGGTCAGGATTCTGAGACAAAAAGGTCAGGATTCTGACACAAAAAGGTTAGGATTCTGAGACAAAAAGGTCAGGATTCTGAGACAAAAAGGTCAGGATTCTGAGACAAAAAGGTTAGGATTCTGAGACAAAAAGGTTAGGATTCTGAGACAAAAAGGTTAGGATTCTGAGACAAAAAGGTTAGGATTCTGAGACAAAAAGGTCAGGATTCTGAGACAAAAAGGTCAGGATTCTGAGACAAAAAGGTCAGGATTCTGAGACAAAAAGGTTAGGATTCTGAGACAAAAAGGTTAGGATTCTGAGACTAAAAGGTCAGGATTCTGAGACAAAAAGGTTAGGATTCTGAGACAAAAAGGTCAGGATTCTGAGACAAAAAGGTTAGGATTCTGAGACAAAAAGGTTAGGATTCTGAGACAAAAAGGTTAGGATTCTGAGACAAAAAGGTCAGGATTCTGAGACAAAAAGGTCAGGATTCTGAGACAAAAAGGTCAGGATTCTGAGACAAAAAGGTTAGGATTCTGAGACAAAAAGGTTAGGATTCTGAGACAAAAAGGTCAGGATTCTGAGACAAAAAGGTTGGGATTGGGAGAGAAAAAGTTGCAATTACACGTGGTGGAAACAAGCTTGACAAATGGTCAATGGGGGAGGCAAGGACGTCTATAGTACTTTCAGAGAGCCTGTTATCTTTCCCATTCATCCTAGTTGCACAACTTCCAGAAATGAAAAGCATGTGTTCAGCAAGCTTTTATCTCTGCTTATAGGCACTTTTGTTGTATTTTTTTTGTGTTTTATCACCTGGTCTTGCAAATGTCATGTGACTGCACAGGTAAATGACATCCATCGGCCAGTTGTTCAAAAGTAATTGATCGGATTTCGGCTCTTGGATTGGATCAAATCCTGAAGATGGGTTGTTTAAAAGGAAAAAAGGATTCCGTAATCAGATTAGATCATAAAGTCCAGTCTTGTTTTTGATCTGGATCAAATCATCAGTTTGTGTTGTGCAAAACTTTTGTGTAAGATTGGGATACCTTTTGATCCAAAAAAACTTTAAAAGTCGTAAAAAATTTATTGTTTTCATTTTTATTTCATTTTATCATTTTTATCATGTAATATACACCCCCCCCCCCCCCCCCCCCCCATCTCATATTCTTTCTATCACCATGTCTCTCTTTAAAGCAACACTAAAAAAATGTTTACCTTAAAATAATGTTTCCAAAATCGTATCAGTGGTTCATCAAGTCGTAACAGGGTGAACGGCACTTCTGGATTCGCTTTGCGTCCCTATATCTGCTATAACCACACTTTGCGAGTTTGCCAAACCGGGTCGCGTTTCTGTAGTTCTAATGAGACATAAGAAAACTACAAATTTGACTTGCTTTACGTCAAGCGTCACAATAGTCATTATTTAGTTTTTCTGAAGTCGCAATACATCATACTTTCATGAAATCATGCATCATACTCTTCCTTGTCTGTGGACATTGTTTATTACAAAGCCGGCGCTGGATAAACAGCGAGTGTGTGTGCGACGGTAGACTGCGGGCGGAGAAATGATTTACGACAGCGGTAATGGACAATTCCACTTCCAACCTGTAGGGGGACCGAAGAGGAAAAGTTCCTTAGTGTTGCTTTAAGGGCTCTGTAGAGCACTAGTAATCCAGATTTGGTAATCTGAAAAGGTGTGTATCTGGATCAGGAGGATCCAATCCAGTTTTGCTTTGAAAAACCGGCACACAAGAAGAATTACCTGATCCAGGATAGCAAAACATGTGATTTCCCAATCCAGAGCATTCTGATCCAGATTAAACTGTTTGAACAACTGGCTCCCGGCTACACTGGTTGGCTGATGGGACCACATGAATACAGACATCTGCTATAATACAATGAAATATCGAATAAAATGTATTACATACCATTGCGTGTTTTTAGCTGAAAGTCTTTTAAAGGGGTGGTTGATTATGATTTCACTTTTCTAACTTTAGTTAGTGTGTAATGTTGCTGTTTGATCATAAACAACATCTGCAAAGTTACGACGCTCAAAGTTCAAAGCAAAGGGAGACATTTGCTTTTAAAGAAATCGCTTTTTAAGGACTACAAAAAACGGCTGGTAGAGACTACACCACATTCCTCCCGGGTTAGTGACATCACCAACCCTAGAATTTACATAAACTCCGCCCCCTGAACACAATTTATAGATTATCAAGACAGAATATGCTAATCAGTGACTAGAAGATAATTACACATAAGCTACATAAATTCATAACCATTCAGAAATATCCTGTTGCTTCTACATGTTGTCACTTCTTCTCGAGTCTCTCCATCTTTGTCTGACTTCGGTTTGAACATTAAAGGCTAAAAGTTTTAGAAATTGTCAGTGCATGTGTGTGTGAGGTAAAAGGACACGAGCTCTTGAAGCTCCACCCCCTGTGCCGGGAGCAGCAGCTCATTTGCATTTAAAGGGACACACACAAAACGGTGTGTTTTTGTTCACCCTCAAAAAGTGACAATTTTAACATGCTATATAAAAATATCTGTGGGGTATTTTGAGCTAAAACTTCACACACACACTCTGTGGACATCAGAGACTTATTTTACATCTTGTGAAAAGGACATTATACCACACCTTTAAAAATGTGTAAGTGTTACTGGATTTGAGAACAAAACTTAGTGTTTAAAATCAGAGAAAGCTTCCACGATAATGCCATCGGAGTTATTTCACAATAAACAAACTAAAAGTGTATAGAACGTTTCAAAATGTTGACGTCAGTAAGAATTTTTTTTAACGAAATTAATATTTTTATTCATCAAGGATCAATGCATTAAATTGATCAAAAGTGACAGTCAAGGGTTTTACACTGTAAAAAAAAAATATATATATATATTTTATATAAATGCTGTTCTTTCAACTTTGTTAAAGTTATTGTGTGCACATCCCACCTTCTGGCAGGTGCTGGACAAAAAAAGAGTACTAAACTGAAAAGATTATAATGTCCGCAACACTGCTACTTACTCCCATATTTTAATAAAAAAGCAACGTTTCGACCCTACTGGGTCTTCTTCAGGCAAATGGTAAAACACATTTGATACAGAGATATATAGGCCTTACAATCAACTGACCCACCCTGTGATTACAATTAGCTTGATTGGGTCTGAACAAACCTAATAACCCCATTCATTACTTAATTAAGAGAACACTTGCATGGAAAAAACAGTCAACATACACAGGAATCAATTCCATATGTACAAGTTAACCCCCAAAAAATGATTTTTTGAAGAAAAAGCCCCACATATGCATATAACTTACTAGAATGTAGTCAGAAACAGGCAATTACCTACAAAAAAAGCAGTGCATACTCACATATACATGTCAAGTATATATATAAACCCACAATCATATACATAGGCTACATAAATACAAATTATATTATGACATATACATAGACTTATTCATTATAAGAATGGCTTTATGTCAAAATCTTCATTAAGATCATAAGGAGACATTGTGTTTAATTAGTAAATCCAAAAAGTTTCCCGTTGGAGAAGCCTTTTACCATGATCTCCTCCTCTAAACGGCTTTTCTTAGCATGCCAGATGGCAATTATAGATGTGGCAAAGTCTCCTTATGGTCTTAATGAAGATTTTGACATAAAGCCATTCTTATAATGAATGACTTTATGTCATGTTTATGTCATGTATATGTCATAATATAATTTGTATTTATGTAGCCTATGTATATGATTGTGGGTTTATATATATACTTGACATGTATATGTGAGTATGCACTGCTTTTTTTGTAGGTAATTGCCTGTTTCTGACTACATTCTAGTAAGTTATATGCATATGTGGGGCTTTTTCTTCAAAAAATCCTTTTTTGGGGGTTAACTTGTACATATGGAATTGATTCCTGTGTATGTTGATTGTTTTTTCCATGCAAGTGTTCTCTTAATTAGGTAATGAGTGGGGTTATTAGGCTTGTTCAGACCCAATCAAGCTAATTGTAATAACAGGGTGGGTCAGTTGATTGTAAGGCCTATATATCTCTGTATCAAATGTGTTTTACCATTTGCCTGAAGAAGACCCAGTAGGGTCGAAACGTTGCTTTTTTATTAAAATATGGGAGTAAGTAGCAGTGTTGCGGACATTATAATCTTTTCAGTTCTTTCAACTTTGTTCATCAAATAATTCTGCATAAAAGAATGGTTATGGTGGTTTCCACAAAAATATAATAATCATAAATGTTTCTTGAGCAGCAAATCAGCATATTAAAATGATTTCTGAAGGATAATGAAGTTTGGAGTAATGATGCTGAAAATTCGGCTTTGATCACAGGAATAAATTACACAGTTTACTATTAAATTGTAAATATTTTACGTTTTTTACTGTATTTTTGCTCAAATAAATGCAGAAGAGAATTAAAAATCTTACAGACCCCAAACCTTTGAACTGTAGGCTAGTGTACAATAGTGCGTTTACTATAATTAGGGTAGTTTGGTAAAAGTCACTGACTAATAACAGGCGAGTTGAGAGCACAAATCACAAAACATTGAAAACGTTTAGCATATTAGTGATGCATTCACCTCATAAATCATGACACACTGCTCTAGCATGCGCATGTACGTTCAAGTGCATGCTTTTAAAATTAAAAAGTATATTTATCGGTATCGATATCGGCGATACTGGCCCTGGCCCAGATCGCTACCGAATTTTGCAGTATCGCCCACTCCTAGTCGTATATATCCGAGTGAAACGCTTCTGGAACAAGAGCAAATGTGGGCGGGGCTTAATTTTGTCTGTGGGGATTTGATTGGCTGGTTGTGGTTTGCTATTGGCTGATCTCATGTGTGTGAGTGACAGGTTGCCCCGCAGGTTGGGAAGTTATTCTGATTCAAGATTACGAGGCACATTAATTAACGACGCACACGGATAAATCGTTTATAATAAACGCTGCAATATTCCAAACAAGAATTGCACATTGTGATGTCATGGCGACTAACGTAAGAGCTTTCTTGTCCTCCACTTCCAGTTAATTTTTTAGCCGTACAAAAACAGTGTTATGCTACTTGATACATTACAAAACTGGTATTTGGATTATATTATATCATATAATTTAAAATCTATTATCATAATCATAGCACAAATAGTTTTACCCTTTAACCGCACTGTTATTCTTCTATTTATTAACCTATTTGAAAATAGACTTAAAGGAACCGTATGTAAGATTGTGGCCAAAACTGGTACTGCAATCACTTTCAAATTACTGTAGAGCGGTGTATCCCCTCCCCCTTCCCCGGCTCGAGGTTGCCAGATAGGCTGCAGGATCCAGCAGGAACGTAGGCTGACACGTAGCTGTGGTAACTAGAGCAGATCTGGCAACCCGGATGCCGAAACACTACTGACTTCGTGATTGGTAGATAGGTGGAGGGCGGAGCATCAGGCCAAAACACAACATGACAACATCAACATCAGTTGAGGGGCTGCAACTTCACTTTATAATGACAATATCCTGGCCGGACTACTGTTGTCAGTGATATAAGTATTTGAAATTAACATGATTTCTTAATGTCTAGTGACATATCAGGGCCATTTTATGATTAATTGAAATACATTTCTTACATACGGTTCCTTTTAATAGCAGGAAATAGCTTCTGTGATGCAAAATAAGCTGATTTAAGTCTTTCCCTATTCATGTTCTTGCATGTTCTTGCATGACTAGCGGAAAAAGTTGCCTGGAGGCGTTTCAAGCCTGTCCACAGATGTTCTGTCAAGGGAGTTTGAGCTTGGAATTTGGCATTATGAGGCACATACGTATGGACGCACTTGTTTGGCATTGAGAGAAATCTGGCATGAGGGGTGAGTTACTGATGAGATTTTTGCAACATCATATGTGACCCTGGACCACAAAACCAGTCACATGGGTCAACTTTTGGGAGATTGAGATTGATCTAGGGTTGCCAACCGTTCCGTATAATCCGGAATCGTCCCGTATTTGACACATAAAAGTCTTATTCCGTATTGAACTGATATGTAACGCACTTTGTTCCGTATTTTTGAGAATCGGTTCAGTGCAAATCCATGACAGACACATAGCTTCTAATATATGTCAGACTATGAACGAAGACATTTGTAGGCTATGATAAGAGAAAAAAACCCCTGACGGTGCAGACATCTGTTTGTCTATGATCAGTAGCGTTTTTAACATCTTGGAACATCATCAGAGAATGCCCTTTTAATTGGTTGTTTCAGTCATTGTGAGTCACGTATCGTAGCAACTATGACGACAAGTGACAACAGCGGGGAATGTAGAAATGACTACCTTGCTCCGAGCAGCCGGCGAAAAAGAAAAGAGCACAAAAATATAGAATTAATTGGGAAAATTACTTTATTTAAAAATAAAACGTATTATAAACTAAACAAATCCATGGTTCATTGTTGGCAAAATGATCATGATAGCCTTTATATTTCACATCTATGTGGTTCAGTCTTGTATATTGATTAGGCCTACTTTGCTATTCTATAAATATATAGGCCTTATAAGTTGTATTATAATATGCTATAATGTATGAAATATATTTATCTAAATGTATCAATTAGTTTCCACAATATTCACCAGAAGTCTTCATTTCAGGGGTTATTTTTCAAAATTTGGCAACCCTAGATTGATACATCATCTGAAAGCTGAATAAATAAGCCGTCCAGTGATGTATGGTTTTGTTAGGATAGGACAATATTTGGTCGAGATACGACTATTAGAAAATCTGGAATCTGAGGGTGCAAAAAAATCGAAACATTGAGAAAATCTCCTTTAAAGTTGTTCATTTATGTTCACGATTGTGCAGCATTCACTCACAATAATACGTTTTATATATTTACGGTAGGAAATTTACCAAATATCTTAACGGAACATGATCTTCACTTAAAGGACAAGTTCGGTATTTTACACTTAAAGCCCTGTTTACAGATCGTATCTGATGAAATAGAACGGTTAAGATTAAAATTTGGACACATGCTCCTGTCCCGAGAATTTTAGGTTTATTTCGCTTCCCCCCCCCCACCCCCACAATGGTTGTCTATATGCACTGGAAGATTCCGTCCTAAAAACACATTAAACTTTCGTTTACAAAGACGTGAAACTCACCGAGTGGTCAGGGGGTGTTCACTGATATGTTCACTCAAAAATCGCTGAAAAAGATGCATTCCAACAGGTTTTATCGTAGTTTTTGTCCAACTCCATTGACTTAATAGGACGTGCTGTGAGACCGCAGCACCTTTACGGTATTACTCCGCCGCTTCTTCTTCTGCTTCTTCTGTGTATTCAATGAAATGCCCGTGGTTTGCTTGCAATTGGCAAAGGTGCATTATCGCCACCAACTGGGCTGGAGTGTCTATTATTCAAGCTCTCAACGGAAGAATCACGGGTGTGACGCGTTTGGCAAAATAGGTCCACAAAAGCGAAATAAACCTAAAATTCTCGGGACAGGAGGATGTGTCCAAATTTTAATCTTAACCGTTCTATTTCATCAGATACGATCTGTAAACAGGGCTTTAAGTGTAAAATACCGAACTTGTCCTTTAATATCCTAATGATTTTGTGGCATAAAAGAAAAATGTATAATTTTGACCCGTGCAATTGCCACAAATGTACCCGTGCGACATGTGATTTTATGATCCAGGCTCACACATGTACGTTCTTCTGATATCGAGCAGGCATTGTCAGTTTTAGCTCAGGCGCTCGAGATCTTGCAGTTGGTTGTAACTCAGATAGTATCAGTTTATGGTTTAAAGGGCTCAACCACATAAACTCTCACATGTGGGCCAATTTATTTATTTATTTATTTTCGGTTTCCTGCTGCGCTGGCGGGCCGTCCCGTTATCCCACATCCCCCCCCTTTATCCCTACACATTTCCTGATCAGGAAGGGTGGGCGTTAGTCTTGAGCAATCGTCGTCTGGGATCGGCAGTGAAATAAATGCACAAGCACTGTGGTTTAGTGCTGCTCAGAGCTGGTGTTGGGGTGATAGAGACCCACGCAGGAACCTTATAGAGGTGCCCACACACACTACCTGAAAGAGTTTGTTTATGCTGCAAAGTGCAGTTTAATCATTTCCCTTCACACCTTCCAGGAAGGAAAGCAGTGTTTGCCATGTCAAGTATCACTACTTCGTTTGCTCATACTTACAGGATTAGAGATTTCAACACTTACCCTAAGTAATAAGCTTTGACAATGCGGGCATGAGTAATGCCTCCAATCACAAGGCTTGTTAATAAAAGTTATCAAACGTATGGTTTTGTTAGATTTACGGATTGTAGACAATTATACAGATTGAATGCATCATATAAGACCTCATTTCATCCTTAAGTGTGATATTTATTTATTCTTTCATTTTATATTTATTAACTTTAAAAGAAATATTAGAATCTCCCATTTACATTTTTTGGTGTGCAAACTTTATAAGAAATACAATTGATCAATTATTTATTTATTCATTCATTTTTGTAAACTTTATAAGAAATACATATTTCTGCCATTGACCATTTATTGTTGTTAATTTATTTTTTGCAAATTTTATACAAATAAAAATCTCCCACTGATGATTTGTTTATTTTTGTAAACTTTTAATAAAATTTTTTTTAATTCTGCCATTGACCATTTATTGTTAATTTATTTTAATGCAAATAAATAAAAAAAATCTCCCATTGACAATTTATTTGTTTATTTTTGTAAACTTGATAAAAAAAATACATAATTCTGACATTGACCATTAATTGTTGATTTATTTTTATGCAAATTAAAATAAAATAAAATCTCCCATTGACAATTTATTTGTTTATTTTTGTAAACTTGATAAAAAATACATAATTCTGACATTGACCATTAATTGTTCATTTATTTTTATGCAAATTAAAAAAAGAAAAATCTCCCATTGACAATTTATTTGTTTCTTTTTGTAAACTCTATAAAAAATACATAATTCTGACATTGACTATTGATTGTTAATTTATTTTTATGCAAATTAAAAAAATTAAAATCTCTCATTGACGATTTATTTGTTTATTTTTGTAAACTTGATAAAAAAAATACATAATTCTGACATTGACCAGTGATTGTTAATTTTTTTTGTGCAAATTTAATTAATTTATTTTAAATCTCCCATTGACCATTTGTTTATTTTTTTTAAACTTTATAAGAAATATAAGAATAAAGCTTGAAAAGCTCCCATTGACACTGACAGAATTTTCCGCTTTTCCAATGTTACCCACAGTGATGACATCATCGGAATATTTATTAAATGGCTTGCATTCCTTGCACATGCATTTACAGCCAGTGATCGTGTTAACGGTGCCGGCAGAAAACAAGACAAGCACTGATGCCTCAAAACTAATCAACTTTTGCTGCGTTGCAAGCACTGCTATTTAAAAAAACATATTTAACAACATTTAAAGTCGCCCTCTGCTGTCAGGCCAAGAGTGAGTAATGTGTTATACTTCAGAGAGAAAAAAGTGCCTGACCGCAACTGCATCACATGAAGTGAACCAAGAACGCATGCTAAAGGAACGTGCCATAACTGATAACTCTAATTCAGTGTAATGATGAGCATCCCAGTGTGGTTTAGGTGGGCAAGAGTGATGACTTATTAGTAGTAGGTGTAGAAAATATTTTCCAGGCATGTTTCCCATTGCTTGTCATAGAACGTGTGATCAGGGACTTTCCCAATGAGTTCACACACACACGATGTCCACCTTAGCGATGAAAAGGGGTCAAACGCTCAAATAAATGCAGTTTATATGTAGGTCAGGGGGTCAGAATCTAAATTAGCAGTGGTGTTTTTAACACCCGTGACCTCCGCGTAATAAAACCCACATGATGATTGAAATCAGTGAAATCTCAAGCTTTTAGAAGAATTCAGTTCACATTTATTTATCGTAAAAAAATTGCAGACAATCAAATAAATAACAATAAATAGTCTCATAAATAGATAAATAAGCAGCAAAGCATAATATGTTAAACATTCTAGTGCTTTTTTTTTTTTTTTAAACAAAATACAACTCCGAGAACTGGCAACATGTCGGTCTTCATAGAAGTTACATACACATCTATATCAAGGATACATTCATAGCACTGCAATGTATAAATACATGATACAGGAAGATATAATAAATATGTAAAAAATAAAATAAAATAAAAAAATCAATAATTTAATTAGTTTAACCCTGATGTTTTTTTTTTGTTTTTAAAGTTTCCTAAACATGGTCTAGGATTAGCTTTTTATGACCCAAACGAGAGCAGGTTAACCTTCACATGATCACCATTGCTCCACCAGACTTTTGATGCTTTCTAGAAAGTCCTCAACATTTTTGGTGGGGTACATCTCGCAGACGTTGCATGAGCTTGGGCTTGGTGAAGTCTAGAGAGAGGAGAAGAGAGAACAAGATGAGTCTTCACTCTTAAACATATATAAAGGTTTCTCAGAGATGCCATAGAAGAGTAATTCTAGGTTCCCCAAAGAAACTTGCAGTTATTACAAATCCTAAAGAACATATTTCCACTACACTCTCTTAAAAAAAGATTTTTTTTGCATCAATTTCACAGAAGAAATTTTTTTCACTTTCAGTGAACAGAATAAAAAACAATTTTTTTTTTTTTTTTGCACTATTAAGAACCTTAATAGTTAAAGGTTCTTTGTGAAACAAATGATGCCAAAAAATTCACTTTTTATTTTTAAGAAAGTATCACCAATCACACGGTCATCGCTTCTTTAGGCCTAATTGATGAAGATTCACTTACTTTTTTCTCTGCATCTTCCAGTCCGGTGTAGAATTTGTCGAAGACATTCAAGTCATTTTCCTTTTCTTCAGTGAGCTCGCATTCGTTTTCAATGAGCGTTAGCTCTTTAAGAGTGCAGTTCAGAGCTGAAGACAAACAATCCTTGAAAGAAACAGAGAGAAAGAGTGTGTTAGGCCTAGAGTTTTAGTTCATCCCCGAGTTGCTTGCAGAGCGCATCTCTTTCTGTATCTCTCAGCTGCTCGTGTGTGTGTGTGTGTGTGTGTGTGTGTGTGTGAGAATTGTTGTGAGAGCTGGCTTGAGGTTTGGCTTTCTCGTAGTAACCTCCTTCCTGTGTGAGTGATCTATCTCTCTTCAGCAAACAAACTGATGTTTAAAGCTAAAATTAATTAAAAGAGTTCGCTTACCGGACGAAGGTCAGCAGGAGAGTAGATTTTCATGTCGTTTGGCTGTAAAAAAATAAATAAATAAAAATAAATAAAGCATAAATGCATGAACAGTTTAAAATGGTTTGATTATTGCTGGGTGTTTTAAAAGCAGATAATACTTACACAATTCCTTTTAGTAACATCTTTAAAACTTTTAAGTACTTCAAGTATCTCATATTTTTTCCTTTCTTTCTCACTGGTGTCTCGTTTGACAGGCTGGGCGCTCAGGCAGCAAACCAGCGCCAGTGTCAGAGCACACATCCAGAGTAGAGTAGACATGCCGTCGGTGGAAGTCCTTCGAGGGTTCGAGTCACCTGTTGGATGGTTATCCTCAGTGCACAAGTGCAAGTGACTCGTAACCCGCTCTTGTTGGTCTATATATTGACAGCACTAGGAAAAATGAATGGGTGGGCAGAACACTTCAGATATTAACAAATACAATCAACTGCTGGAGTTTTTTTTTTTTCCTTTTGATGACTGTTGGGATTTTTCTTATTGCTCTTTCTCCCTCGTATGCCCCCACCCCCCTCTCGTTCCACCCTGTGTCTGTGTGTGTGTGTGTGTGTGAACAGTGAACACACAGGTTTTTTACACAGATGCCATATTCTGAGTGTGGTAAAGTAGTCACCAATAAATAGTGACATACTTCAGTAAAAATATTCAGTGTCCTGTCCCCTCCGTGTATTTGGCATTAGATCATACTACTATTGCACACCCATTACATCATAGATATTATCAGGTCATTGCTTGTGTGGGTATGCTCTAGTTCATTGCATAGGAAACCCTCAGTAAATGCTACTTTATACATGTAAAAAATAAATATATTTACGTTCAGTGAGAAACCGCTAGTACATTTGGCAAAAAATACAAGGAAATGCCGTGAAATTTTTTGAACATACTCCAGTGATCTTTGGAGTGAAAATAAATTTTTTTACAGTGTAGGTTTCTGGTGTAAAAAGGATGGCAGACAGCAGTGGGCGCTTTGAGGCATTGCATTGGTTGGATATGTGTCTGTGTCTGAAAGTAATGCATGGTGTTGTTGAACAATACAGTGGTGCGCTGGATGAAAGATATCAAGTCATGTTCACAGTGGACACCGTGCTTCCCAGATCATTCCTGGACAAACTACTTTAAAGTCATGCCAATGGTTTGAAAGGTCCACGGTGTTGCGGTTTTTGGGGAATTGACCTACATATGGCTTAAGTACACTTTTAGAAGAAAAAGGGATCTGTCAGGCACTTCATATATATATATATATATATATATAGAACCTTAAAGAGGTTTCGTTAGAGTGGCACGATTCTGGATAAATTGAGAATCATGATTTTTTTTATTTTTTTTATTATTTTTTTTTTATATAGAAATCACGATTCTGAACCAAGTGTGCCGAACAAGTCCTGAAAAGTGAAGCCAAAGCGTCTCGATCGCCCCTCGGTGGCTGATCCCAGTATAGCTCATAAACCCTGAGTCTCGATCGCCCCTTGGTGGCTGGTCCCAGTATAGCTCATAAACCCTGAGTCTCGATCGCCCCCCGGTGGCTGGTCCCAGTATAGGTCATAAACCCTGAGTCTCGATCGCCCCCTGGTGGCTGGTCCCAGTATAGCTCATAAACCCTGAGTCTCGATCGCCCCCTGGTGGCTGGTCCCAGTATAGCTCATAAACCCCGAGTCTCGATCGCCCCCTGGTGGCTGGTCCCAGTATAGCTCATAAACCCTGAGTCTTAAACGCCCCCTGGTGGCTGGTCCCAGTATAGCTCATAAACCCTGAGTCTCGATCACCCCTGGTGGCTGGTCCCAGTATAGCTAATAAACCCTGAGTCTCGATCGCCCCCTGGTGGCTGGTCCCAGTATAGCTCATAAACCCTGAGTCTCGATCGCCCCCTGGTGGCTGGTCCCAGTATAGCTCATAAACCCCACCCTCTCCATGTAGTCTAATGGGACGCGAGGGAAACTAAACAATCGAATTACACTTCAAATAATGTTTTCTGTCAATTTAGGTCGTTTTAGTGTAAGTTTAAGTGTTCGTTTTTTTAAATAAGTTTGGTCTTAGTTAGTTATTTGATGCTATAAAAACGGGAATGTGACGTCATGTGATTGACAGCTTCTGGCTGGGGCACCAAGGATTTTCGGGAGGAGATTGGAGCTTCAGCTTTAATTTATATATTTCCATAACTGTTTATTTCACACCGACATAATCACGTCCCGAATCAGTGCCATTTTTGGGATTTTTGGCGGCTTTACTTTCCTACAATGGAAGAGAGTGAAGGTGTGTTGTCCTTTTTTTAGAGGCTAAACAAAATAACGTAATTTACTAGAGGTTCTGACAAAATGTTAATTGCTGCAGTCTATCTAAAATGTTTAATTAATCTGAATGAATTATTTTATATATATTTTTTGAATGAATGAATGATTCAATGACTCATTAATAGTCACTTGTCGCCACCTGGTGGTGTAACAAGGTAATCTGAATTTGAATTTATATTTTAAGCGTCAAGTTGCTTTCAAAATGTGATTTACTCTATTTCGATCGCTACCGTAGACATCAGTGTTTGTATATAAACTATAAATTGTCATTGAAAAGACTGTTTGTGAAGCTGTTTCATACCTATAACATCTGCTCTCTCTCAGGATCAGCGCTTTAAACACAGATTTGAATGTTACGGTGTGATTTTTGTCAAAGGTTTTAAAACACAGAGCCGAATCGTTATCGTTTAGGAATGAGATCACGTGGGAGTTTGAATAGATATCGCGATCTTTTTATGATTAATCGTGGAGCTCTAGGTTCTATCACAGGGTTATTTTATGGATTTAGTTTTAATTCATTAATTTAGTTTTAATTCATTGTCAATTTTAATTAAATGTAATGAATCAAGCAGCTCGTAAACATACTTTATCACTAGAAAAAAACCAACTGAAGTAACACGTTAAGCATGAAAGTATTACGCAAAGAACATTTCTCCTTATATAGAACCTTTTTGGTATAAAGGGTTCTTTAAAATTGAGTCTAGAACCCTAGAGTTCTATATAGAACCCCACGGAACCTTTTTTTTTTCTAAGAGTATATAGTTGTTTCTGCATATTATTATTAATAATAATAATAATAATAATAATCAGGGTTCGTACAAGGTGCTTAAAGTACTTGAAGTGCTTGAATTTGACTTTTTGACTTATAAGAGGTACTTAAAGAGTGCTTTACTTACTTAAAATACAATAAATTCTTTCGGAAAAAAACAAACAATATTTTTGATAATACGAAGTACACCAACATTATAATATAAAATATTATTTATTGAACAATAATAGCCATTATAAACTTTATATTTAATATATATTATTAAATACGTTGTAAGTTGTATTTTGGATACCTTATATCTGTAATTTGAGTTTTAATAATCCTTAAAACATACTAAAGATATTGTTTGATAAGTGAGATCTCTGATTGTAGTCCTTGAAAAACAAAAAAGTAGTGCTGGAAAAGTCCTGGAATTTCTTTTTACAGCATCTGTACGAACCCTGAATAATAATTCGTTTAGCGCTTTTATATAGCGATATTAAACTGAATCAGAAAGCATTTCAATATTTAAAAATAAATAAATGTCTATATGTTTTATTTATTAAATGCTTTGAAAACATAATATGAAAAGCTCTATACAAATAAACGTGACATTGGCTATGTTTCCATCCAAAGCTGAGAATTAAATTTATGCGCGTAAAATTGAAATGTTGCATAAAAGGTTTGTAAATAAAGCAGTGTTTCCACACCATGTGCTCAAGGGAACATAATTTACACTTGCTTCTGTAATAAAAACAGAAGTTGCTGCAATCGGGGGAAGCCTCTGTGGCTCTTCTGTCCTCCTTCATAAATGACTTTACATTTTGGTTGTGTTGCAACGGTTGCATTGCGTGAGGCGCGTCTGGAAGAAATTAATCCAAATCATTCTGAAGACAGACTTTTGACTTTTTAGTCATTCAGTAAAAGTTTTTTCCATCATAGTTTTTTATGCACATTTCTTCTTACTGGATAAAAAAAATTATCCGCCTCCACTTATGCTCATAAGTTTTTTTTTTTTATATATATTTGTTTTGGGGGGAAATTTAAGCGCATTTTGACTGGGATGACGGTACCCACTCCCAAAACAGGAGCTTTAACCCGCGTGTCCTGAAAGACGTAAGAAGTGTCCCGCATTTTTAAAACAGAAACATGTGGTTGCCATTGAAGGTTCATTAGCGCAGCCATCATGTTCTAGAGCCAGTGTTGACCTCACCGAAAGTCGTTAAATACAGCAACACCTGCCAAAGAGTTCGTCTAGACATGCACTTGTTAACATCCTAATAAAACCTGCCTGATCTAGCAAAAATACCAGTTCAAGATGCACTAAATCTTCCTACTGCTACTAGCCTGTTATTAAGTTCATCATGTTTAGCAAATCACATCGTATCACTCAAACCTGGTCAAATCCATAGACAGTAAAAGAAATAGACACAGCGATTGGATTCAACGGAGACAAGTGAAGTCAATTAGAAGCACTTCTTCCTGATGGCTGAGCGTACTGCGCAGACTCAAACTGAGCTTGACGACGTAGATGTAACGTGAGCAAACCCGTCTGTCTTCTAGTAGCTGTGCCGAGAGAAATCTGAATCATTCCCTTCCGAAACTTGCAGAGACGGAGAGTGTGAGTAGGAGGTGTCCATGAGCTGGAGCAGGAGCAACTTGTGCCAAGTATTCTGATTAATTATTTTGTCATTTTGCCTCCACGTCCCCCCGATTGCCCGCGAGCTTCTCCTCCTGTCCATACGGTAATCTCTCTACTGTGTGACAGAGAGTCGCGTGGTTATGACGCAATCGTTAGCCTATTTTTACAAAAACTGCTTCTACGGGGCCATAACGTAAGATACAAGGTAATGGAGCCTTTTATACATTTTCGTGTTTCTTTATAAATAAATAATGGACAAATGGAGTCTTTAAAAGCCTCAGATGTGAAGTTATTCGCTGTCAAAGTGACGCCAAAATGAATGGGAGTCAGTGGTATGCTAACAGCAGGTGATGGTCCGCTAATCAATGGCCGCGCCCGGGGAAGCTTCAGTGTTTTCTGAAACATTACCCCCTTGGTCAAATCGAGTGATTGAGTCACAGAGACGATCACAAAAGCGTATTTGTTTATGACGTTATTGTGATGGCAAATAGGCTTTCCAACTAATGTAAATCGATATTTATATGATATAATAGCAGTAAAAGTATTTCCTGTAGCTCAAACAGGAGAGCGTAGGCGCTCGCGACGCCAAGGTCATGGGTTCGATTCCCAGGGAAAGCAAGAACTGATGTTAATGTGTATCTTGAAATGTAACGCAAGTCGCTTCGGATAAAAGCGTCTGCCAAATGCATAAATGTAAATGTAATCTCACACACGTGACACACATCGTCCCGCAAAGGAACCATCCAGGATTTTTGCTTTTTTTAAATGCGATTTCCCAAAATGCGGGGAAAAAAAGGTAACACTTTATTTTACACTAGGCGCGTTTCCATTACAGATTTGCGCAAAACTTTTGCGATTTTTTTTTTTTTTCTAAATGTCGACAGAAAACGATTGCGAAATGACGGCGTTTCCATTAACCGATGTTATGCGACTAAAACTTAATTTTTTTCCTCTTGCGATAAGAAAAGTCATTCCAAAAATCATGGCAACGGACGTTGGTAGGTTTATGTACTATATCCCAGCCACTGCACTGGCCATTATTACTAATCAAAGGAGATGTATGTGTGTTATCCAAGCATTAATGGTGAGGAACGACCCTTATTATACTTGTGAGCGGCACATATGAGGTGTTTCTGGGTGTTTCTCACTCATTTCTGCTTCGAGGTCTTTGATTGTGGCATTTATTTGAGGTTTAGAATCCATTATTCCTGTAATTATTTTGTCTTTTATGAATTTAATAAAGAACTCTGTCTCGTATTCTGTCCAAACACACCGTGTCATCTACGTCAGGTGACCCATAAATGCGCAAAAACTGTTTCCATTGCAGTTTTGCGAAATATTTATTTTTCGAATTGCCTGAAAAACCTCCTCATGCGAGCGGAAACACTTTTTTGCGATAAATGGGAGTTTTTGCGAAAATAACGTGTTTTTATTTTCAATTCGCAATTTCAATTTGCGTAATTTGAAGGGTAATGGAAACGCGGCTAGTGTCCTTGTTACACATGTTACATGTACTTATCGTAGTAATAACAGTAAATTATGCATAATTACATGCAACTAACCCTCAACCTAGTCCTACACTAACCCTATAGTAAGTACATGTAGTTGCTTAATATTACTCAGTACTTAAATATATAATTACACTGTAACAATGACACCTTAAAATAAAGTGTAACCCAAAAAAAAAAAAAAAATGTAAGTGAACGGACACATAGCAAAGGTTAGTGAGTTGAGAAATCAATTGAACCGTAGTTTAGCCCAATGTTTGTTTATATTTCTAAAGTGTTACTGAGAAAAATTTTCATTTTCATTACCTTTTTATTGGATGACGTGAGCTGGTGTCATTTCCCCACATTATGTTGTAGTGATTTAAAACTTCCCGAGGATGCGGTACGAACACAGTGTGTGTGTTTGAAGCTGCAGAGCACATGATTTCTCTCCTCTACAGCTGATAACAGTGTTTTTTTAGTAAACAATAGATTTACTTCTGTTTCTTGCGTCTGTCAAGATTATATCCAGACCCTTCCTTCCTCATTAACATCTACACTTACGTTTGATACACAAACCGGAGAACAATGAAGCGGATAATTGCTTCCCATAAAAACGATGGCATAAGTTCCCTTTCTACGGTTGCATCACGACCAGTTCACTGGCACAGTGCAAACTCTTTAAAAAGGGTTGGTACCATTATAGTATAGTTATGGTGTGTTCATGGTATACCAGTGCGATACGATTACCATGTTGTTTACAGGTATTTTAAGAGTACATTGAAGTATTACCTTCCAAAAACGAGTTATATGGTGTGTTTTTTTTTAAGAAGTGAAATGGCACTAAAGCATTACAGAGCATTTGCAGTGGAAGTAAAATAATAACACGTGTTTTTGGAACAAAAAAGCTTGTTAAATTGCACTACTGATTGCTTGCATTTTAATGCATTGTATTTTTAGGGCTTGCATTTTTATGGGCTGAAATTCAACATGGTTGAATATTTAAGCTGTGAATATTTTCAATTCAAAACGCATGTTTTTACACACGTTTTCATTATTTAAAAAAATGCAATAATCCATATTGACCTTTCAGATTTCACTTCCAAAATGTATTAAAAATACAACCTGTAATATTTTCGGTCCATTTTATTCCGCTTTACAAATTCAGTGGTTCAATTTCGACAGAAAATTCAACGTTTGGCATGCGGGAAGGGCAGGAATATCAGTAGATTGCCGATTGATGATCTCCATAGCTGTCAGCGAAGCTCTGGAGTAGTTTGCCCCTCTACATTAGACAAACTCAAACACTTGCTGTTTTTAAATCTTGCCTAAAAACGTATTTTTTTTGTCTGGCATTTGACGCTTATATGTGAGAGTTGCTTTTTTATTTTATTAATTTTTTTATTGTTTTATTCTGCGCTGTTGACTGTTTGTATCATTGATATGTGATATGCATGCACAGCACTTTGATGAACACTTGCTGTTTTTCTAAAAGTGCTTTATAAAGAAACTTTGACTAAAAGGTCAGTAAATGTGACGTGATGACCTCTGGTATGGAGTAGCAAACTACTACCTTAAAAAAAAAACTGCCATGGAAAAATGCACAGCACATTATTACTAATAGCCTACATTTTGCACAGAAAACGGTTTCCCCCATTTACGTAGTTTAATGTTTCTGATGTTTACGCACGTTGCATGTTTGGTGTGTGTGTGCTCAAAAATCCAGAAAACATTATTTAAAAAAAATTTCCCCCTAAAAATAACTTTTTGTATGGGATGAAGCTTCAGAATAGTCTCATGTTTACGCAGTCATAGCATATCTTCAGTTAAGTTTCCCCTTTACTCTAGCATGAATCATTGGGGATTGATTCAGTTTGATCATTTTTCCATGTTGCGTAGCTGATGATAGAACTTAAATGTAAAACTAAAATAATATTTGACCCACTGGGGTTTTAGTGGATTTTTGTGTAGTGTTTTAGAGCAGAAAAATGCTATATATATATTTAAAACGTCAAGCCTACATATTTTATCTTGTGACAGATTCAGACAGTAAGAAATACCTTTTGTCTGATCTCATCTTTACATTTCTGCTTACATGGCGAATCAAAACAATGGAGTTGAGGTAATTCCTGCATGATGAAATCATTCTGTCATCATGTATACATGCTTATGTTATTCCAAGCGAAACAATACACATGATATTTGGGTTAAGACCTGATTCTGTCATCATTTACTCATGCTCCGTCATGTCTCTCTATATATGTATATATATACACTACTGTTCAAAAGTTTGGGGTCAGTACGAATTTTTATTTTATTTTTTGGGGGAAAGAAATCAAATAAATCAATACTTTTATTCATCAAGGATGAGTTAAACTGATCAAAAGTTACAGTAAAGACATTTATAATGTTAGAAAATATTCTATTTGAAATAAATGCTGTTCTTTTGAACTTTCTATTCATCATAGCATCATGAAATAAAAATGTAAAAAACTGTTTTCAACATTGATAATAATCATAAATGTTTCTTGAGCATCAAATCATCATATTAGAATGATTTCTGAAGGATCATGTGACCCTGAAGACTGGAGTAATGATGCTGAAAATTCAGCTTTGATCACAGGAATAAATTACAGTTTAAAATATATTAAAATAGAAAACAGTCATTTTAAATTGTCATAATATTTCACAATATTACAGTTTTTTTTTTATTGTTTTTAAATGCAGCCTTGGTGAGCAGAAGAGACTTCTTTTAAAAACATAAATCTTACTGACCCCAAACTTTTGAACGATAGTGTATATATATATATATATCTATAATGCAGGTTTAGAACAACATGAGTAAATGATGACAATGCTTATTTGTAGACTTTAAGTGACTTTAGGTCATTATATGTCAGGACACAAGAGCAATTATATGTCCTACATGAGTACATGCAAATCAAGATAAGCCAAACAATGCTTTAAAGGGTTAATTCACCCAAAAATCAACATTCACTCATGGCCTTTCAAACCCGTAAGACTTTCGTTCGTCTTCGAAACACAAATGTATATATATCTGAATGAAATCTGAGAGATTTCAGTCCCTCCATTGAAAGTCTGTTCACCCCCCCCACAAAAAAAAACAAAAAAAATCTGATGGTTGAAAGATTTCAATGGAGGGACAGAAATCTCTCAGATTTCATTAAAAATATCTTTAATATTTGCAAAAAAGAATGAAAGAAGCTAGAATTTTTTAAAGTTTTGTTGTTGTGGTTTTTAATGTAAGAGTCTCTTTTGATGTATGAATGACTGTTTACAGTCAATATAATTCAATATTCTGGGAGCAATGAACATTTTGTGAATGATCAGAAATGTTTGTGCTAGCGCTACATCTTAAATCATTGGTGTGAAGTAAAACCGTAAATCGTTTTTTTTGATATGAAGTTCTGGTTGCTCAGTGGAACTTTCTCCTCATGAAAGTCATCATCACACATAATGAATGTCCTTCGGTGGTTAGAGAGCTGCGAGTGTGTGGGAAGTGTTTAGTGAAAGTGCGAGAGAAGGGAAGCCTTCAGGGAAAAGCCCTCTGGTGCGCTTTGGAAGGGCTTGTGCATCACAGGTGTTTCATGCCTATAAAGGTGGGAAGGAAGCGGCGCTGTCACGGAAAAGCATCTTTCAGCGCCTCAGGGTTCCCTCTGTGTGTGTGTGTGTGTGTGTGTGTGTTATCGCGCTCTGATTTTTATCTCGAACAGTCGTCACTGTTACGTCAGAATCCCACTGACTTTTCCCCCTAAAACCCACTCTTAGGAATTCTTGACGGCAGGATTTTTATGGGCATTCACGTCATGTCAGACGGATAGTTGATTATTTCGCCTCTGAACTCAAAGGTTGAGCGTAGAAAGCGCGGAGGCTTTACAGTTTTTTTCGATTGCTAAACGACAGTGGGCACAACTGGAGTCACATGTGCAAAACTCTAACTCTTTTTCATTGCTTGAACACAGTTTTCAAAACTCTACACACTTATCCCATGACTTTAACCACAACCTGCACAACACTGTGGATTTACAGCACTTTGTTCAGATGCTAACACACTGCTGTCAAAACTGTGAACCACACATTCAAAACAGAATAGATGTCAGCCTTGTGCCTTTCAAACACTGATGAGTGCAATCTCAGCTGAAAGGCTAAGCAGGGGTCTTGTTTTAGACTTGTTAGTGAACACACACACACACACACACACACACACACACACACATATATGTATACGTATATAGGTAGAGCTCAGAAAGACTAACTTTGAATTACAGTATGTACTTTCAGTTTCTACCTTTTTTTCTCTACAGACTATTGAAGCAAACTGCTCATTTTCATTGACCTTAAATAATTGTTATGTTCTAAAGATTTTAATAAATCATGTGAAAGAATGTCACTCTTTTCTTTGAAGAAAATATTATTTGAAGTCACTGAAATTGTTCAAACTGTAAAGATGAAAAGTTTGTGTTTTCTGTATTGGTGTTTGATGCTAGTGTTTTTCCTCTCAGTGTGTTCTGAGTGACAGTGTGTGTTATCTCAGTGAGGGTTGTGTGTAGTGTTCTGAGTGACAGTGTGTGTTATCTCAGTGAGGGTTGTGTGTAGTGTTCTGAGGGACAGTGTGTGTTATCTCAGTGAGGGTTGTGTGTAGTGTTCTGAGGGACAGTGTGTGTTATCTCAGTGAGGGTTGTGTGTAGTGTTCTGAGTGACAGTGTGTGTTATCTCAGTGAGGGTTGTGTGTAGTGTTCTGAGTGACAGTGTGTGTTATCTCAGTGAGGGTTGTGTGTAGTGTTCTGAGTGACAGTGTGTGTTATCTCAGTGAGGGTTGTGTGTAGTGTTCTGATTGACAGTGTGTGTTATCTCAGTGAGGGTTGTGTGTAGTGTTTGGCTGCACTGAGCCTGTTTTGAGCCGTGTGTTAAGAGTTGTGTTGCTCTGAGTGAGTTTTGCAGGTGATGTGAACTGTTTAGCTCAGGTGACTGGTTGGTAGTGCAGACTGTAGTTAGAGTTTTGCACATGTAGCTCCAGTTGTGCTCACTGTCGTTTAGCAATCGAAAAAAACTGTAATACCTGTGGTTAGCTCTACTAATGACTGGTGACCGTAAGCCTCCCATCCTGTGCCATTTAAAACATAATGCTTTTAGTAATTATGTTCTAGGATAAGGAGAAACCCTTTGATGTTCACCGCAAGTTTACAGCTGTGATTTGCTGACTGAAACATCTGTCCTACTAAAAACAGATGGATTTTTGGAGTTGATTCTGGGAAATTGGGCATTGAAGACCATGCCACCTTTCCTGGGTTCTCCGAAGTGGAGGTTGGGTCATTATTGCTGTGGTCAGAAGAGAGACTCGTGTGAAATTTACCATCACTACCCCATCAGACACTCAATCAGAAACAGTCACTGTCTGGGTTTTTGTCGAGATTATGTAACACAAAGTATAGCGTTATGAATGTGACCCTGGGCCACAAAACCAGTCACATGGGTCAATTCTTTGAAATTGAGATTTATACATAATCTGAAAGCTGAATAAATAAGACGTCCAGTGATGTGTGGTTTTGTTATGATAGGACAATATTTGGTCGAGATACGACTATTAGAAGATCTGGAATCTGAGGGTGCAAAAAAATCGAAACATTGAAGAAAATCTCCTTTAAAGTTGTTAATTTATGTTCACGATTGTGCAGCATTCACTCACAAAAATACATGTTTTATATATTTACGGTAGGAAATTTACCAAATATCTTCATGGAACATGATCTTTACTTAATATCCTAATGATTTTGTGGTATAAAAGAAAAATCGATAATTTTGACCCATACAATGTATTGTTGACTATTGCCACAAATATACCCGTGCGACTCGTGACATCCAGGGTCACATATAACCTTTAAATTCTCCTTCATATTCAAAATTAAGCATTTTATGTGCTGTTTCCATTTATATTTAGGTAGTGTGAACACAGTCTTGAGAAACGAGGTGATTTTATTTCATTTGTTATAATTATGATGTAACAATATGGTGAAGACTTGACTTATGAATATTAATTAGGTTGTGTAGAATTAATGTTCGGATTAATAAATGATGTATTCTGTAGATCAGGTCTTCGGTAGGATGGTTGATAATTTCCATAATTTTATTTCATTTAAAGGTGTGGTATAATGCCCTTTTCACAAGATGTAAAATAAGTCTCTGATGTCCCCAGAGTCTGTGTGTGTGAAGTTTTAGCTCAAAATACCCCACAGATATTTTTATATAACATGTTAAAATTGTCACTTTTTGAGGGTGAGCAAAAACGCACCGTTTTTGTGTCTGTTCCTTTAAATGCAAATGAGCTACTGCTCCCGGCACAGGGGGCGGAGCTACAACAGCTTGTGTGCTTTTACCTCACACACACATGCACTGAAAATGTTTTTTTTAAAATAGCCTTTTATGTTCAAACCGGAGTCAGACAATGATGGAGAGACTCGAGAAGAAGTGACGACATGTAGAAGCAACAGGACATTTCTGAATGGTTAGTTGATGAATTTATGTAGCTTATATGTGTAGTTATCTTCTAGTCACTGATTAGCATATTCTGTCTTGATAATCTATAAATCGTGTTCAGGGGGCGGGGTTTATGTAAATTCTAGGGTTGGTGATGTCACTAACCCGGGAGGAATGTGGTGTAGTCTCTACCAGCCGTTTGTTGTAGTCCTTAAAAAGCAATTTCTTTAAAAGCAAATATCTCCCTTTGCTTTGAACTTTGAGCGTCGTAACTTTGCAGATGTTGTTTATGATCAAACAGCAACATTACACACTAACTAAAGCTAGAAAAGTGAAATCATATA